>CM035166.1:14731411-15215439 GCA_020205615.1 Panax quinquefolius | reverse complement strand
AAGTAAAACTCCATTAGGTATTCCTTAGCGAGTCACGTTCAGTGAACTTATTCTCCAATAAGCACCTACATACTTGCTTTAGTGTCTCCACATAAATGATCATGAGATCAATCATCCTCAACTAATGAGCAAGCAACGTATGTACCAATCTATCTGGATTCACTAATTCCCTAATCCATTGATTGAGAACATTTTAGTTTTAAACTATCTAAGAATTTAGATCTCATTAGCATAATCTCATCATGATTCTAAAAACAATGCTTAAAACTATATGTTTATCACATATTATTAAAACAACACCATGTAGATAATAAATACCTTTACCAATTAATTCTCTTATTAATAAATAAATAAGATTGATTACAAAGTATATGCTTTATCATCATACATGATTGGCTTGTATGCATACTATTTTCAATAACTTCAGAAGATCATAACAAACTCTCACCATGTTGCATTGACTTTTCTTCACATATTTTCCAAATACCTATGCTCTGCTCTCCACCTTTGAAAAACATTTAGCATAAAGCTTGACACAACTTCAACACCATATGTTATCTTCCCTAACTTGTTTTCAGCACATCAAACGCAAAAAGCTGCACTCGGAATCTGCACATCTCACGACGAAGCCCAAATCCACAAAATTTTGGGTATACTTCCATATGTATCTTACACCAGCAGCATTGGGTATCAATAATCCTTAAAGTCATCTTTTGCCACCAAAAAACTCTTAACAGTAGTACGATTTTGCACTAAAAAACTGCTACATAGTGAAAAATCCCCCTCTGAACAACTTCCAATCCTACTCATTTCTGCAAAAACAGAAAATATGCAGCAACCCACCATTCACTTGCACTTACAAGACATCTCTAATATTCCTTGATTAAACAAGACATCTTTCACTAGCAATACATCATTACTGGACTAACCATAAGAACACCGCACTTTAGATGGTATTCCTTTAATCCATGCTTTATATCCTTTACTCGCACTTAATTCATCCTCTCCACGCTCCATAATTTGTAGACATTTTTCCACTAAAAAACCATTTTCATATCTTTTCCACAATAATTTGTCATTTGTCTCTTCCTCAGTAAATTAACATGCCCAATGAATTGTTTTAGATCTTCCAATTGTTTCTATTTCCCATTATCTTAGTTTTCTCTTAACAAGTATATTCCACTCCACTTCCTCATTGTTAATTCCGTTCCAATATTCACCAAATTAGCTCCTTTGTTACATGCTAAAAAGAAAATCTTTTTAAATTTGGTGCTCAATATTTCATTCTTGCACCATTTATCCAACCAAAATCGACTTGTTTCTCATTCCCCAACCACTCTCATTTACGCTCCATCAATTACCTCCTCCATCTTATCTATATTGCACAAATTTAATACATCATTCCACACCCATGAAAATATTTGTTTTGATTCATTGTAAGCATATCTTTTAGATAACAACATTCCTTCCATTTGTATTTTTTACAAACCATCTTTCTCCATAAATCCCCATAGTTTGCATAGAACTTCCACCACCATTTACACAACAGAGCAATGTTCTTTTTTTTTAAAGAAACAAAGCCCAGACACCATTTTTTCTTACTTTTGCAAACATTCTTCCAGCTCACGTTTACCATCTTACCCCTTTTAATATTCCCACTCCACATAAAGTTTCTCCTGTACATTAACTGCTTGATCACTCTAGATTGAGCTTAAAAAAGGCCATGTGGTGTAATGGCAATCTAAAGAGTACATAATTTATTAAAATAATCCTACCCCCCATTGATAGAAATTTTCCTTTCCAACTTCTTAACTTAGATCCGAATTTGTCCAAAATATATGTTCCCCTCATTTGCCACCAATAGAATTGGATCAAATTGCCAATAGGAATTCCTTTATACCCAAAAAACAAAAGCATTTGCTACCTTCTTTATACCAAAAAACAAAGCCATTTGCTTCCTTTCAACCTATCACTAACTCCAAAAGTATATAATAGCATTTTTAAAATTAATTAATCTTCAACCTTCCCCAAATAAAATGGTGTCATCTGTAAATTGTGCATAGGTTAAACTTGTTTCAAGATTGCCCACTGACACTCATTTAATTCTCACTACCTCATTGCTTCTCACAATCATTCAATTTAACATTTCTCCTATGATTAAAAATAGAAAAGGGGATAATGGATCCCCTTGTCTAAGCCCTTAAAAACATGAAATTCTTTTGTAGGAGATCCATTAATCAAAATAGATGTTCTAGCTGAATATAAGCACTCTCTTATCCAACCATTGAATTTTGTGGGAATCCCATTTCCTCCATAACATTGAGCAAGAATGACCAATCTACATTATCATAAGCTTTCTCGAAGTCTAGCTTTAATACTATCCCTGGTTGTTTTTTATTTTTCTTCATCACATCAAAAACTTCATTAACTAACAATACTCTATCCATCATTTGTCTCCCACCAATGAACGCCTTCTAATTTTGAGCAATTATTCCCCCTCATGACATTCCTTAATCTATTAGCTAACACTTTAGCTATTATTTTATACACAGGAATTAATTAATGAAATTGGTCTCAAATCATTCAAAGTTTCCACACTTTCTTTCTTTGGAAATAGAACAATAAATGAGGAATTCAAACCTTTGGTGAATCTAGAATTTTTTAAAAATTGTTACATCATCTCCATTATGTCCCCTTCCATGAAACCCCAAGCCTTTTTTCACAAAACTAAAATTCAAACCATCTGGTTTGGGTGCTTTCGATCCTTCACAGCTCTTCACTACCTCTTTAATCTTCTCTTTGCTAAATACTTGTTCTACGTAACATGCCTCCTCCATCGTAAGTATCTTCAATTTTAATTCTTCCAACTCTAATTGAGATGTTTGTTTTGGTTTTGTTAATTCCAAGTTTCACATGCGCGTCCAATCACCAAATCCACGCGCTTAAACCTGCACAATAACAAAATCACATAAGAAGCTTGACAACTTGTGCCGCCGGGTAATAGTTCCGGTGTGAGAATAAATACATGCTGGTACAAGGTTTAACAATGGATGCTTTAGTGTTTAGTGCTCAAAAGTGTATTACCTGTTAATTGAAGTCAAGCCGTGTATTTATAGTTGTTCTCATCACCCTAAAGCCAATTTTTGAATCGGATTAGGACTCCTAAAAATGACAGTTTACCTATGTTTGGGTCCAACTCAATCTCCTTAAAAGGTGAAAGTTGGATATAATCCAAACACTTACCTTTGGAGTTGGTATTTAAATATGGTTAGGATTGGAATCCTTAACCATTCAAACTCCTTATCACGCCAGAATCCATACGAGGAATAACCATCTGTATGGGCCCAAGTCATCCGAACCCCTATAAACTGGTCTGGACTCCGGCCCAAAGGACTCGGTCGCTCGACCCCGAACACCAACAATTCGATCAGGACTCCGCCCCAAAGGACTCAGTTGCTCAACCCCGAACACCACCAAACCCCTTACTGGCTTCGGCCCATTGGGCTCAACAAACCCTTTCCAATCCAGGCCTTCAGCCCACATAGGGGTCGACAGATTATGCCCGGACATTTTCGCCCTGTAAGGCCCCAACTTTTTATGAATAAAGATTTAATTTTCTCTAAATATTATTTTGAATAATAAGTTGTGATTTGATATAATAGTTATGGGTGATATATGCAAATTTTGCAAAGTAAGCAAGTTGTTATAAAATATTCATTTGGTCGGAGAATATTCTTTTTGTTGGAAATATCCGTACGACAGCACAATCATTGGTGGACCCCACAACGGAATGACTGTCAGATATATAAAGAGACAAAATAACCTTTTTCTAAAAATAACGGCCAAACTTTTACCGTTAACTGTTAAAATACCCGGTGATAAAAGTACAGTAAAACGTGTGGTTGCACAGTAGTACATGGTATTGTATAGTATCTCTGATTATTGATGCTTACTTAAGAAGTCACTCGATTTTATTCAATTATTGCCACAATAGTTACTGCATAGTATCTCATATTATTGATTGAATTATTGTCACAGTATCATCTACACAATATTTAATATTATTAAATCAATAATTGAGACGACACAGTTATTCATATTATTATTTGCATTATTGACAATGTCTAGAAAGGGGTTAGGTTATTTAATTGCGCGCCAATAAGGAGAAGTCCTTATCGGAAAGCTGTAACAACCCGGGAAATCGGTTTGTTCAGAATTTAAGTTTAAAGAATTAGTAATTAATAAAATGAATTTTTATTAATACTATTCTGTGTTATGTGTTTATTAATCGTTCTATAACCTAGAATGATTATTAATCGGGAGGATTCTGTCTACGAGCTAGACTGAACGAGTAAGAATTTTCAAGACGAAAATAAAAATTTTTCGGGGAAAAAGACGAATTAGGCACTATTCATCCATTTTTGTCTAGAGATTTAGTTTGAATTTCTGAGAAACGCGAAATGATATAATCCTAAGACGTAATTGAATATTCAATAATATTTTAGTTATGGCAAAAATGAAGTTTTTGCCTGCGGACTTAAAACCTAAGGGTTAGTTATGAGAATTTTATGATTTCGTATAATAAGTAGAGTTATTATGCGTGAGAAAAACGAGTATAATACTAGTTATTATACGAGTATAGTACGAAGATTAGTACAACGTATAATACGAATATCGTACAAACTATATACGAAGAGAATACGAGAATGGGATGCGTAGAATGCGATTAGTCTTAATGGACTTTGAGTTCATGGACTTTGAAGAATCCATTTGGACTTGGATTATATCAAGCCCAATGGAATGTGTAATCAAGCCTAGGGTAGGCCTAGTACGAATTAATGTAAGGCCCAGTGTTAGATTTAATTAAGCCCGATCCAAGAAAATAAACTGCGGATCGAACCGATAGGTCACTGGATGGGTAAAACCCATGGGGGAGACCCATAGGCATGTGGGGCGGCCACTTGGCCACCAAGTAAGGGTGGTGGCCAATTAAACTTGGTGGCTATGCATAGGAATAGTAAGGAGGTTAAGGGGAGAGAAATGACCAAAATACCCCTAGCCTTGGTTTTCTATATAAATAAGCCTTAAGCTCATTTGTTTGGTTTGAAATTTCAACCAACACTTGAGAGATAGAGAGAGAGAGAGAGAGAGTTCAGATGGGAGAAGAAGAGGAAGAGGAATGAAGAAAAGCTAGCTCGAATGCACGCTTTGTCCGACGGAAGGAGATTAAAGAAGAACGGTAATCCGAACCCTAGTTTCTTCTAATTTTCTTTAAGTTTTATATGTTCAAAAACATAACTTAATGAAGATAAGAAGTAGATGATATTAGGAATGGTTTTATATAGATGAAATCGTAAGAAAATGAAGAAATAAGAATTAGAAATTTAGTTTATAAATTTCTTAAGGAAGTTTAAGATTCGTAAGGAATTTGAGCGATCCAAAAGAATCTTACGAATGAGTAGGTCAAATAAGTAAGGAATGATGTTCTATAACATCAAATTCTAAGGAAAAGTAAAATTGTAATCCAAAATATCGATTAAAAATGAAGAACACGCGAAGAACGCGAAGAACGCGAAGAACACGCGAAGAACACGCGAAGAACGTTGTTGAAAGACAAATTTAAAACCATCGTAGGATAATTGTTGTTGATGGACAAGTTTAAAACCATTGCGTATAAGTTAGTTGCTTATTTCTTGGTTAGGAACGTTAGAAGCGTTCATGAAGAATGGATTAAAATTGAGCTATAATGAAGTTATGACAAAAATTTCATAAAAAAGAACGAGAATTAGAAAGTTAGTAAATGAACCCGAACATGTAGGGTTTTATAAGAAGGTAAGAGAATGTAGAAAAGCGTGAGTTGTAGACTCAAGAATGAACGAGTTCGAAGTTCGGATGGTGAATTATGGATGAGACGAACGAACGAAGAACATTAAAAACGTAAAACGAACAAAGGGTAAATATTAAGCCAATCGAAAGGCAAGTTAATGGATTTAGAACAAATTTTTGTGCTGGGGTAATCAAAGTACATAAGATAAGGAAGAAAATGGCTTTGGAATGACCTTTTTCGAGTTATAATGAATAAGATATGAGATTTCAAAGTCGTCTCAAGCTTGTAAAAGACTTAGAAATTTTTTTTAGGTTTCATTCTTGGCGCCGCAGCGTGAGTCATGCCTTGGGGCGGTGCGGCCACAAGACGAAGCTAGGGCCATCAACTCATCGCTAAATGGCATCGCAAAGCATGAAGGAAAGGGAAGGGCACTTGTGTAGCATGGCACGGGCGGTGTGGCAATGCCCATAAATGAGATTTTTTACCGCTTTCAATTACTATGGGATGTGCAAGAAAGAAATATGAACATATAGTTCAACTAATGTAACACTTAATTAAGTGTATTAAACCTTTGATGAAGGTTGAACAAAAGATTAAACGAGATTTAAAGATACCAGAATGTAGACGTGGGTTACGGAACCTATATCCGGGGACCGTAGTCGCGATAAACGAATGTGAGGGATTGCTATGATGGTGATTCCTTAGACGTTAATTGGCGAGGGTAATGAATAGCATTTCAATGTTATGTCATGATAATGAGAGATGAATATAAAGTGTTTAGACGCTGTGAATGCAACGCTGTTGCGATGAACGATCAGTCTTAGTATACAACGAATCGTATGGCTTCGACATTAAGAAAGAATAATGAACATGGGGTTCAGGTGACGCGCAATGAATGAAAGTGATTAAAACCTTGGATGAAGGTTGAATAGAATTAAGAGGCAAGTAACATAAATGTTGAATACGTAAACGATCCTTGTGAATTGTATTCACGTCGGGCGAACGTTCTAAGTATACATTAGTTGTATGACTTAGACCACTCAGAGTACCATATGGACTACTAGCAGAGACACGATGTGTGCTGAGTCCTAGGAGAGTTATAAGAAGAAGATAAGAATGTAAATCATCAAAGATGATGAACGTATTAAGTAAGACATCTCCGTATGTCATGAAGGCGTTAACCGGTAAAGGAAGTTGGTCGCGAAGCTTAGTTTGTAAGAACGTGAACCCTAAGAAGTAAAGTTAAGTAAACCAATGCGTAAAGTCAAGTATATAACTAATTGGTGTATGTGTTATTTCCTTATGTGCTACATAGGAATTGGAATGAGCAGTTCAGCGTAAACTATAAGTCATAGTCGTATGTGCGTAAAGTTTTTCCTAACTTCATTCATATTTTAAATGAATGCTAGTTTCTAAAACTTCTCGGATGTTGAACTTGAGAAGTTACGTACATACATGAATGTGTGATATTTGTAAAAGGTGTTAGAATGTATGAGGCCTTGTGTCACAATGTGAACACTTCGGTGTTTCTATGATATGAACTGTTCTGTGATTGAACTGTTCAATATGAGCATGTTTTGCTTATACATAAACCGTTATTGTTAAGTCTGTGCTATTGATTCTAGCTAGATAGAATGTGTATGAAAGAGATTAGAGAATGAAAGTATTTCAAAGTGAATGTAACTAATGTTTTAAAATGATAGGAATCGAGATTATTCCTATTATTCAAGCTACTTCATAACCTTTGTTCGGTTATTGAAGTCTTAAAAGAATGTTTAAATTCTTGAAGTTGTTTGTTCAACTGTTATAACTTGCTGGGCAATTGAATGCTCACACTTTCTTTAAATAAAAACATTTTCAGCGAACGATGTTAGAAAGAACTTAAGGATCCCCGAAAGACCAAGCTGATCGGTTTCTAGAAGAAGTGCCATTCATTAGATGAATGAGCGTGAAGATCAAGCGAAGACTTGTAATATAGAATGATAGAATTAAACTATAGAATGGTTTAATGAATGATTATGTATCTTTGGTGGCAGATAAAAGTCAGTGGTACAAGATGTAATGAATAATGTAATTATCATTATTTGTAATGAAAGAGGTTTTAAGGTTTTAGAACCTTGGTTTTGAGGATGTATGTTGTTATATTTAGCTATATAATGATGTATGTTTGGATGAGTATGGGATCATGACGTACGGAATCTAGATGTGAAAATACACCGGATTTTGGGCGTTACAGGTTGGTATCAAAGCTGATAGGTTATAAATCTTAGGTATGAGTACCTAAGACTATAATCGTAGAGAGAAGGATAAGAAGATCACCACGTGATCATAGTAAATCGTAGTAACAGGCGAGCTGTTAAACGATGAATGATTTATAGCCAATGCTATGAATGAATGGTACTACGAAGTAGTACAGGAAGAAGAACTCATATTGAGTTGTAAAGGATAGCGTACGAATTAAAGAAAATTCGTATTAAGTAAAGAGAAAGTTAGAAGTTGTAGGATTTCAATTGAGGACTCATGTGATAGCTGAGTTGTATGAACCTTTGTATGGGTAGAGGTTTGTGCTTGGTGTAACAACTACTCAGTTTATTATAGTGATAATCATTGGAATTGGTCGCACTATCAATATGTATGTGACGAGAAGGTGAATCTTTTCTCATGTATATGCTTGATAGGTAGAGAATGATAAAGTAGGTGCGAGTTCTTGAAACTCATACTTATGGTACGTTCGTGACTCATAATGATATGGTAGGTTTTTGAACATCTCAGCGAATGGACGCTTATGGTCTATCTGGGATAGTTCTTAAACTCATATTATTGTGGAAAGTTCCTGAACTCATAATGTGTGGTAAGTTGATGGACTGTATTAAGGTATAGGAATGTGTAGACTAAAAATGAATTATTTTCAGTAGGCTTAGCATTGAAGGTGCTAGAGAAGATTAAGTATTGTCACAAGTAAGACAATGAAGGAAGATGGAGATTAGGATATTCCAAGTCATCTAGCTATGTTAGATTTTGAAGTTTCTTGAAATCGTGCTTATATGTGCGCGTTTTAAAAATGAAAGAATTGGTTCAATTTTTGGAACCAATGGATTTTAAAAGAACTATTCTTGGTATGTCTATGCTAGTTGATTCGGCTAGATAGAAATTGATTTAAAATATCAAAATGAATTTTATATCATCAGTGCATTTGATGCAAAGATGGTAAAAGGATGAAGTTATTAATGCAACTTAACCTAGTGTTGGAAGTGATCTTAGGATCAACAACCCGCTATGGTATGATGTATAATGACAAAGTTATAAACTGACGAAGTCCTCAACGTACTGTGAAAAGTGTGGTATCATGACGTCATGAAACGTTTTGATTTATTGCAAAAGAATTTAAAGAATTGGTCGATGTCAAGTGAGTTGACTAGATGAATGTTTCAAGTTGATGTCTAATTTATTGGTATGGTCTAAGCTACTTGATTTGGCTAAGACGAATGGTATGTCATGATTAAAAGAAAATTGACCTTTCTTTGAAGAGTTATGCCAAACCAAATTATTTTGGTGCGGAATCTAATGATTAAGTCTGAGGTGAACATACCCTGAAATGGGGTTATACGATAGGTTAATCACCTACGTTTGGAAGAGGTGGTTTACCTTCTTTATGATTGTAAACTTATCGTGTAAGAATGGTTTACGGTGAAATGCTATTAAACCTAGTAAGAGTTCTTGGTCGATTTGACCCCTCAGCAAAAGTATGAAATGTTTTAAAGGAATCTTTATATTTCTAGTTATTCCTTTTACTTCATGATCCTTGATAAGTTATGAAGGGTAGGGAATGTATGAAAGATAAGAACTTCTTTGAAGAGAAGTTGAGAAGAAGAGTAAGCTAAAATTTCGAGGACAAAATTCTGTGAAGAAGGGGTGAATGTGATGACCCGGGAATGGGTGTGGTTTTAGAAATTTCGAGGACGAATTTTTATATGGAGGGAAGAATGTGATAACCCGAAAAATCGGTTCGCCCAAAATTTAAGTTTAAAGAATTAGTAATTAATAAAATAAATTTTTATTAATACTATTACATGTATATGTGTTTATTAATCGATTCTATAACCTAGAATGATTATTAATTGGGAGGATTCTGCCACGAGCTGGACCCGAACGAGTAAGAATTTTCAAGACAAAAATAAAATTTTTAAAGAAAAAAAATATTTCGGGAAAAAGACAAATTAGGCATTATTCATCCGTTTCGTCGTCAGGAGATTTAGTTTGAATTTATGAGAAACGCTTAATGATATAATCCTAAGACGTAATTGTATATTCAATAATAAAATTCAATTATGGCAAAAAAAACAAAGTTTTCGCCATGGACTTAAAACCTAAGGGTTAGGAAACGTGAGTTCCGAGAATTTTATGATTTCGTATAATAAGTAGAGTTTTTATGCGTGAGAAATATGAGTATAATACTAGTTATTATACGAGTATAGTATGAAGATTTAGTACAACGTATAATACGAATATCGTCATAAACTATATACTGAAGAGAATACGAGAATGGGATGCTTAGAATGCGATTAGTCTTAATGGACTTTGAAGTTCATGGACTTTGAAGAATCCATTTGGACTTGGATTATATCAAGCCCAATGGAATGTGTAATCTAGCCTAGGTAGGCCCAAAGAAGAATTAATGTAAGGCCCAAATGTTAGATTTAATTAAGCCCGATCCAAGAAAATAAACCATGGATCGAACAGGATGGGTCACCGGATGGGTAAAACCCATGGGCAAACCCATGGGCATGGGTGACCACTTGGCCACCAAGTAAGGGTGGTGGCCAAGTAAACTTGGTGGCAAAGCATAGGAATAGTAAGGAGGTTAAGGGGGGAGAAATGACCAAAATACCCCTAGCCTTGGTTTTCTATATAAACAAGCCTTAAGCTCATTTGTTTGGTTTGAAATTTCAACTAACACTTGAGAGATAGTGAGAGAGAGTTCGGATGTGAGAAGAAGAGGAAGAGGAATGAGGAAAAGCTAGCTCGAATGCACGCTTTGTCCAACGGAAGGAGATTAAAGAAGAACGGTAATCCGAACCCTAGTTTTTTCTAATTTTCTTTAAGTTTTATATGTTCAAAAACATAACTTAATGAAGATAAGAAGTTGATGATATTAGGAATGGTTTCATATGGATGAAATCGTAAGAAAATGAAGAAATAAGAATTAGAAATTTAGTTTATAAATTTCTTAAGGAAGTGTAAGATTCGTAATGATTTTGAGCGATCCGAATGAATCTTACGAATGAGTAGGTCAAATAAGTAAGGAATGATGTTCTATAACATCAAATTCCAAGGAAAATTAAAATCGTAATCCAAAATATCGATTAAAAATGAAGAACAGGCGAAGAACGCTAAGAACGTTGTCGATGGACAAATTTAAAACCATCGTAGGATAATTGTTGTTGATGGACAAGTTTAAAACCATCATCAGTATAAGTTAGTTGCTTATTTCTTGGTTAGGAACGTTAGAAATGTTCATGAAGAAATAATTAAAATTGAGCTATAACGAAGTTATGGCGAAAATTTCATAAAAGAAGAACGAGAATTAGAAAGTTAGTAAATGAACCCGAACGTGTAGGGTTTATAAGAAGGTAAGAGAATGTAGAAAACATGAGTCGTAGACTCAAGAACGAACGAGTTCCGAGTTCAGATGACTGAATTAAGGATGAACGAACGAAGAACGTTAAAAACGTAAAATGAACAAAGGGTAAAGATTAAGCTAATCGAAAGGTACGTTAATGGATTCAGAACAAATTTCTGTCTAGGGGTAATTGAAGTACAGATAAGGAAGAAAATGGCTTTGAAACGACCTCATTCCAAGTTATAACGAATAAGATATGAGATTTCAAAGTCAGCATCTCAAGCTTGTAAAAGACTTAGAAAATTTTTCTAGGTTTCATGCTTGGCGCCGCAGAGCACGAGTCGTGCCTTGGGGGGTAAATGACGCATGACATGAGCTCAAAGCTATTAGCTACTACTAAATGGCATCACAGCATAAAGGAAAGGGAAGGGCACGATGTCATAAATACGCTTGCAGGTCTTGGGCAATGCCCAGAAATGAGATTTTTACTGCTCAATTACTGGGGGATGTGCAAGAAAGAAATATGAACATATAGTTCAACTAATGTAACACTTAATTAAGTGTATTAAACCTTTGATGAAGGTTGAGTGAAAAGATTAAACGAGATTTAAAGATACAGAATGTAGACGTGGGTTACGGAACCTATATTCGGGGACCGTAGTCGCGATAAACGAACGTGAGGGATTGCTATGATGGTGATTCCTTAGACGTTGATTGTCGAGGGTAATGAATAACATTTCAATGTTATGTCATGATAATGAGAGATGAATGTAAAGTGTTTAGACGCTGTGAATGCAACGCTGTTGCGATGAGCGATCGGTCTTAGCATACAACGAATCGTATGGCTTTCGACATTAAGAAAGAATAATGAACATGGGATTCAGGTGATGCGTAATGAATGAATGTGATTAAAGCCTTGGATAAAGGTTGAATAGAATTAAGAGGCAAGTAACGTAAATGTTGAATACGTAAACAATCCTCGTGAATCGTATTCACGTCGGGCGAACGTTCTAAGTATACATTAGTTGTATGACTTAGACGTTGTTGAAGGTAGTAACTAAGATACGGTTGGTATCTAGAAAGCCGTAGAGAACGGTAAGACGATTAATGAAAGTCGAATGTGAGTCGACTGAGAGTGTTAGAATGAAATGTAAGCGTTGAACACTTTTAACCGACGTGAAAGTTGAGTGTACGCAAATATTTAACGGGTAAAACCTACACTCCGTGTATGTTTTCAACCGTAAGGTAATGAGGATCAATGATTAAACCCGTGAATGGTGAAGAAGCTAAATTAAAGACAAGTGCGTATAACGTAAAGAAGTTGAGTTAATGTTTATAACTTGGATGATGTTAAAAGTCGAATGAATCGGACGTTGTAAAGATAAAAATAAGGTAATGTAAAATGGTTAATGATATAAATGCGTAGAATGAATATTGAATGATCGTTCTGATTATACAAAAGACTGTATGACTTAGACGATGATGAATGAATCCTGAGGTATGGCATTTAGTTGCCAGAAAGCCATAAGGAATAAGAAATTGACTTAACGAACAATATAGTTTAATAGTTTGGATAAGTTAAGATGAATTTAGGTTGTAGTACAATCGTAACCTTTGATGGTTGACATATGGGAGCTGGGCTAAACAATTGCTTCAAAGAGCGAAGGTATATACAAAACTGGCAATCGATCTAACTCACTGTTATGGGCAATGTAGATGAGACGGGAACTTGTTTGTTGGTTGTTTGTGGGAAACCACTTAGAGTACCATATGGACTACTAGCAGAGACACGATGTGTGCAGAGTCCTAGGAGAGTTATAAGAAGAAGATAAGAATGTAAATCATCAAAGATGATGAACGTATTAAGTAAGACATCTTTGTATGTTATGAAGCCGTTAACCGGTAAAGGAAGTTGGTCGCGTAAGCTTAGTTTGTAGGAACGTGAACCCTAAGAAGTAAAGTTAAGTAAACCAATGCGTAAAGTCAAGTATATGACTAATTGGTGCATGTGTTATTTCCTTATGTGCTACATAGGAATTAGAATGAGTAGTTCAGCGTAAACTATAAGCTGTAGCTGTGCGTAAGGCAAGTTTTCCTAACTTTATTCATATTTTAAATGAATGTTAGTTTCTAAAACTTCTCAGATGTTAAACTTGAGAAGTTACGTCTATGTCTTGAATGTGTGATATTTGTACAAGGTGTTAGAATGTATGAGGCCTTGTGCCACAATGTGAACACTTCGGTGTTTCTATGATATGAACATTTCTGTGATTGAACTGTTCAATATGAGCATGTTCTGTTTATACATGAACCGTTATTGTTAAGGCTGTGCTACTGATTTTAGCTAGACAGAATCTGTATGAAAGAAAGTAGAGAATGAAAGTATTTCAAAGTGAATGTAACTAATGTTTTAAAATGATAGGAATCGAGATTATTCCTATTATTCAAGCTGCTTCATAACCTTTGTTTTTTTTTGAAGTCTTAAAAGAATGTTTAAATTCTTGAAGTTGTTTGTTCAACTGTTATGACTTGCTGGGCAATTGAATTCTCACACTTGCTTTAAATAAAAATATTTTCAGCGAACGATGTTAGAAAGAACTTAAGGATCCCAGAAAGACCAAGCTGATCGGTTTCCAGAAGAAGTGCCATTCATTAGATGAATGAGCGTGAAGATCAAGCGAAGACTTGTAATATAGAATGATAGAATTAAACTATAGAATAGTTTAATGAATGATTATGTATCTTTGGTGGCGGATAAAAGTCACTGGTACAAGATGTAATGAATAATGTAATTATCATTATTTGTAATGAAAGAGGTTTTAAGGTTTTAGAACCTGGGTTTTGAGGATGTATGTTGTTATATTTAGCTATATAATGATGTATGTTTGGAAGAGTATGGGATCGTGACAAACGAAATTCGGATGTGAAAATAGATCGGATTTCGGGGCGTTACAAAAGCCTCCTCTTTCCTGGGAATGATCTGGTTGTTAATATTGTGAGTTATAATATTAATGATGAATAATTGTGAAAAAATGTGTTTATTGAAGTCAAGTGATTTGTGCTAAATAGAGGGGCTTTTTATGAAGTATTTATTGTAAGTTTGGCTTATTACATGGACCCCACTTACTCATTTTTCAAAATCCTTTGGTAAAAAGTTATCTGCTTTTTGTTTTTTATTATTATTATAATAGTAAAAGCAGAAAACTTTTTATATGAAATAGAATACTTCTTATATTATATATAAAGTTATTCGTTTTATTAGATTATAAATAAAATATATTATATTTTCTATAAAATTTTGTTTTATTAGAATATTTTATTGCACAAATGATGAATAGTAAAAATCAAAAAATATGCATGAATTAAATACATTCTTTGAAGACCCCAACTTTTAGGAATAAAATAAATTTTCTATAAATATAAATTTTTAATATTATAGAGTGAATTTGATATAATATTATAGTTGTGGGTAATATTTATAAATTTTGCAAAAGTATGCAAGTTGTTATATAATATTCCATTAGCCTGGGGAATATTCGTTGTAACAGGGAATATTCGTACGACAAGCACAATCATTAAGTGGACCCCACAACGAAATTATTGTCAGATTGAGAAAATAACAAAAATATTTTTATGAAAATAACTACGGAAGTTTTACCGTTAATTGAAAAACCCGGTGTTAAAAGTACATTAATATCGCTGGCGTGGTTTAGTAGTAGCACATTGTATTGATTATTGATGCTTACGTGAGAAGTCACTCGCTTTTGTTCAATTATTGCTACAAAGAATGGTGTTGCATAGTATCTCACGTTATTTAATTCAATTATTATCGATATTTTATATATTATTAAATCAATAATTGAGAAACAAAGTTATTAATATTATTATTTTTAATATTAACGATGTCTAGAAGTTCATCGAGGAGAGGTTTGGTCACCTAATTGTGTGTCAATAGGAGAAATCCTTATCGAAAGCTCCCTCTTTCACAGGAACGCCTAATCGATTAATAGTATGAATTATAATAATGATGATGAAGTTTGTTTTATTTTTATTATTATAAATGTAATAAAACAAAATACTTTTTATAAAGTTTTTGTTTTATTTGATTATAAATAGAATAGAATATATTTTATTCTCGCATAGTGTTTGTGATAGTGCTGCATAGTGTTTGTATAGTAAAATCTTTTTATATAAAATAGAATACTTTTATAAAGTTATTTGTTTTATTAGATTATAAATAGAATATATTATATTTTATTATGCGTTGTTTGCATAGTGCTGTGATAGTGTTTGCATAGTAAAATCTTTTAGTATAAAGCAGAATACTTTTATAAAGTTATTTGTTTTATTAGATTTTTAAATAATATATATATATATATATATTTTATAAATAGAATATATTATATTTTATTGCATAGTATCTTTTCCATTCTCCTATAAATAGGATGCCTAGTTAGAAATGAAAACACACTAGAAATTGAGAATTCTTCTTTGTTGGAAGAATGCATATTTTGATTTGATGTTTAAAGTAAATGCTCATGATTATATGTAAAGTCCTTAAAGGAATATGTGTACAAGGACTTAGTGATAGATCAAATTTGTTAGGTTGATCTTAGCTTTTGGTGTTCATCATTCTATAAACGAATGTATAGATAAAGAGATCAAAGATGTTAGGTTGATCTATGACTTGAAAAATATAGATAGGCTTCAACAAGAATCGTAGTCTATCAAGCTGATCAACAGATTGCAGAAGCCAAGGCAGGATCGTAGAGTTTAGAAGATCGTAGTGTATCTGCCTTGAAGGACCTCTTCTGAAATCGTAGAGTGGTCCAGACATTTACCGAAGCTAACTCAGAGATCGTAGTGTGCTCTCGAAAATGTAGAGTCTGCAAGACGAGCAAGCAAAGATCGTAGTGTGAAAACCCTTGAAAGAAATCATAGTGTTCTATTCAGACCAAACACAAATATGTCAAGACACCACGATATGAATCGTAGAGTATCATCTGTCTTGTGTCAGAAGCATCGAGCCCTATCTTTTGTTTGGAGACAAATTCCAACAAATGTGGAATGGGTTTTGAACGTTGAAGCACTCACCAGTCCCAACGCTACAAAATGTATCCTTAGTATTCATCAAAAGGAACATATTCAAGAAGCTAAGAAAAGGACCATTGGACAGAGGAAAACACCTTTTCAGGTGTTAGGTGAGAAAGCAGTCTGCTGTGTCAGTGGGCCAGACTACAATTCAGAAGATGTGCAGAAAAGTCTCCATCAAAGCTCAGAAATGTCAAACGCATTTAATGCCTCATCAGATGACTTTAACGGATAGAACTCAAAGATCACATATATACGAAAATACGTATGATGAGAAAGTAAGCAAGCATTGAACAAAAAACGCACAAGAACACTCAACGCTCAACTCTACGATCCGAGAAAAGAGGAAGCTTGTTTCACTACTCGGTTCTTTTCGAACAAGTGCTTAATCGCAATCGAGTAGCCTCAATCATGATCTCAACAACAACTAATCAATCTGAAGTAAGAGTTCCAAGTCGAAGGACTTGAAGAGTTCTAAGTGAATCGTGAAGAACCAAGTCATTGGACTTGAAGAGTTCAAAAGTGAACTAAGAAGTGCCTCAGATCATTGGTCTAAAAGGAATGTGAGAGATTAAAGTGTAAAAGACATCCTTAATGGATTTCCTACCGAGGAGTAGAAGAGTGGACTAGAGCCTTAAGTGCTCAACCACTTAAAACAATCGTGTCTATTTTATTCTTGCCATAATCGCTATAATCGCTATAATCGCTATAATCGCTATAATGCTATAATCTCATAATCGCCTCACTCTCATTAACTCACTATCTAAAGGGATTTCAAAGAAACCATAATTCCGATGTGTTTAAGATCTTTATTAAAAAAATGGTCTTAATACAAAGAAAAGTTTTTAATATCTATTCAACCCCCCTTCTAGATAACTATGTGCCTTGAGAACTAACAATTGGTATCGAAAGGTGTTCTATTATATAGCCTACAAAGCTTGAGTAGATCCAATGGCACACTTACCAAGTGAATCAAAGACTGGAGGAGGCAACAAGCCACCTATGTGCAACAAAGACAAATTCGCTTACTGGAAGGTTAGGATGCAAGCTTATATGGATTCAATAGATGAAGATCTATTTGAAACTGTTCAAAATGGGCCCTACATTCCTACAAAGCTTGCACCAACTACAGACGACCCAAATAGAATACAAATCAAGGTCAAAGAAGAATGGACAGAAAATGAGAAGAGAGCTATCCAGCTTGATAAAAAGGCCAAGAACATCTTATTTCAATCCCTAGAAGATGATCTATTTGAAAACGTGGTTAACTGCAAAACAACAAAGGAGGTTTGGGAAGCATTACTTATCATGCATGAAGGAATAGAAGAAGTCAGAGAAAATAAACAATCTCTCTTGACTCAGCAATATGAGATGTTTGCTCACGTTCAAGGAGAAAACGTCACTGCCACATACGAGAGATTTAATATTCTGCTCAACTCTCTACGAGCCTATGGAAAGATCTATCCAAATAAAGATCTAATCATAAAATTCATGAGAGCCTTGCCAAGCAAGTGGGATGCCAAAACCACTGCCATTAGAGAGTCAAAGAATCTACATGAAATGACTATTCAACAATTTATATGGCAAACCTCCATACATACGAATGGAGCCGACACATATGAGCGTAAACGTTATCTAAAGGAAGAAAGAAGGACAAAGGTGTTGTTTCTCAAAGTAACTCGAAAACACCTCCAAAGTCAACACCGAAGTTGATTCGACTACGATGAAGATGATGATGAGGACTTTGCAATGTCTTTGGTGAAAAGACTAAGAAGGTTCATGCGTGGCAAAACCAAAGAAGCCAAAAGAAAGTCAAGAACTACAAAGAATGAGAGCAAATGAATGACCTATGCTACAATTGCAAGAAAACCGCCACTTCATTGCTAATCGCAACAAAACCTCTTAGAGAAGAACTCAAGAAGAAATCACATGCAAAGAAGGAATACAAAGGCAACAAAAGGCCTCAAGAAAGACAAAGGCCTCAGAGTTTGGAGGATCGTGGAGTGACTCGCATAATGACTCAACTCCTAATCTGGAGATGATGAAGATCCTCAAATGGCAAATCTACCGATGGCCAAAAATGCAAGGGACAAACAAAACTCCAACATACATGAAGTAAGTATCGATGAGGTATTTGACTTCAACTCTCCTGATGTAGATATTGATGACCTTAGAACTGCATTACATGGCATAACATCTGATCTGCACCAATACATGAAGTGGCTTAAAGTTCTGTCAAAAGATTATTCACTTCTTCAAAAAGAGAAAGAAAAAGTTCAAGAAGAATTGGAAATAGCCCTTCTCAGTACTAATTCTCTCTCCAAGTTTGAAGCTGAGAATAAGTTCTTGAGACAAACAAATGAGCTCAATGCACAAAGAGAGTCTAGTCTAACCTCCAAGATTGAGGATCTAGAAAAGATAGTCTCTACATGGAATAAATCCTCTTCATCCATGGACTCCTTAATCTCTAACCAGAGAAGTGTCTCTGATAGAACAGGGTTAGGCTTTGGGGAATCTACCTCAGATTCATGTGTGGAAAAAGCAAAGGAAATTAGCATTGGTAATGCCTCAGGTTTTAGTAGAGGCATTATATTTGTGAAATCCTCACAGAAGGATGAGCCTGTCAAACCCTGCTCAGCTGATTTCAATTCATATTCCCAGGAGTAAGGGATCTTATGCCGGTCTAGGGTTCAAAAATTAGAAGAGTAATCTAGCTACTACTCATCAACCTCGAAGGATCGTAGAGTCCAATAAAATCAACTCTATGAACCAACCAGGAAGGTACAGTAGAAGTAAGATATACTCCTCATAAATCATAAAACAAGAGAACACGTGGAAGATGGAATATCAGCCTAGCAGGAGGATGACTAATAACCCACAAAAGTTCAAATGGAGGAAGAACTTTCACACACACACAAACACGCATCATATCAAATGTTTTGTGTGCTATATGTCAAGCCACACAAAAATTAAAATGTCATTATAATTCCATGCACGTGAGACCCAAAATCAATGATTTGGGTCCCCAAGGGTACTAACATAATAGGACCCATGCAAGTATGGGTACCAAAATGAAGGTTTAATGTTACCTCAGGAAAAGAGCTCCACAAATACAACCTGGTATCTGAAAAGTGGATGTTCAAGGCACATGACTGGAAACAAAGCCCTTCTGTCTAACTACATAGAGAAGGAGGGTCCCTCGGTCATCTTTGGAGACAACACTAGCCCGCAAAACAAGAAGATATGGGTCAACTGGAAATGGTGTAGTATCCTTCAAAGAGAGTGGTCATGGAAGGACTACAACACAATCTTCTAAGCATTAGCCAACTCTGCGACAAGGGTCATCAAGTAACATTCCTCAACAATCAATGTCAAGTCCGAGACCTGAAGACATCTGCTGTGAAGCTAACCGGAACAAGAGAAGGAAATGTCTACACAGTAAATCTTGGACAACTGAGCTCAGACGAGATAATATGCTTTCTGGCTAAAGCATCTCAAGAAGAAAGTCAAGCTATGGCATCGAAGATTATCTCATCTCAACTTCAAAAGCATGTCCAAATTAGCTTCAAAAGATCTAGTTGCAGGCCTACCCAAGTTCAACTTCGTTAAAGAAAGGCCGTGCAATGCCTGTCAACTTGGGGAAACAGACCAGAAGCACATTCAAGAGCAAAACTGCCAATTCAATCGACAAGCCTCTGCGGTTGCTGCTACACATGGATCTTTTGGGCCAATTCCAACGACGAGCCTTGGAGGAAAGAGATATTCTCGGTCATAGTCGATGACTTCACCAGATTTATATGGGTGTTCTTTCTAACCTCAAAAGATGAGACAAGCTCCCCAAATTGATCAAGATGTTCAAGCCGGTGATGAACGAGAAAAGAGAGAAAATCAAGGCTATAAGGAGTGATCATGGAAGAGAATTTGACTTCTTAGAAATGGACCGATTCGCATGCATAATGGCATTAGTCACAACTTCTCGACCCACGAACTCCTCAACAAAATGGAGTTCTTGAGAGAGAAAGAACAGACATTAATAGAGGTGGAAGGACTTTACTAAGAAAAGAGCCCATCCGCGCTCGAGTACTTCTAGGCGTAAGCATCAACACCGCATGCTATACTCAGAACAGATCACTCATACACTCTACGATTAAGAAGACTCCTTATGAATTGTGGAAAGGAAGAAAACCAAGTGTCAGCTACTTTCATGTTTTCGGTTGTGCATGCTACATTCTCAACAATGGAAAATAGTACTTGACAAAGTTTCAACCAAAATCAGACGAAGGAATCTTTCTTGGATATGCCATAGACAGTAAGGCCTACAGAGTGTTCAACAAGAAGACACTGAGTGTTGAAGTCTCGATTCACATCATCTTTGATGAGACAGACTTAGACAAAATAATGCCTCAAGACACTATGACCAACAATTCAGACACTACGAACGAGGTCATCGAGCTCAATACTACGATCATAGTACCAGACAATGAAGTCATTGAGCAAGGAAATGAGATCGTAGAGAGGTCTATGCTAGACAACGAGCCTCCACACCATGAAGAAGAAATAGATCTTGAAGATCTAAGATAAGAAGGCATAAGAACAGATGTCCCAACAGAAAGATGGGAAAGAGATCACACTCAAGATCTAATCATTGGAGATCCGAGTGCATGAGTCAAAACAAGAGTTTTTACCCAAAATGAATGCTTTTATCTAAGCTTCCTATGACAAATGGAACCGAAGAAGATAGAGGATGCTATGAAGACTCCAATTTGGATAGAGGCCATGCAAGAAAAATTTAATCAGTTTGAAAGAAGCAAAGTATGGAGACTGGTTCCAAGACCAAAGAATCATCCTGTTATTGGAACCAAGTGGGTCTTCAGAAACAAGATGGATGAAGATGGAGTCATCACCAGGAATACGGCAAGACTAGTGGCCAAGGGTTACTCTCAGAAGAAGGCATTGACTACGATGAGACATTTGCACTGTTGCTGGACTAGAAGCCATCGTAATATTCCTTGCCTTTTTCGCTCACATGAAATTCAAGGTCTTTCGGATGGATGTCAAAAGTGCATTCTGAATGGTGAACTTCAAGAAGAAGTCTATGTAGAACAACCTCCGTGTTTCATCAATCCATCTCTTTCTAATTATGTCTTTAGATTAGACAAAGCCTTATATGGTCTTAAACAAGCACACCAGAGCATGGTATGAAACACTAACTAACTTTCTTATTGAAAATGGGTTCACTAGAGGTAGAGTAGATACCACACTATTTCTTAGAAAGCATAAAGATAAAGTCCTATTAGTTCAAATATATGTTGATAATATTATCTTTGGATCTACTGATTAAAAGTTATGCAAGAGATTCTCCAAGCTTATGTAGAGCAAGTTTGAAATGAGCATGATGGGTGAGCTGAACTTCTTCCTCGATCGCAAGTAAAGCAAATCGATGAAGGAATCTTCATAAACCAAGCCAAGTACATTAAAGACTTACTTAAGAAGTATGGCATGGAATCACTTCTCCCATAAAAAAAACCCCAATTGCTCCTCGCAACCAAGCTTCGACAAAGATGAAAAGGTAAAAGTATTGATATAACTCAATATAGAGGTATGATAGGCTCTCTTTATATCTAATCGCCAAGAGACTCAGATATAATGTTTGCAACATGCATTTATGCCAGATTTCAAGCTAGTCCTAAAGAATCACATTTAACTGCTATAAAGAGGATTTTTAGGTATCTCAAGGGTATACCTCACTTGGGACTTTGGTATCCAAAGGAGTCCTCATTTGAACTAACAGGATACATAGATGCTGATTTTGCAGGCTGCAAACTAGATAGAAAGAGTACCAGTGGCACCTGCTAATTGCTAGGAAATAGACTTGTGTCCTGGTTTAGCAAGAAGCAAAACTCAGTATCTACTTCAACTGCAGAAGCTAAATACATTCTTTGCTTTGGCAAATTCTTTGTGTTTCGAGATCCTATGGATGAAAAACCAGCTAGCAGATTATGGGTTTGAATTCAAATCCATACCCATTCACTGTGATAACACAAGTGCTATTGCAATAACTTATAATCATGTCATGCATTCTAGGACTAAGCATATATAAATAAGCTATCACTTCATCAGAGATCATGTGCAAAATGGAACTATATCCTTACAATATATCCCTACTGAAAATTAACTTGCTGATGTGCAAAACCTCTAGATGAATCCAGATTTAACAAACTGATAAGTGAGCTAGGCATGCTTAACTTGAAACCATGAAAAATATGCTCTAGTTTGTACTAACCATACAGATTTAAAGGCTATGTTCAAAAACAAAGACATGATCAAAGGAAGTCTACGATCGTAGAGGCAAAGTGTCATAAAAGACAACAATGATCGCAAGTGCAAACTCAATGATTGCAGTGCAGCAGACTCAACGATAAAGCAGCAGAAGTTCCATCAACAAAACAAAGGAGCATCCTATGATGATGAAGATCAAAACTAAGCAATCTCTCTAAAGAGCACCTCAGGAACAAACCTAACCCTTGATTCACTCTATGAGGTTGGCCCTTCCCGAGTTACCTTGAACTGAGAAGAATGCAAAGTCAAAAAGGTTCATCAAAAAGAATAAGTCAGACTCGACGATCACAAACTGACTCGACGAATTGGAGAACAGACTCAACGATAGCTGAGCAGTCTCAACGAACGTTGAACAGACTAGACGACTGCAGAACAGACTCAACGATCGCAGTTCAGACTTGACGATTGGAGAACAGACTAGACGATAGTTTACCAGACTCAACAAATGCAGAACAGACTCAACGATGACAAGGACTATCTCAACAATCATAGTCCTTGCTAAGGACATTAGCTCAAAAGAAGTTAAGGGGCAAATCAGTACAATCCTTCTAAGTCAGAATTCGTAGAGCCAAGCAAAACTTGACACCTGTCCCACTAAGCAAAATAGAGAGAGAGGAAGTTACAAGTATAAATTAAAATCATCTTTGTGAAATCTGAAGTTCAAAAGATCATCTCTCTCTTCCTCTCTCAAGTAGAAACCCTAAACCAGAAGAAAGCTCAGTCAGTCACACTTCCTGCAAGAAAATCAATGGCAGCTTCCAATTTCATCTCTGGCTACAGACTTTGTTTTGATGAGTTCAAAACAGCTGAGCCAAAATTTCATAAGACTCTGGCATTATTAAGGAAGGCTGGACTCGAAGAAGCTCTGGGCACAGACACATTGATCTACCCGAACCTGGTGAAAGAATTCTACAATAATGGAGTATTTGAAAACAAAACCATCACTGCGAAAGTCAGAAATGTAGAAATCAGACTTAAGGCTGAGGACATCAATTTAGCCCTAGGTCTCAAACCTGAAGGGTATCCATCCATAGATGGCATAGACTTCCATAAGGGACTCAAAAAAATGCATCACAAGAAATCCCCCTCTGTCAAAGGATACAAGAAGAAGGAGTTTCCATAGAGGTATTGATTTTTAGCTGATATTATTGGAAAATGCATATATTGCAAGAGCTCTGGTCATGACTCTGTGAATGAGGTGCAACTCAAGCTCATGACTGCCATATATTATGAAATAGAACTTAACTATGGGGCTCTATTGCTTGAATGGATTAGGAAGTGGTTAATCAGCTCCAAGAAGACAAAGAGCTCTCAAAAGATGCTCTATGGGTGATTTATAAGCATCATCTTACAAGCTGCTCTTGGTGACTTAATTGAGGACGATGAAGGAGAAGCCATTAATCCAAATCGTCGAATGACCCAGGAACTATTCGAGAACTGGAAAAGGAATCCATCTGAAAATGTGCGGATGATGTCTGAATCCAGTGGTAGAACTGGTGAAATAAAGGAATCAGGAGTGCCAGGAAATATATCAGTTGTCAGAGAAGCTGAAGAAGAAGAAGAAGCTAACAAAGAAGAACCCGTTGCTTTGGTTAGAAAAAGCAAGGGGAAAAGAAAGTGAAAGCCGTGAATCGTAGAAGAGCCTCAGGATCCACTCATCGATAAGTTCGTAGAGTCCTCGATATCGAGACTCTAAGGATCCTAAGAAGGAAGGAAAAACAGGTCGAGGCGTAAGAAGATAGAGCTACCATCTCTCAATTCTTTGAAGAAGAATAAAATCAGCCACAAATCAAAGAGGCCATCCATCTCTTCGATCGTAGAATCTCTACCGATCGTAGAGACTCTACCAATCGTAGAGACCAGACCAAATACATCAAGCAAGGAAGTAGATGAATCAAATATTCTGGCTGATCAGCAGGACAAAACTAAAGTTCAAGAAAGTCCTGAGGCTGTGGCTCAGCCTAGAAAACCAAGAAGAAAACTGGTCAAGAAATATATTCTTGTCAATGAAGAAGTACTAAAAAGGGAAGACAAAGAATTGGCTGCTGAAAAGGAACCAGCCAATGAAAGCCAAAAAGTCAAAGCTCAAACCGAGGGGGAGACACCTGAAGCCCTGATGATAGAGAATACACCTGCTGAGGGGGAGATGCCTGAAGCTCCCATCCTAGAAGGTGCTCCAGTTGAGGGGGAGCTATTGATATTACAAGAAGATGACCAAGTTGAGGGTGAGGCTCATGACATCTCCATGGCAGAAGAAGAGGTCCCTGCAGGAAATGAAGAAGAACCAGTGCAAGAAAATCATGAGGCCATTGATATAATGGAATCCTCCAATGAAAACAGAGAAGAGGATGAAGGTGATGAGGTCGAGATCATAGCTGTGGGCATTGATGGGTACAGAAGAGCCAACTATGAGCAACTATTCTCATATCTACCCGTGATGCCTTTCCATCAAGCTCAAATTCTAAACTCTTGGAGTCACATATTTTGGAGCTTCAAAGAGTATCCGGCCATCTCAGTGCTAGCTAGTGGATTCCCAGGAAGATTCAACTTGGCCAAGAAGTTACTCACAAACAACTCTTCCTCAAAGAATAAACCTGAGGTACTGTCTATCCCAACCCTCTTCAGAGTTAATCACTTGCCATCATCCTCATTTAGTCAATTTTATGAATTCCCACGATGGTTGGAAGTAATTCTACATCCACTAAATCAATTTCATTCATGAGAATCCCAAAATTTCATAATTGGGGAACCAAATATGATCAACTTCATAATGCTCCCACCTCCCATCATCTCTACTATCATCGACTCTAGCCCCATTGTCAGAGTCTCAACCTCAAATCGTAGAGCCACCAAACTTAAACATCCAAACCAGTGCCCTCCATCGATATTCTCTCCTCATCCAGCAATGAATACTTTAATCTTGATCTTGCCTCTACTCATTGTAAGATCAATTCAACAACACACCACCTCCTTCACAAATTCCCCAACTAAATGAAATTCTTTCAAAGTTGTCCACAAAGGCTGATTTGTCAGCAATGTCTGCGAAAGTGATCAAGGAACTCGATGAGAGTCTTGAAGATCACACTGCACTTATTCAGTTGAGATTAACATCAATGATCACTGCTGCAAATAATCTCCCAAGATCCCTAAGCTCTGAGCTCTCTAAAATGCTTAAAGAGATCATTAAAGAAATGCTTCAAAGCATAAAAGACAGAGATGACATCCACTTTCTCGTAGCTAAAAGACATAGGGATGTTGTCTTGATCTTACAAAAGACTCAAAAATCTTAGAACGAACTAATGATAAAGAGTATCAAAAGTCTCCAAACTACAGTCAAAGAATTTCAAGACTTCTCTATGGGTCAAATGCAGCAGACTGAAACTGTCCTGAACATCCTTCAACAACGTGAAACTCGATCTAATGCTTTAATCCAAGAAAATCGCGAGGATATTGTTCAAACTCAAAGTCAACTCAACGAGCTTGTCCAAAGAGTAACTCGTCTCTATGAAAACATTCAAACCCTTGATGCTGACATAAAGGGGGAGAATAAAGGGAAAGGAGATCAAAGAGGCAAGGGAAAAGGCAGAGGTCAATTCCAACCTCAATCCTCAAGGAATCCTCCTGCAAGGCAAGTCCACTAGCAGACTCCTTGATCCAGAGGTCAGACCCAAAGATCTAATCAACAAGAAGTTTTTTATGGCTCAACCATTAAGGAGTCTAGGGCCAACTACAAGCTCTCATGAGGTAACAACATCAAGCCTAAGAATGCCAATTAGAGATCCTGCATTCATGAATAGGCATGATCACAATCCAAGACTAAGCCCGAGTGAGCTGGAAGATTTAGCTAGGAGAGACGAAGCAAGCAGAAAAAGTAGAGCTGAGGAATATGCAAATCCTCTAAGAAGCAAAAAGTCAAAAAAATAGAGATAAGTTGAATTTTAATTCTTATTGATGTAGTCAAACTTAAATGTAATATCTATCTTCATACATCAATAAATTCATGCTTATTCTCTAGAAATTTTAGCTGCTCATTGAAATATTAAGTCATATTTAATTTGCTGCAACTGCATATAGAATTTGATAATCATGACAACAAATCTACTTGGTTATGTCAACATCAAATAGGGGAGATTGTTGGAAGAATGCATATTTTGATTTGATGTTTAAAGTAAATGCTCATGATTATATGTAAAGTCCTTAAAGGAATATGTGTACAAGGACTTAGTGATAAATCAAATTTTTAGGTTGATCTTAGCTTTTGGTGTTCATTATTCTATAAACGAATGTATAGATAAAGAGATCAAAGATGTTAGGTTGATCTATGACTTGAAAAATAGAGATAGGCTTCAACAAGAATCATAGTCTATCAAGCTGATCAACAGATTGCAGAAGCCAAGGCAGGATCGTAGAGTTTAGAAGATCGTAGTGTATCTCGCTTCAAGGACCTCTCAAATCGTGAGAGTGGTCCGGAAATCTAAATTAGAGATGTTGTAAGTCCCAACTTATTATTAATGAAATTTAATTAGAGATTTATTATTTTGAAATAGTAAGGGTTGATTTGATTAATGTGGATAGTTAGGGGTTAAATATGCAAATATTTCAAATAAGCAAGTGGTTATAAAATATTCATTGTTGTTGGGAATATTCATTTGGTCGTGGAATATTAATCGTCAGGGAATATTAAATGCGACAGTAGCATGCCCCATGTGGGCCCATAATGTAAAAAGCGATTGGATGAGAAAAAACGACAAATATAAGTTGTTTAAAAATAACTTGGCGTGATAGTTATTTACAATTATCTTGTTGGAATACCCGGTGGTTAAAACACACTAATACGCGTTGTTGAACAAAGAGTAGTACAGTATTGCACCAATTATTGATTCTTACGTGAAGGCACTACTCAATAATTATTCTGAATTATTCTTATTCAAAGATTTTATTTTATTGATTCAATAATTGTTGCGTTGATATTTTATATTCTTTGTTGTTTCAATAATTGTCATTACAGTATTTTCCATTATCGGATAATAATTCATATTATCTGAATAATATTATTAGAAAACATTATTGGCAATGTCTAGAAAGTTACATGCAAGGAGAGGTTTGGTCACCTAATTGCTTGGCGCCATGAAGGAGAGATCCTTATTGAAAGCCCCCTTTCTCGAGAAGCGCACGGTTGTCAATATTGTGATCCGTAATATTATTTGTGAATAATTAATTATTGATTCATATGATGAGGAAAATATTGATTTTATATGGATATAGATGGAGAAAAATTTTAAAATGACAATTGTTGAAAATTAATATTTTATCTTTTTATGATAAAATAATTCATTTAAATATATTATAATATGTTGATGGTGATATTTTTACAATAAATTCATGGTTTATAAATAGATGAGGTGGAAGAGAGAAGATAGAATTGGAATTATTTAATAATTGTTAATATTTTATTGTATATATATATATATATATATATATATATATATATATATATATATATATGCGTATTTTGTGTGTGTGTGTGGAAGAAGTGGTGGGGGTAAGAGAAGAAAGTGGGGGAAGAGAGAGAGTTAGTGGAGAATTATGGGAAAGGAAGAAAGAGAAAGGGAAGAGAAGGAAATTAGAAAACTTATCCGTATGCAGATTTTGGTCATTTTTCGTTTGGAATTTGGAAAAAATTTCTTCTGTAAAGTTGTAGAGAATTCGATTTCAGGCAGAATGGATATAGAATTCGTATTTTTCTGATAACCGGTTTATTTTCTATGAATTGTTGAAGTTTCAGAAAATAAAATAATTTTTAAATGAGGCGGGCCCCACTTTTTGGTTGGTAATTGAATGCATGTGCTGAATTGTTTTTTGTTCAAGAGTGGAGGGCTGCTGGGCTGCTGATTTTCCAAGGAGGAGGCGTAGAATAATAATAATAATAATTTATTAATTTAGTCTCCTTTGGCGTTCTAAGCATTTTCCTATAAATAGGTGCTTAGGTTAGAATTGAAAATCACACCAGAAACTGAAGTTTTCTCTCTATTTCTCTCTATATTATCGGCGTATTCTTGTGAGTATTTTGAGTATACTTTGAGTATTGCTATACTGGTGCAAGTTCAAGTCATAGCCTATATTAGCAAGTTTCAAATGTAAAGTACTAATCTTTCGAGGTAAAGGATGTTAATTTCTTCTCAAATGATATTATTTCTTCAATATCATTATCTTTGAAATATTGGTTGGAACTTTTATCAAATTTGAAACTTTTTCATGTCTGAGTTACTATTCATGAGTTCTTTATTCACGAGTTACTATTCATGAGTTACTATTTAAAGTTCTTATTCACAGTACTATTCATGAAGCGTGAAGATGTTTTTTGTGGAATTTCTATCTTTTGGTGTCTGAAGTACTATTCACGTATATGACCTTTATTCACGATATCTGACTATTCACCGAAAAATAAAACTTCTTCTTTTGTCCAAAACATCTATTCTCGGATACTAGCTTTGATTGTATCCATGTTTTCATCATTCTTGAATTTTACACCACTATGATTATTTTTGAGGTATTTTGAACATGGATAAAAAACAAAGTACGAATCCTTAATCCTTGTCATTTTGTTTCATTGGATTCGTTTCTTTAAAAATATTTTTCGTCATCCTCGGTCTTAAATGATGATATTATTGAATATCTTTGGCACGTAGTGTAAAGATGAATGATTTTCAAGAATATCTTTGGCCATAGTGCAAAGATGAGCGGTGTTTAAATGAACATGACTAATCGATGAATATCTTTGGCCCGTAGTGCAAAGATGAATATTTGGTTCCAGATGTATATTGATGGATGTTACAGGGATAAAAGATAGACAATGAACTTTTAAATTCATACATGAAGTTAGTAGTTTGCATTCTCTACTTAACTCTTCTAATGAATTATTATTTTCATTGCGAATATTGATTTAAAATTTGTTGTCTATTGTATTCTATTAGATTTTTGCTGTTGAAGACTAACGGTAATTTGTTGTATATTATCTTAGTCATAATATTCTTTCTTGAGCTAGTTGAGCTCACCCTTTTCTTTTTTGTTCCATTTTTCTCGGGAGGCGAGAATATAAGCGAGTACTTAGCCTGGGGTATTGAATGAAGGTTCTAGAGAGAGTTGTTTAGTAGTCCTCACCATTTTTTTAAAATAATGTATCAATAAATGTGATGAGGATTTATTTGAGTATAGATATTGTCAGAAGATAATATTTGTATTTAAACTCACTGCATTTTCTTGTTGTAATAATAAAGTTGTAGTTGTTTCTATACCATGTATTGACAACTCGGAATGGGTGATGTATACCTATTTTGGGGGCGTCACGGTTGGTATCGAGCCATAAGTAAAGAGCCCAGAGCCTCTCGTTGGTGACTTCTCATTTATGGGGGATGCAACCGGACTCTCCGTGGGGGGCCTTGGATTTCTTGGTGGCAAACCGATAGGTACCATTGTGAGTCTTTGTGGTTGAAGCACCATGAGGTCATGATTGGTATCGAGCTTAGGGATATGATCTCTGGCGGAGATCGGGGAATAGAACTAGGAGGGAGAGACGAGTAAATCCTTCGCTAGTGTGTCCTACCTAAGCTTATTTGTTAGTTGGTCAAGATATATAGGGATATTATGTGATATATTGATTTCCTTAATTAACCCTTTTTATGATGATGATTTGAGAATGTCGATCGAGAATATTAACAATGGAAATGAGACCGTGGAGACGCTCAGACTCACCAACGAGGGAGAACGTGCAACAGTGGGCAATGTTCCTCCCGTGAACAACACTATTGAAGCAGATGATGAACGAGGGATGTTTAGAAGCTTTTTGCGTTCATGCAAAATTAGATGAGGAGACTCGTGTTCAAAATACTGTGAGGAAATGATAGCAATTCACGGGTTATCACTGCCCAAGCGATTCAAAGAGTTGGGACCACCGAATTTAAGGAAAGCCGATCCGATCATGGCGTGAAACATGGGTCAAAACAAATTACCAAGATATTCGATGTCTTGGGATGTACGGAGGAACAGAAGGTTCCATTCGCCACCTTTATGTTCCGTGGCGAAAGCGAGACTATCATTGGTGGGAGTCTCGTGAAGCGTACTCCATCCGGTACTTTTCGACAGCATGTCTTGGGAGAGCGTTTGAAAGCTATTTAATGACAAATACTTTCCGAAAGTGTTAAATCGTATGAAGGAAGTGGAGTTTATTAGACCGAGGCGAACAACAATGATGGCGGTGTCTCGAAGACGAGGCAAAGTTTGCAAAGTTATCCAGGTTTGCACCTCATTTGGTGGAGAATGAGGAACGATGACGCGGATGTTTCTTAGAGGTTTGAAACCCCAGATACGTCGATATCTCATTTCTCATAAATTTTTCTCTTTATTCGGATGTTTAAAGCAGGCTCAATTATTAGAGCGAGATAACGAGCACGGTAACCGAGGGACCACAACCGAGGATCGTATTCGGAGATAGCGCCAATGAATAATGATAACCAAATGGAGAAAGAAACAGACGGACAAAAATGGTTACCACTGGTGGTAATCATGGTCATGAAAAATGAAGAAGCGAAGTCGGGAGGAGATTTTAAAAGAGGAGATTTAACAACGACCATGTGAAGACGGCGACGGTCTTAAGCGTGCAAAGAATCGGGTTCTAAGGGAGGAGAACGACCACCGGTCATATGTTATAAATGCGGAAAGAGGACATATCAGTCAAACCGCCCACAACAGTTCAAGGTATGCTATAATTGTGGAAAGGAAGGACATATCGCCGAGATTGTACGATGTGAAACCTAGTTCGTGAGGGACGGTGACTCAAAAGAACATCCGAGAAAAGTCAAAGTCAACGATTAGGAAGAGCGTTTGTTGTGACCGGGTCATAATGCGAGGAACCCAAACGAGGTTATCACGGGTAAGCTATTTATAAATTCTTGCGAAGTTTATACCTTACTTGATCTGGGGGCTACCCATTCATTTATCTCTCCTGCATGTGCTCAACGTTTAAACTTGACTCGGAGAAATTAGACTTGAATTTATCTGTGGAAACTCGTTAGGAGAAACTTTCATCACATCAATTTGTTTATAAATCTTGTTTGATTCAAGTTGGCACCATTACCTACACCATTGACCTTATCTCTTTAAAGATACTTGCTTTTGATGTGATTTTAGGGATTGATTGGTTAACTACTCATCATGCCAAAATTGATTGTTTTCGTAAGGTTGTTAGTTTTCATATTCCTAATCAACTCATTGTTATTTAATTCAAGCAACTAAACCATTAGAATCAATCATCATCATATCTAATCATAAAGCTATTCGTTTATTGAAAAAGCGGATGTCAAGCTTTCTTAGCCCATGTTATGGATTTGAATAAAGACACGTCAAATTTGAATAATATTCTGTTGTTATTGACTTTCCGACGTATTTCTGAAGAACTTCCCGGCCTACCCCGAGCGTGAAGTTGAATTCTTTATTGATCTTGAACCCGTACAAAGCCCATTTCTAAAACCCCATATCGAATGGCTCCTATTGAACTTCAGGAGTTAAAGGTCCAACTACGTGAATTGTTGGACATCGGTTTCATTCGCCCTAGTACATCTCCTTGGGGTGCTCTCTGTTTTATTTGTAAAGAAGAAAAAGAGCGGGGAGTACGCGACTTTGTATTGACTATCGGGGAATTGAACCATGTCACCATCAAGAATAGGTATCCTCTACCTCGTATTGATGACTTGTTTGACCCGATTGCAAGAAGGGCACAATTCTTTTCAAAAATCGATCTTCGATTCGGATATCATCGGTGAAGATTAGAACCGAGGATATTCCAAAGCGCGCCTTTAGAACTTCGATGCGGGCATTATGAATTCTTAGTCATGTCTTTCGGATTGACTAATGCTCCTGCGGCTTTCATGGATATGATGAACCGAGTATTCAAGGAATATTTGGATCGATTCGTTGTTGTCTTTATTGATGACATCCTTATATATTCCAAAAGTCGTGAAGATCATGAGCAACATTTGAATTTGGTACTCCAAAGGCTTCGTGAAAACAAACTATATGCCAAATTGAAGAAATGCGAGTTACGGCGAGGAAGTAGCATTCCTTGGAGCGCGTGGTGTCGAAACATGGAGTATCCGTGGACGTGAAGATTGAAGCAATCTACAAAGTTGGGAGCAACCGAAGTCGGTGGTGAAGTCACGTAGCTTTTTGGGCTTATTTGGTTATTATCGGAGATTCGTGGAAGGTTTTCTCGAATCGCTACTCCATTAACTCGGCTAACTCGGAAGGATACAAAATTCGTTTGGAGTGAAGAATGCGAGAAGAGTTTCCAAGAGCTTAAGAGGAGACTTATTTGGCAAGACTGTTTCTAATAATACCATCTGGTTGGATGGATTTGTTATCTACAAATGATGCTTGAGCAAAGGGTTAGGATGTGTTCTCATGAAGCGTGGGAAAGTCATAGCCTATGCCTCGCGACAACTAAAAAGAGTATGAGAGGAATTATCCTACTCATGATCTAGAGTTAGCGTGATCGTTTGCGCTTAAAGATATGGAGGCACTATCTATATGGGAGAAAGTGGAGATATATTCGGACCATAAAAGCCTTAAATATTTCTTCACTCAAAAAGAACTCAACATGTGGCGTGACGTTGGCTCGAGCTATTGAAAGACTACGACCACACTATTGATACCATCCCGGAAAAGCGAACGTGGTAGGTGACGCGTTGAGTAGAAGAAGATCATATCACGAGAGCGAGTGCGATGATGTCAAATATACGCGTAGAGCCAACTTTAATAGAAAAAGTTAAGGTTGCTTCGAGCCCAGGCAGGGTGATGCATATGAAGAAGAAAGTACAAGAAGGAGCTATTAGGGCGAGAATTGATGAAGAAGGAATACTTGAGTCCACTCTGAACTTTGTGTTCCTAACGACTACGATTTGAAGTACAAGATTATGATGGAGGCACATGATACACCATTTTGCAATCCATCCTAGAAGTACTAAAATGTATCGTGATCTTGACATACATTTTGGTGGAACAATATGAAGAGAGAGATCGCAAAGTTTATCTCAATGTGTTTAACTTGTCAACGTGTAAAGGCGGAGCATCTAGTACCTAAGGGTCCGTTGCTACCACTTGAGATTCCGAAATGGAAGTGGGAACACATTACCATGGATTTCGTTACGGGTCTTCCTACGGTTTCTCAAGGCATCAATGCTATTTGGGTTATTGTTGATAGATTAACCAAGTCTGCTCATTTCTTGCCGTCACGGAGACTTATTCCTTGAACGTCTTGCTAGTATATACGTGAATGAAATTGTGAGGTTGCATGGCATGCCTGTATCCATAGTTCGGATCGTGACCCAAGATTCACTTCAAGATTTTGGGTTAGCTTGCAAAAAGCTATGGGCGCAGATTTGCGATTTAGTTGGCATACCATCCCCAAACCAGACGGACAATCGAGAGGACTATTCAAACTCTTGAAGATTTATTAAGACTCGTGTCCTAGACTTCAAGGGCGGTTAGGATAAGTATTTACCATTGGTGGAATTCTCCTACAACAGTGATTTATCATGCAAGTATAGGTGTGGCTCCATTGAAGCATTATATGGACGAAAATGTCATTCTCGATATGTTGGGATGAGGTGGGTGAAGCAACATTGTTGGGACCCGAAAGTTAGTACGTATGACTCAAGAAAAGATCCAAATGATTCGACAATGTATACAAAGCGGCACAAGATCGACAAAAGAGTTATGCGGATCTTCATCGAAAGGACGTGGAATTTAGTGTGGGGATCATGTATTATTGCGAGTTGCTCCATGGAAGGGAGTTACAAGATTTGGGAAGAGAGGAAAGCTCAATCCACGATTTATTGGTCCATTTCAAATTCTTGACCGAGTAGGAAATGTAGCCTATAGACTTGCGTTACCTTCGAGTATGTCTCGTGTTCATAATGTGTTTCACATATCTGTGCTTAAGTAAATATGTGAAAGACCGAACCACGTTATAGAGTTAGAGCAGGACGAGATAGTCGAAGACCTAACGTATGAGGAGGTACTGTCAAGATTTTGGATAGGAAGGATCATGTCCCTCTGCATGAAAGGTCATACCACAAGTTAAAGTTTTGTGGAGGAATCATTTATAGAGGAAATGACCTAGGAATTGGAAGCGGAAATGAAAGTGAGGTATCCTCACCTTTTGAAAAACACCAGTGCACGTCACGTCGATTTCGAGGATGAAATTTCATAAGGAGGGAGGTTGTAAGACCCCAACTTATTATTAATGAAATTTAATTTTCTATTTATTATTTTGAAATAGTAAGGGTTGATTTGATTAATGTGGATAGTTAGGGGTTAAATACATAAATATTTTAAAATAAGCAAGTGGTTATAAAATATTCATTGTTGTCGGGGAATATTCGTTTGGTCGTGGAATATTAAAGCTTGTCGGGGAATATTAAATTGAATGGTAGCGACCCGTGTGTGGGGCCCCATAACGGAAAAGCGATTGGATGAGGAAAGCGACAAATATAAGTTGTTTAAAAATAATAGCTGGCGTAGTTATTACAGATTATCTTTGTTGGAATACCCGTTGGTTAAAACACACTAATCTGGCGTTGTTGAACAAGAGTAGATGCGGTATTGCACCAATTATTGATTCTTACGTGAAGAAGGCACTACTCGATAATTATTACTGTAATTCTTATTCGATATTTTATTTTATTGATTCAATAATTGTTGCGTTGATATTTTATATTCTTTGTTGTTTTAATAATTGTCATTACACACAATATTTTCCATTATCGGAGCAATAATTCATATTATCTGAATAATATTATTAGAAAACATTATTAGCGATGTACAGAAAGTTACATACAATGAGAGGTTTGGTCACCTAATTGCGGCGCCAAGAAGGAGAGATCCTTATTGGAAAGCCCCTCTTTCTGAGGAAGCTGCTGGTTGTCAATATTGTGATCTGTAATATTATTTGTGAATAATTAATTATTGATTCATATGATGAGGAAAATATTGATTTTATATGGATATAGATGGAGAAAATTTTAAAATGACAATTGTTGAAAATTAATATTTTATCTTTTTCGATAAAATAATTCATTTAAATATATTATAATATGTTGATGGTGATATTTTTACAATAAATTCATGGTTTATAAATAGATGAGGTGGAAGAGAGAAGATAGAATTGGAATTATTTAATAATTGTTAATATTTTAATGTATATATATATATATATATATATATATATATATATATATATACGTATTTGTGTGTGTGTGTGGAAGAAGTGGTGGGGTAAGAGAAGAAAGTGGGGAAAGAGAGAGAGTTAGTGGAGAATTATGGGAAATGAAGAAAGAGAAAAGGAAGAGAAGGAAATTAGAAAACTTATCCGTATGCAGATTTTGGTCATTTTCGTTTGGAATTTGGAAAAATTTCTTACGTAAAGTTGTAGATAATTCGATTTCAAAGTGAGAATAGATATAGAATTAGTATTTTACGATAATAGGTTTATTTTCTATGAATTGTTGAAGTTTGAAAATAAAATAATTTTTAAATGAAAGCGGGCCCCACTTTTGGTTGGTAATTAAATGCATGTCTTTGAATTCAATTGTTTTTTGTTCAAGAGTGGAGAAATCACTTTGTTGCTTTGATTTTCCAAGGAGGAGGCGTAGAATAATAATAATAATAATTTATTAATTTAGTCTCTTTTGCTGTTCTAAGCATTTTCTATAAATAGGTGCTTAGGTTAGAATTGAAAATCACACCGTAAGCTGAAGTTTTCTCTCTATTTTCTCTCTATATTATCGGCGTATTCTTGTGAGTATTTTGAGTATACTTTGAGTATTGCTATCTACGGTCAAGTTCAAGTCATAGCCTATATTGATTGTTTTCAATAGAAGTACTTAATCTTTCGAGGTAAGGGATGTTAATTTCTTCTCAAATGATATTATTTCTTGATATCATTATCTTTGAAATATTGGTTGGAACTTTTATCAAATTTGAAACTTTTTCATGTATGAGTTACTATTCATGAGTTACTATTCACGAGTTACTATTCATGAGTTACTATTCACGAATTCTTATTCACGAGTATTATTCATCTAAGCGTGAAGATGTTTTTTGTGGAATTTCTATCTTTTGGTGTGAGTACTATTCACGTATCTGTGCACTATTCATAAAAAAATAAAACTTCTTCTTTTTGTCCAAAACATCTATTACGGATACTAGCTTTGATTGTATCCATGTTTTGATCATTCTTGAATTTTACACCACTATGATTGTTTTTGAGGTATTTTGAACATGGATAAAACAAAGTACGAATCCTTAATCCTTGTCATTTTGTTTCACTTTGGATTCGTTTCTTTAAAAATATTTTCGTCATCCTCGGTCTTAAATGATGATATTATTGAATATCTTTGGCACTGTAGTGCAAAGATGAATGATTTTGAAGAATATCTTTGGTAGTAGTAAAGATGAGCAGTGTTTAAATGAACATGACTAATCGATGAATATCTTTGGCTGTAGTAGTCAAAGATGAATATTTGGTTCAGATGTATATTGATGGATGTTACTGGGGATAAAAGATAGACAATGAACTTTTAAATTCATACATAGAAGATAGTAGTTTACATTCTCTACTTAACTCTTCTAATGAATTATTATTTCATGCATGAATATTGATTTAAAATTTGTTGTCTATTGTATTCTATTAGATTTTTCCTGTTGAAGACTAACGGTAATTTGTTGTATATTATCTTAGTCATAATATTCTTTATTGAGCTAGTTGAGCTCACCCTTTTCCTTTTGTTCCATTTTTCTCGTGGAGGCGAGAATATAGCGAAAGTACGCAGTAGGGGTATGGAATGAAGGTTCTAGAGAGAGTTGTTTAGTAGTCCTCACCATTTTTGTAAAATAATGTATCGATAAATGTGATGAGGATTTATTTGAGTATAGATATTATCAGAAGATAATATTTGTATTTAAACTCTTTGTTTTTCTTGTTGTAATAATAAAGTTGTAGTTGTTTCTATACCATGTATATTGACAACTCGGAATGGGTGATGTATACCTATTTTGGGGCGGCCATGATCGTAGTGTGATCTAAGTAAATGTAGAGTCCGCAAGGCGAAGCAAAGCAAAGATCGTAGTGTGAAAACCCTTGAAAGAAATCGTAGTGTTCTATTCAGACCAAGCACAAATATGTCAAGACACCACGATATGAATCGTAGAGTATCATCTGTCTTGTATCAGAAGCATTGAGCTCTATCTTTTGTTTGGAGACAAATTCCAACAAATGTGGAATGGGTTTTGAACGTTGAAGCACTCACCAGTCCCAATGGTACAAAATGTATCCTTAGTATTCATCAAAAGGAACGTATTCAAGAAGCTAAGAAAATGACCATTGGACAGAGGAAAACACCTTTCAATTGTTAGGTGAGAAAGCAATCTGCTATGTCAGTGGGCCAGACTATAATTCAGAAGATGTGCAGAAAAGTCTCCATCAAAGCTCAGAAATGTCAAACGCATTTAATGCCTCATCAGATGACTTCAACAGATAGATCTCAAAGATCACATATATACAGAACACAGACAGATGAGAAAGTAAGCAAGCATTGAACAAAACGCACAAGAACACTCAACGCTCAACTCTACGATCAGAGAAAAAGAGGAAGCTTGCTCAGCTACTCAGTTCTTTTGAACAAGTGCTTAACTGCATCTGAGTAGCCTCAATCACGATCTCAACAACAACTAATCAACTGAAGTAAGAGTTCTAAGTGATCTGAAGGACTTGAAGAGTTCTAAGTGAACTGTGAAGAACCAAGTGTGCTGGACTTGAAGAGTTCAAGAGTGAACTAAGAAGTGCCTAGACTGCTGGTCTAGAAGGAATCTGTGAGATTCAGAAAGTGTAAAAGATATCCTTAGTGGATTTCCTACTCGAGGAGTAGAAGAGTGGACTAGGAGCCTTAAGTGCTCTGAACCACTTAACTGCTATAACTGCTATAACTGCCATAACTGTCATAACTGCCTCACTCTTATTAACTCACTATCTAAAGGGGATTTCAAAGAAACCATAAATCAGTTGTGCTTAAGACCTTTATTAAAAACGGTCTTAATACAAAGAAAAGTTTTTAATATCTATTCAACCCCCCCCCCCATCTAGATAACTATTGTGCCTCCGGGTACTAACATCGTATTCATGAAGAGAATTATTTTCTTTCAAATACTCGTAAGAGCTGTTATTCCATTCTTTATTATTATGTTGGAATAACCTGTCTATGCAAAGTACCGTATACATGGTGAAATTCTTCTATTATTCCATTCTTTATTATTCTATTGGAATAACTTTTATGCATGCGATGATCATTGTTATTCCATTCTTTAATATTACATTGGAATATCACATGCATGCGGATTACGCGTGACACAGTTCCATTCTTTATTATTACGTCATAATATCACATGCATGCGGATTACGCATGACCTGGTTCCATTCTTTATTATTCTGTTGGAATATCCTGTTTGTGCGGATTACGCATGACCTAGTTCCATTCTTTATTACTCTGTTGGAATAACCTATCTATGTGGATTACACATGCATGGTGAATGATCCTTTGTATTCATTCCTTATTAACTTGTGGAAATGATGCATACATGTGGATTACCACTTGGCGGTGAAAATCCATTTGCGAGTTTCATATATTCTATTATACTCGGTTGGTTAAAGTTTTGGCTTCTATACTCCATGAAATTAGTAGAATATCACGGATATTTGCGCTTCATCCGATATCTTTTCATGGAAATATTCTTTTGGGCATTCTTGAATTTTACTCCACAAAGCAGTATCATGTTGACCATTTGGACGTTATTGATTTCTGGATAAATTAAATTATAAATCTTTAAAATTTATCCTTGAACTTGTTTTATTGAATTATTATGTCATTGTCATCATCCTCATGCTTATATTGTGATGAAAGTCATCTTTAGCTTACGTGCATAGATGGACTTGGTATGATTATGACCGAGGATTATTCGGTATAATCATGGTAGTAATGTTACAAATTGTGGCGCCCCAAAATTAGGTATACATCACCCATCTTAGGTCGCCACTTACATGGTATAGAATTTAAATACAACTTACTAACATAGCGTGTATGTACAATACGACATAAGCGTGAGTTTAAATACAAATATAAATCTACTAGATATTATACAAACTCAAAAAGGAGTCCTCATTACAATTATTATCACACTATTTCACGAGAATAGTGAGGACAACTAATGCTATCTTGAGGACCATCACTCGTTTCCCAGGCTTCGTCCGGCTATATTCTCATTTCTGAAGAGAACGGTGAAAGAAAGGGTGAGCTCAACCAACCCAGAAGAAATATTATGACTAAGATAATGCGGAATAAATTATCAATAGTCTTCAACAATGTTAAAGCGATAAAATACAATAGACAACGGGTTAAGCTGCATTGTAGATATCATGATCCATTAAAAATCAAGTAGAAAATAAAGTCTACTATCTTTTAGGTTTTAAAGGTTTTCATCACTATTATATTTGAGACTCGACTTTAATAAATATTCCACATCATCGAATCACTTACCACTTTACTGACCGAGGATATTCTTTAGTATCACGACCACAATTATTCATGCACTCACGGCCAAGAATATTTGTGTATTTATTAATGGTCATGATCATGCCAACAATTGTCCACTGATGCACTACTGACATCGAGATTTTTATCACATCATTTGTAACATTACGGTAAATGATTACAAGAATAGTCTCTGGTCATAATCATACCAAGTCCATCTATGCACTTCTGAGCCACAGATGACTTTCAACATAATATAAACATGAGGATGATGACAATGATATAAGAATTGATAAAACAAGTTCAAGAATTATTTTATCCGGGAATTATTAACGTCAAATTATCAACATGATCTTGTTTTGTAGAGTAAAATTCAAGAATGATCGGAAGAATATTTCCATGAAAAGATCTTTGGATGAAAAGCAAATATCAAGGATATTCCACTAATTTCATGGAGTATAGAAAGTCAAAGTTTTAACCAATTTGGGTATAATAAAGAATAGAATAACAAAAGAAATCACCATGCATGCGATAGACCTTACTTGAGGCGGTTATTCCAACGAGAATAATAAATAACGGAACCAGTCCGGCGTAAAGCGCATGCATGGATGTTCCAACCAGAATAATAAAGAATGGAACCGGTCCGGCGTAAACACCTGCAAGCGAGGATGTTCCAGAATAATAATAAAGCGGAACCAGTCGGTGTAAAACACATGCATGACAGGATGTTCCAGCGAATAATAATAAAGAGCGGAACCGGTGGGTGTAAAACACCATGATGAGGATGTTCCAGCAGAATAATAATAAAAAGACGGAACCAGGTCATGTAAAACACACGGGCAGGATGTTCCAGCGAATAATAATAATAAAGGCGGAACCGAGTCCGATTGTAAAACACCTGCAGGATGTTCCAATGAATAATAGAAGAATGTCACCAAGTATAGGTTAAACCAGCGTATCTGAAGTTATTCCAATAGAATAATAAGCAATGGAATAACAACAGTTCTCTTCATGAATAAGAAAGAATAACACCCCTTACATTTGGTAGGAGATTGAATCTTTACTGACGGTGTAGTAACAAAATACTCTTCTTCTTCTCTCTTATTCTCTCTATACTTTCTCTCTCTATAGCTTGAATGAATTAAGTGAAAATAATGAAGCCCTAGGCCTCTATTTATAGAAGATTTCTAGCTTAGCACTGCCGTGTGAAAAGGCAAAAGTGGCTTGACGACTAATGATGTGAAAAGAAAAGTGGTTTGGCGCTTGTAATGTGAAACGACAAGTGGTTCGGCCACTGTAATGTGAAAGCGACAAGTGGTTCGACGTCCGGTAAAGGTAATTACTATTAGCGAAGGTAAATACTATTGAAGGTAAATACTATTCACAAGGGTAATTACTTATTGACGAAGGTAAATCTTATTGATGAAGAGACTCTTAGATGATGACATATGAGCCCCCATAAAATAATCAAACTTACCACAAATCATTTTTTTTTCATCAACACATATTTAATTTTTCAACAATTATTAATCATTTATAACTTGTCGTCTCAATTATTGATTTAATACTATAACATATTATCTGAGATGATCTTTGTGACAATAATTGAATCAATAATATAAGAGATATGATCGACAATTCTTCGTAGCAATAATTGAGCATAGGTGAGTGACTTCTCACGTAAGCATCGATAATCAATCTGAGTGTGCTACTATGCGACCACGCGTATTCATCGTACTTTTACCATAGGGTAGTTCAACAGTTTTAACGGTAACACCTCGCGTAGTTATTTTTATAAAAAATATTTTGTCGTTTTCTCAATCAAACAATAATTACATTAATGGGGTCCACCAATGATTGGTAGTTGTCACGAATATTCCCTAACAAAAGAATATTCCCAGACCAAACGAATATTTTATAACAACTTGCATACTTTGCAAAATTTATAAATATTACCCACAACTATAACATTATATCAAATTTATTCCATAATATTCAAAATAATATTTATAGAAAATTCAACTTTATTTATAAAAGTGGGGTCTTACAACCTCCCTTCTTATGAAATTTAGCCCTCGAAATTAGAGTGCGATACACGGTATGTCGAGAAGAGGTAAGGATACCTTGACTTCATTTGATTCTAACTCCCAAGTCATTTCCTCAACATCGTGGTTCCTCCACAAAACTTTGACTTGAGGTATAACCTTGAGCGTAGAATATGTTCCTTCTTATCCAAAATTTGAACAGGAACCTCTTCATACGTCAAATCTTCCGCTATTTCATCCGGTTCTAACTCGATAATATGGTTCGGGTCTTTCACATATTTACGTAACATGGATATGTGAAAAGCGTTATGAACACGAGACATATTTGGCGGTAGAAAGCGAGTCTATAAACCCATGAGTTCCTACTCGATCGAGGATTAAAAATGGACCAGATGAATCGAGGATTAAGTTTTCCTCTTTTTCCAAATCTTGTAACTCCTTTCCATGGAGCGACTCTTAACAACACATGATCTCTATACCGAATTCCACGTCCTTTCGATGAAGATCGGCCATAACTCTTTTGTCGATTTTGTGAGGGTTTTATACGTTGTCGGATCGTTTGAATCTTTTTGTAGTCATACGTACCAACTCCGGTCCCAACAACGTTGCTTCACCCACCTCATCCAAAGTATCTTTGGAGAAGGACACTTTCTTCCATCTGGCGCTTGAATGGAGCCATGCAATACTTGCTTGATAAGCTGTTGTTGTAGGAAAACTCCACCGATGGTAAGAACTTGTCCCAACTTCCTTGAAATCAAGGACACGAGTCTTAATAGATCTTCAAGAGTTTGAATAGTCCTCTCCCATTGTCCGTCCGTGCGAGGATGATATCTTGAAGCTAAATCGTAAGTCTGTGCCCATAGCTTTTGCAAACTAACCCAAAATCGTGAAGTGAATCTTGGGTCTCGATCGGAAACTATAGATCTTAGGCATACCATGCGATCTTACAATCTCGTTTATGTACATATCTGAGCAAGAGCGTTCAAGTGTATAAGTTTCTCGTATCGGTAAGAAATGTAAGCGGACTTGGTCAATCTATCAACAATGACCCAAATCGCATCGATGCCTTGAGAAACCTTAGGAAGGCCGGTGCGAAATCCATGGTAATGTGCTCCCACTTCCATTACGGAATTTCAAGTGGTTCTGATGGACCTTTTGGTACTTGATGCTCCACTTTAACTTCGTTGACAAGTTAGACACCTTGAGATAAAGCAGCGCTATCTCTCTCTTCATATTGCTCCACCAAAATGTATGGCCGAATATCATGATACATTTTGGTACTCCCGAGATGGATTGCAAATGGTGTGTTATGCGCCTCCATCATAATATTATACTTTAAATCGTGGTCGTTAGAACACAAAGTGGAGTTGACTCGAAGTATTCCTTCTTCATCGATTCTTGCTTGGCATAGCACCTTCTTGCACTTTCTTCCTCATACGCATCGGCTCCAGTGCGTAGCTTGAGCGACTTTAACTTTATCGATTAAAGTCCGTTCTACTCGTATATTCGCTATCATCACATGCGTCCACGAGGTCTTTAACTCTATCTCCATCCTTTGCAAGTCACAAAATGGGCCTTTCGTTGACAATATCGCACTCGTACTTGCATATGATTTTTACTCGATGCGTCGGCTACCACGTTCGCTTTTCGGGATGGTATTGGATGGTATGATCATAATCTTTCAGCAGTTCAAGCCAAGCGTCGTTGTCGCATGTTGAGTTCCTTTTGAGTGAAGAAATATTTGAGGCTTTTTATGATCCGTAAAGATCTCCACTTTCTCCCCATACAACTAATGCCTCCAAATTTTAAGTGTAAAGACAATAGTACGCCAACTCTAGATCATGAGTAGGATAATTCCTCTCATATTCTTTGAGTTATCGCGAGGCATAAGGCTATAACTTTTCCATGTTTCATAAGAACACATCCCAACCCTTTGCTAGAAGCATCCTTTGTAGATGACAAATCCCTCCGAGCCGGATGGTATTGTCGAGCAGTCTTTGAAATAAGTCTCCTCTTGAGTTCTTGAAAACTCTTCTCACATTCTTCGCTCCAACCAAGAACTTTGTATCTTCCAGAGTCAAATTTGAGTCAATGGAGTAGCGATTCGAGAAAATCCTTCCATGAATCTCCGATAATAACCCATTAAACCGAGAAAGCTACGTTACTTGATCCATCGATTTAGGTTGTTCCCGACTTTGAATAGCTTGATCTTTCTTTGGGTCAACAGATATTCCATGACTTGATACCACGTGCCCAAGGAATGCTACTTCTTGCCGAACTCACATTTCTTCAACTTGGCATAAAGCTTATATTCACGAAGCTTTTGGAGTGTCGACCTCAAGTGTTGCTCATGATCTTCACGGCTTTTGGAATAAATAAGGATGTCATCAATAAAAAGCGACCACAAAGTGATCTAAATATTCCTTGAATACTCGGTTCATCATATCCATGAAGGCGGCGAGGAGCATTAGTCGATCAAAGGACATGACTAGGAATTCATAATGCCCGTCTAGGAGTTCAAAGCCGTCTTTGGAATGTCGGTGGTTCTAATCTTCAATTGGTGATATCCGGAACGAAGATCAATCTTTGAAAAGAATTTGGCTCCTACTGTTGGTCAAACAGGTCATCAATACGTGGCAATGGATACCTATTTTTGATGGTGACATGATTGACTCCAGATAATCAATACAAAGTCGCATACTCCCATCTTTCTTCTTCACGAATAGAGCAGAGCACCCAAGGAGAAGTACTAGGGCGAATAAAGCCGATGTCTAACAATTCTGCGGTTGGGTCTTTAACTCCACGAAGTTCAATAGGAGCCATTCGATATGGGGCTTTGGAAATAGGTTTTGTACCGAGTTCAAAGTCGATACAAAATTCAATTTCACGCCTGGGGGTAAGCGGGAAGTTCTTTGAGAATACGTCGGAAATTTATTAACAATAGAAATATCGTTCAAAAGCGGCGTATTTTTGTTTAAATCGTGACATGAGCTAAGAAAGCTTGACATCCGTTTTTCAATAAGCGAATAGCTTTATGGCTTGAGATGACCGTGATTGATTTTAATGGTTTGGTCATTTGAATTCGCATAATAGGTTGATTAGGAATATGAAAGCTAACAACCTTACGAAAACAATCAATTTTGCATGATAAGTAGTTAACCAATCAATCCTAGAATCACGTCAAATGCAAGTATTTTTAATGAAATAAGATCGATGGGTAATGTGAGGTACCGATTTGAACCAAACAAGACTTATAAGCGAGTGGATGTAATGAAGGTTTCTCCCAGCGGAGTTTTTGCGAGATAAGTCAAAGTCTAATTCTCCGAGTCAAATTTAATCGATGGCGCAAGTAGGAGAAATAAAAGAATGGGTAGAACCCAGGTATCAAATAAAGTATAGACTTCATTAGAGTTTATGATAAGCTTACCCGTGGCGACCTCATTTGGGTTCCTTGCTCTCTGGGAGGTCACAACAAACGCTCTCCCCTCAGACTACTGGGTTTATTATTACATGGTGCATGAAACAACTACAACTTTATTATTACAACAAGAAAGCTGTGAGTTTGAATACAAATATTATCTTCTAGACAATATCTATACTCAAATAAATGCTCATCACATTTATTGATATATTATTTTACAAAAATGGTGAGGACTACTAAACAATCCTTTCGAAAACCTTCATTCCATACCCAGACTTCGTACTCATTTATATTCTCCCCTCACGAGAAAAATGGAACAAAAAGGAAAAGGGTGAGCTCAACTAGCTCGATAAAGAATATTATGACTAAGATAATATACAACAAATTATCGTTAGTCTTCAATGAGGAAAAATATAATAGAATCTGATAGACAACAAATTTTAAATCAATATTACGTGAAATAATAATTCATTAGAAGAGTTAAGTAGAGAATGCAAACTACTATCTTCATGTATGAATTTAAAAGTTCATCGTCTATCTTTTATCCTGTAACATCAATCGATATACATACGGAATCAAATATTCATCTTTTTACTCTGAGCCGAAGATATTCATCGATTAAGTCATGTTCATTTAAACACTGTTCATCTTTTTACTACGGGCCAAAGATATTCTTAGAAATCATTCATCTTTTACTCTGAGGCCAAAGATATTCTTAAGAAATCATTCATCTTTGCACTCTGGGCCAAAGATATTCCATAATATCATCATTTAAGGCGAGGATGATGAAAAATATTTTTTTTAAAAAAGCGAATCCGGTGAAACAAAATGACAAGGATTAAGGATTAAGGATTAGTACTTGGTTTTATCCCGTCCAAAAATACCTCAAAAATAATCATAGTGGTGTAAAATTGAGAATGATCAAAACATGGATCTGATCGAGTTAGTATCCGAATAGATATTTTGGACGAAAAGAAGAAATTTTATTTTTCGATTGAATAGTCCAGTATCGTGAATAGTCTGCAGATATCGTGAATAGTCAAAGTATCGTGAATAGTAACTCAGAGCACCAAAAGATAGAAATTCCACAAAAACATCTTCACGCTTCATGAATAGTACTAAATGAATAGTAACTTCGTGAATAGTAACTCGTGAATAGTAACTCGTGAATAGTAACTCATGAATAGTAACCCATGAATAGTAACTTGAGCATGAAAAAGTTCCAAATTTGATAAAAACTTGGATCAACATTTCAAATTATAATGATATTGAAGAAATAATATCATTCTGAAAAAAAATAATATTCCTTACCTCGAAAGATCGGTACTTCTAGCTAGAATCAAGGGTATAGTCTTTGAAGGAAACTTGCACCAAATCTAGCAATACTTAAAGTATACTCAAAATACTCACAAGAATACGCTCAATAATATAGAGAGAAAACTTGAGTTTTACGGTGTGATTTTCAATTCTAACCTAAGCACCTATTTATAGGAAATTGCTTAGAACACCAAAGCAGAAAATTTATTAAATATTATTATATTTTTCAAAATCCTCATACTTACACTCAACCATCAGCCACACATGTAGCCCACCTCTCAAAAAGTAAGAAAAAACGTTTTTGTAATTTAAATTATTTTAAACTTCCAAAAATTAATTATTTGAGACTTGAACTTCAATAATTCATAATAAATAGCCCTTTCATCAGAAAATTCGAATCTCGCGAGTTTTTGTAGGAAATTCAATTCTCTACAACTTTGCAGAAGAAAGTTTTCCAAATTCCAAATAGAAATTGACCGAAATCCACAAGCAGGCAATTTTGGTATTTATAATCAAATTTCGGATCGATAAATGGGGTCCATGAGCATGTTTAACATGTTTTAAACATTTATTGCAACAAAAATACTCTTCCTCCTCGTATACTCATATATCCCACATTCGTTGTAAAAATATCACCGTTAATATATTATTAAAATAATATATTTAAATGAATTATTTTATCGAGAAAAGATAAAATATTAATTTTCAACAATTGTCATTTTAAAAATTTTCTCCATCTATATCCACATAAAATCAATATTTTCCTCATCATATAAATCAATAATTAATTATTCACAAATAATATTCTGAGAATCACAATATTGAATGACGAGGCGGTTCAGGAAGGGGGGCTTTCGATAAGAATTTCTTCTTCTTGGTAGCTTGATTAGGTGACCAAACCTCTCCTTGAGGCGAACTTTCTAGACATTGCCAATAATGTTATCTAATAATATTATTGAGATAATATGAATTATTGCCGATAATGAAAAATCTTGTGTAATGACAATTATTGAAACAACAATGATATAAAATATCGTATGACAATTATTAACTCGATAAAATCTTGAGCAGTAATTCTTTGTAACCATTATTGAGTAGTGCCTTCTTACGTAAGAATCAATAATTGGTGCAATACCAAGTCGTGTGCTACTGTTCAACAACGCGTATTAGTGTGTTTTAACCACCGGGTATTCCAACAGTATTAACAGTAACAACTACGCCGTTATTTAAAAACAACTTATATTTGTCGTTTTCTTCATCAATCGCTTTCAGTTATGGGGCCTACACATGGTTCTTGTGGTCGTCAAATACGAATATTCCCCGACAGTACGAATATTCCACGACCAAACGAATATTCCCCGACGATAATGAATATTTTATAACCACTTGCTTATTTTGAAATATTTGCGTATTTAACCCATAACTATCCACATTAATCAAATCAACCCTTACTATTTCAAAATAATAAATAAAGGAAATTCCTTTTATTAAAAAAATTTTGGGATCTTACAACCTCCCTCCTTATGAAATTTTCGTCCTCGAAATTGGCGTGCGATACACAGTGTTTGAAAAGGTGAGGATACCTCGCTTTCATTTCGTTTCAAATTCGGTCATTTCCTCTATAGCATGATTCCTCCACAAAACTTTAACTTGTGGTATGACCTTTGTAGCGTAGGACATGCTCCTTCTATCCAAGATCTTGACGGTACCTCCTCATCGTTAAGTCTTGGCTATCTCGTCCGGTTCTAACTTTCGATAACGTGGTTCGGGTCTTTCACATATACTGAAATGCGGATATATGAAACACATTATGAACACGAGACATACTGGAGGTGCTTGAAGTCATAGGCTACATTTCCTACTCGGTCGAGAATTTGAAATGGACCCGATAAATCGTGGATTGAGCTTTCCTCTCTTCCCAAATCTTGTAACTCCCTTCCATGGAGCGACTCGCATGACAATCATGATCCCCTACACTAAATTCCACGTCCTTTCGATGAAGATCCGCATAACTCTTTTGTCGATCTTGTCGTTTGTATCGTTGTCGAATCATTTGGATCTTTTCGGTGAGTCATCACGTCTTAACTCGGGTCCCAACAATGTTGCTTCACCCACCTCATCCCAACATATTGGAAGCGACATTTTCGTCCATATAATGCTTGAATGGAGCCACACCTATACTTGCACGATAAGCTGTTGTTGTAGGAGAATTCCACTGATGGTAAATACTTATCCCAACTACCCTTGAAGTCTAGGACACGAGTCTTAATAGATCTTCAAGAGTTTGAATAGTCCTCTACGATTGTCCGTCTGGTTTGGGGATGGTATGCGAACTAAATGCAAATCCGTGCCCATAGATTTTTTCAAGCTAACCCAAAATCTTGAAGTGAATCTTGGGTCGCGATCCGAAACTATGGATCTGGGCATGCCATGCTGACCTCACAATCTCATTCACGTACATACCAAGCAAGGCGTTCGAGGAATAAGTCTCCGTGTCGGCAAGAAATAAGCGAGACTTGGTTAATCTATCAACAATAACCCAAATAGCATTGATGCCTTGAGAAGCCGTAGGAAGACCCGTGCTTGAAATCCATAGTAATGTGTTCCCACTTCCATTCAGGAATCTCAAGTGGTTGACGGACCCTTAGGTACAAGATGCTCCGCCTTTTACGTTTGGCAAGTTAAACACATCGAGATAAACTTTGCAATCTCTCTCTTCATATTGTTCCACCAAAATGTATGTCGAAGATCACGATACATTTTAGTACTTCGAGGATGGATTGCAAATGGTGTATTGTGTGCCTCCATCATAATCTTGTACTTCAAATCAAAGTCGTTAGGAACACAAAGTCTGCAGAGTGGACTCGAAGTATTCCTTCTTCATCAATTCTAAAGCTTAGGAATAGCTCCTTCTTGTACTTTCTTCTTCATACGCATCGACTCGATTTGGGGTGGCTTGAGCGACCTTAACTTTTCTATTAAAGTTGGCTCTGTCGTATACTTGACATCATCGCCTTTTCGTTCCGCATATGATCTTCTACTCGATCGTCATTTCTACCACGTTAAACTTTACCGGGATGGTATTGAATAGTGTGGTCGTAGTCTTTCAATAGCTCGAGCCAGCGTCATTGCCGTAGCGTGTTGAGTTCTTTTTGAGTGAAGAAATATTTAAGGCTTTTATGGTGCGAATATATCTCCACTTTCTCCCCATATAGATAGTGCCTCCATATTTTTAGCCTAAGCTTATTGCTTTGACTGACTCTAGATCATGAGTAGGATAATTCCTCTCATACTCTTTAAGTTGTCGCGAGGCATAGGCTATGACTTTCCCACGTTGCATGAGAACACATCCTAACCCTGCACGAAGCATCATTTGTAGATAACAAATCCATCGAACCGGATGGTATTGTTAGAACAGTCTTAGAAATAAGTCTCCTCTTAAGCTCTTGGAAACTCTTCTCGCATTCTTCACTCCAAAGCAATTTTGTATCCTTCCGAGTTAATTGAGTTAATGGAGTAGCGATTGAGAAAACCCTTCCACGAATCTCCGATAATAACCAATTAAGCCAAAAAGCTACGTACTTGATCACCATGACTTGGTTGCTCCAACTTTGTATTGCTTCGATCTTGGCCGGATCAGCGGATACTCCATGTTTTGACACCGCGTGCCCAAGGAATGCTACTTCCTCAAGCCGAACTCGCATTTCTTCAATTTGGCATATAGTTGGTTTTCACGAAGCCTTTGGAGTACCCGACTTCAAATGGTGCTCATGATCTTCACGACTTTTGGAATATATGAGGATGTCATCAATAAAGACAACAACGAATTGATCAAATATTCCTTGAATACTCGGTTCATCATATCCATGAAAGCGCGAGGAGCATTAGTTAGTCAGAAAGACATGACTAAGAATTCATAATGCCCATACCAGGAGTTAAAGGCGGTCTTTGGAATATCCTCGATTCTAATCTTGATTTGATGATATCGGAAGCGAAGATCGATTTTGAAAAGAATTGTGCCTTGCAGTAATTGGTCAAACAAGTCATCAATACGAGTGTAGAGGATACCTATTCTTGATGGTGACATGGTTCGATTCCGATAGTCAATACAAAGTCGCATACTCCCGTCTTTCTTCTTTATAAATAAAATAGGAGCACCCCGAGGAGATGTCTTGGGGCCAGAATGAAACCGATGTCCAACAATTCTGTAGTTGGACCTTTAACTCTGAAGTTCAATAGGAGCCATTCGATATGGGGTTTTAGAAATGGGCTTTGTGCGGGTTCAAGATCAATAAAGAATTCAACTTCACGTTACGGGGTAGGCCGGGAAGTTCTTGAAATCGTCGGGAAAGTCGATAACAACGGGAATATTATTCAAATTTGGCGTGTCTTTATTCAAATCCATAACATGGGCTAAGAAAGCTTGACATCCAGTTTTTTAATAAGCGAATAGCTTTATGATTAGATATGACGGTGATCGATTTTAATGGTTTAGTTGCTTGAATTAAATACAATAGGTTGGTTAGGAATATGAAAACTAACAACCTTACGAAAACAATCAATTTTGGCATGATGAGTAGTTAACCAATCAATCCTAAAATCACATCAAAAGCAAGTATCTTTAAAGAGATAAGGTCACGGTAAGGTAATGGTGCCAACTTGAATCAAACAAGATTTATAAGCGAGTGGATGTGATGAAAGTTTCTCTAGCGGAGTTTCCACGAGATAAGTCAAAGTCTAATTTCTCGAGTCGAGTTTAAGCGTTGAGCACATGCGGGAGAGATAAATGAATGGGTAGCAAGGTATCAAGTAAGGTATAAACTTTGCAAGAATTTATAAATAGCTTTACCGTGATCACCTCGTTTGGGTTCCTCGCATTATGACCGATCACTGACAAAGCGCTCTTCCGGAATCGTTGACTTTGACTTTTCTAGAACGATCTTTTGAGTCACCGAGTCCCATTGAACTAGGTTTCGCTCTTGTAAAATCTCGGCGATATGTCCTTCCTTTCCACAATTATAGCATACCTTGAGCTGTTGTGGGCGGTTTGGTGATATGTCCCTCTTTTCCGCATTTGTAGCATATAATGGGTGGTCGTTCTCCTCCCTTAGAACCGATTCTTCTTAAGCCTTTGTCGTCTTCACATGGTCGTTGTTAAATCTCCTCTTTTAAAATCTCCTCGATTTCGCTTCTTCTATTTTCATGGCCATGATTACCACAGAGTGGTAACCATTTTTGTCCGTCTTTTCTTTTCTCATGAGTTATCATTATTACATTGGCTGCTATCTACGGTACGATCTGGTTGTGGTCCCTCGGTTGGCCGTACTCGTTATCTCGCTCTAATAATTGAGCCACATTTTACAACATCTGAATAGAGAGAAAGTTTATGAGAAATGAGATCTTTTGGCGTATCTTAGGGTTTCAAACCTCTAAGAAACATCCGCGTCATCGTTCCTCATTCTCCACCAAATGAGGTCTGAACACTGGATAACTCTGCAAACTTTGCCTCGTCTTTGAGACACCGTCGTGTTGTTTTGTTCTAATCGATGAACTCCACTTCCTTCGTATAGCGAACACTTTCGGGAAAGTATTTGTCATTAAATAGCTTCAAACGTCTCCCTAAGACATCTTTGAGTGAATTTGGATGGGTATGCTTCACAGAGACTCCCACGATGAGTACGCCTCGCCACGGAACATAAAGGTGGCGAATGGAACCTTCATTCCTCGTGCATCCCAAGACATCGAATATCTTGGTAATTTGTTTGACCCACGTTTCCATGGTGATCGGATCGGCTTTCCCTTAAATGCGGTGGTCCTGACTCTTTGAAGCTGCCATTTGTGACAACCCGTGAATTGCTATCATTTCCTCTGTATTTTGAACACGAGTTTCCTAAATGCGATTTTTGCATGAAGCTGCAAAAACTTCTAAACATCCCTCGTTCATCATACGCTTTCGATGGTGTTGTTCACGGGAGGAACATTGCCACGACTGTTGCCACGTTCTCCTCGTTGGTGAGTACAGAGCATCTCCACGGTCTCATTTCCATTGTTAATATTCTCGATCGACATTCTCAAATCTTTGTCGTAAAACAAGGGTTAATTAAGAAATCAATATATCACATAATATCCCTATATCTTGACCAACTAACAAATAAGCTTAGGTAGGACACACTAGCGAAGGATTTACTCGTCTCTCCCTCTAGTTCTATTCCCCGATCTCATGCTTGGAGAGATCATATCCTAAGCTACGATACCAATTTGTGGACGCCCCCAAAATAGGTATACATCACCTATACAAGGTTGTCAATCGTAGATGTGAGAAACAACTACAACTTTATTATTACAACAAGAAAAAGCTGTGAGTTTGAATACAAATATTATCTTCTAGACAATATCTATACTCAAATAAATCCTCATCACATTTATTGATATATTATTTTACAAAATGGTGAGGACTACTAAACAATCCTTTCTAAAACCTTCATTCCATACCCAGAGCTTCGTCGCTATATATATTCTCGCCTCACGAGAAAAATGGAACAAAAAGGAAAAGGGTGAGCTCAACTAGCTTTCGGTAAAGAATATTATGACTAAGATAATATACAACAAATTATCGTTAGTCTTCACGAGGGAAAAATATAATAGAATACTGATAGACAACAAATTTTAAATCAATATTCGCATATTGAAATAATAATTCATTAGAAGAGTTAAGTAGAGAATGCAAACTACTATCTTCTATGTATGAATTTAAAAGTTCATCGTCTATCTTTTATCCTGTAACATCAATCAATATACATCTGGAATCAAATATTCATCTTTGCACTCTGGGCAAAGATATTCATCGATTGGTCAGTGTTCATTTAAACACTGTTCATTCATCTTTACTTCTGGGCCAAAGATATTCTTGAAAATCATTCATCTTTACTACGGGCCAAAGATATTCTTAAGAAATCATTCATCTTTGCACTACTGGGCCAAAGATATTCCATAATATCATCATTTAAGGCGAGGATGATGAAAATATTTTTTTAAAAAAGCGAATCCGGTGAAACAAAATGACAAGGATTAAGGATTAAGGATTAAGTACTTGGTTTTATCAACGTCCAAAAATACCTCAAAAATAATCATAGTGGTGTAAAATTGAGAATGATCAAAACATGGATACAATCGAGTTAGTATCCGAATAGATATTTTAGACAAAAAGAAGAAATTTTATTTTTAAATTGAATAATCAGTATCGTGAATAGTCTTGAGTATCGTGAATAGTCTTGATATCGTGAATAGTAACTTCAAACACCAAAAGATAGAAATTCCACAAAAAAAACATCTTCACGCTTCATGAATAGTACTCGTGAATAGTAACTCGTGAATAGTAACTCATGAATAGTAACTCGTGAATAGTAACTCGTGAATAGTAACCCATGAATAGTAACCCCGGAGCATGAAAAAGTTCTAAATTTGATAAAACTTTGGATCAACATTTCGGTATAATGATATTGAAGAAATAATATCATTCTGAAAAAATAATATTCCTTACCTCGAAGATCGGTACTTTAGCTAGAATCTAGTATATAGTCTTTGAAGGAAACTTGCACCGAATCTAGCAATACTCAAAGTATACTCAAAATACTCACAAGAATAAACTCGATAATATAGAGAGAAAACTTGAGTTTACGGTGTGATTTTCAATTCTAACCTAAGCACCCTATTTATAGGAAATTGCTTAGAACACAAAAAGCGAAAATTTATTAAATATTATTATATTTTTTCAAAATCTCATCATACACTTTCAACCATCTGAACCACACCACATAGCCCACCTCTCAAAAGTAAGAAAAACATTTTGTAATTTAAATTATTTTAAACTTCCAAAAATTAATTATTTGAACTTGAACTTCAATAATTCATAATAAATAGCCCTTTCATCAGAAAATTTGAATCTCATGAGTTTTTTATAGGAAATTCAATTCTCTACAACTTTGCAGAAGAAAGTTTTCCAAATTCCAAATAAAAATTAATGAAATCCACAAGCGAGGCGATTTTTCGAAATTTATAATCCAATTCGATCGATAAATGGGGTCCGCAGAGCATGTTTAACATGTTTTAAACATTTATTGCAACAAAAAAATACTCTTCCTCCTCGTATACTCATATATCCCACATTCGTTTGTAAAAATATCACCATTAATATATTATTAAAATAATATATTTAAATGAATTATTTTATCGAGAAAAAGATAAAATATTAATTTTCAACAATTGTCATTTTAAAAATTTTCTCCATCTATATCCACATAAAATCAATATTTTCTTCATCATATAAATCAATAATTAATTATTCACAAATAATATTACGAATCACTGATATTGTGACGAGCGGGTTCAGGAAGAGGGGCTTTCGATAAGAATTTCTTCTTCTTCTTGGCATGATTAGGTGACCAAACCTCTCCTTAGGCGAGAACTTTCTAGACATTGCCAATAATGTTATCTAATAATATTATTAGGATAATATGAATTATTGCCGATAATGAAAAAAATCTTGTGTAATGACAATTATTGAAACAATGACAATATAAAATATCAACAAGCGACAATTATTAACTCGATAAAATCTTGAGCGATAATTACGTAACCATTATTGAGTAGTGCCTTCTTACGTAAGAATCAATAATTGGTGCAATACTGGTATCTTCTTGTTCAACAGCGTATTAGTGTGTTTTAACCATAGGGTATTCAGCAAGATACTTGAGTAACAACTACTGTAGTTATTTAAAAACAACTTATATTTGTCGTTTTCTTCATCCAATCGCTTTCAGTTATGGGGCCCACACATGCATTTACGTGGTCGTCATACGAATATTCCAAACAGATCTGAATATTCCACGACCAAACGAATATTCCAAGCGACGATAATGAATATTTTATAACCACTTGCTTATTTTGAAATATTTGCGTATTTAACCCTTAACTATCCACATTAATCAAATCAACCCTTACTATTTCAAAATAATAAATAAAGGAAATTCCTTTTTATTTAAAAAAATTTCGGGATCTTACAGATTCCCCTGTCTCTCTCCTAGTAGTATTCTCTCATCTTAGCGAGGATCTTATCCTAAGCTACGATACCAACCGTGACGCCCCAAAATTAGGTATACATCACCCATCTTAGGTCTCCACTTACATGTGCGTAATTTAAATACAACTTACTAACATAAGCGTAGTGTATAATACGACATAAAGCGTGAGTTTAAATACAAATATCGCTCACTAGATATTATATAAACTCAAAAAGGAGTCCTCATTACAATTATTATCACATTTATTTCACGAATAGTGAGGACTACTAATCTTATCTTTAGGACCATCACTCGTTTCCCAGACTCGTCCCGGCTATATTCTCATTTCACAAGAGAGCGGTGAAAGAAAGGGTGAGCTCAACCCGACCCGATGAAATATTATGACTAAGATAATGCGGAATAAATTATCAATAGTCTTCAATAATGTTAAACGATGAAATACAATAGACAAACGGTTTAAGCTGCGGTGAATAAGCAATCCATTAAAAAGTCAAGTAGAAAATAAAGTCTACTATCTTTTAGGTTTTAAAAGGTTTTCATCACTATTATATTTGAGACTCGACTTTAATAAATATTCCACATCATCGAATCACCCTACACTACTGACCGAGGATATTCTTTAGTATCCGACCACCATTATTATTCATGCACTCACGGGCTAAGAATATTGTGTATTCATTAATGGTCATGATAATGCCAACATTTGTCCACCAATACACTACTACCACTAAGGATTTTTATCACATCATTTGTAACATTACGGTCATGATTTACCAAGAATAGTCTCTCGGTCATAATCATACCAAGTCCATCTATGCACTACAAGCCACAGATGACTTTCAACATAATATAAACATGAGGATGATGACAATGATATAAGAATTCAATAAAACAAGTTCAAGAATTATTTTATCCGGGAATTATTAATGTCCAAATTATCAACATGATCTTTGTTTTGTAGAGTAAAATTCAAGAATGATCGGAAGAATATTTCCATGAAAAGATTTGGATGAAAAGCAAATATCAAGGATATTCCACTAATTTCATGGAGTATAGAAGTCAAAGTTTTAACTTATTTGGGTATAATAAAGAATAGAATAACAAAAGAAATCACCATGCATGCGATAGACCCTTACAGGCATGTTATTCAATGAGAATAATAAATAACGGAACCGGTCCCGCGTAAAAAACGCATGCGAGGATGTTCCAAGCAGAATAATAAAGAATGGAACCAGTCAGGGTGTAAAACACACAGACGAGGATGTTCCAAGCAGAATAATAATAAAAAGCGGAACCGGTCAGGTGTAAAACACATGATGAGGATGTTCAGCGAATAATAATAAAAAAGGCGGAACCGGTGGAGGTGTAAAACATGCTGATGCAGGATGTTCCAGCAGAATAATAATAATAAAGAGCGGAACCAAATTGGGTGTAAAACACATGAGATAGGATGTTCCAACAGAATAATAGAAGAATGTCACCAAGTATAGGTAAATGCGTATCTGAGTTATTCCAGCAGAATAATAAGCAATGGAATAACAACAGTTCTCTTCATGAATAAGAAAGAATAACACCCCTTACATTTGGTAGGAGATTGAATACTGCAGCAGTGTAGTAACAAAATACTCTTCTTCTTTCTCTCTTATTCTCTCTATACTTTCTCTCTCTATACTTTCTCTCTCTATAGCTTGAATGAATTCGTGAAAAATAATGAAGCCCTAGGCCTCTATTTATAGAAGATTTCTAGCTTAGCACCGCTTGTGTGTGAAAAGCAAGTGGCTTGCGACTAATGATGTGAAAAGAAAAGTGGTTTGGCGCTTTGTAATGTGAAACGACAAGTGGTTCGACCTGTAATGTGAAACGACAAGTGGTTCGGACGTCTGGTAAAGGTAATTTACTATTAACGAAGGTAAATACTATTGACAAAGGTAAATACTATTCACAAGGGTAATTCTTATACGAAGGTAAATACTATATTCACAAGGTAATTACTATTGACGAAGGTAATGGGCGGTAAATAAATACTATATCGATTGAAGAGACTCTTAGATGATGACATATGAGCCCCCATAAAATAATCAAACTTACCACAAATCATTTTTTTTTCATCAACACATATTTAATCTTTCAACAATTATTAATCATTTATAACTTGTCGTCTCAATTATTGATTTAATACTATAACATATTATCTGAGGATGATCTTGTGACAATAATTGAATCAATAATATAAGAGATATGATGCAAGCAATTATTGTAGCAATAATTGAGCATATTTGAGTGACTTCTCACGTAAGCATCAATAATCAATCTAAGTGTGCTACTTATGCAACCATGCGTATTCTTGTACTTTTACCATAGGGATAGTTCAGCGGTTTTAGCGGTAACACCTCTGCCATTATTTTTATAAAATATTTTTTGTCGTTTTCTCAATCCGAGCAATAATTACATTATGGGGTCCACCAATGATTGAGTAGTTATGCGAATATTCCTAACAAAAAGAATATTCCCAGACCAAACGAATATTTTATAACAACTTGCATACTTTGCAAAATTTATAAATATTACCCACAACTATAACATTATATCAAATTTATTCCATAATATTCAAAAATAATATTTATAGAAAATTCAACTTTATTTATAAAAGCTGGGGTCTTACACAAATGATGTGGTAAAAATCCTCATTGCCCCGTAGTGCATTGATGGACAGTTGTTGGCATGATCATGACCATTGATGAATACACGAATATTCTTGGCCCATAGTGCATGGATAATTTGTGGTCGTGATACTAAAGAATATTCTTGGCCGTAGTGCAGGGGTGATTCGATGATGTGGATTATTTATTAAGATGAGTCTCAGCGATAAAAGTGATGAAAAAACTTTTAAATCATAGAAGATAGTAGATTTTATTCTCTACTTGACTCTTCTAACGGATTGCTTGTTCTATTGCAGTTAAACTTGATGTTTGTTATATTTTATCGGTTTAACCTTTGTTGAAGACTAAAGATAAATTTTACGCATTATCTTAGTTATAATATTTCTTCTTTGGGCTAGTTGAGCTCACCCTTTTCTTTCATTGTTCTCTTGAGAAAAATGAGAGCGTAGTAGGGACTAGTCGGGAAGCGGGTGGCCGGTCGAGATGATAGCATTAGTAGTCCTCACTATTCTATGAAATATTGTGTTAATAAATGTATTGTAGACTTATTTTGAGTTTGAATACTGTCTAGAAGAAAATATTTGTATTAAAACTCACAGCTCATGTTGTATATTTAAGATTGTATTTGTATTCTGTACCATGTATTTGGCGACTCAGAATAGGTGATGTATACCTATTTTGGGGGCGTCACAACTGCGCCCGTGAATTTTTTTCCTGTGCAGTCCGTGATTATTTTCTTAAATAGTGCCCTGTCATTCTCTTAATAGAATGCTTAGTTAAGAAATAAAAATTACACCAGAATCAAAGAATTCTTCTTCTATAATATTGTGCGTATTTCTTTGTAGTATAAGGATACTTTGAGTGTAGCAAATAGTGCAAGATTTCCTCAAGAAGTATCTCCGCTAAACCAGTCAGATTTACTCTCTTTTTAAGGTAAGGGGTATTATTTATCTCATATTCATAAGAGATATTATTTTTCGTATTCGTAAGGAATATTATTTTCGTTCAATATTCGTAAGGAATATTATTTTCGTTCAATATTCGTAAGGGATATTATCTTCGTTCAATATTCGTAAAGATTATTATTTTTGTTCAATATTCGTAAGGGATATTATTTTCATTCAATATTCGTAAGAAATAATATTTTCTTCCATACTCTATAGTATGTAAGTAATATTATTTTGTTTCATATTCCTAAATCTACACTTATTTTGATAAGTATTGCTTCTATACTCCTTGAAATTAGTACAATATCATTGAAATTTGTGCTTCATCTAGTATCGTTTCACTGAAATATTTTTCAGAACATTCTTGTGAAATTTTAATCTTTTCATATCTGGGTACTATTCATACATCAGTACTATTCACACATACGGTACTATCATGGGGCGATTGTATTATTCACTTGGGTACTATTCACGAAAGTCTTATTCATAGAGTACTATTCACTCGTGTATTATTCACACGAGGTACTATTCACGACAAAAAAAATTAATTTTTTTTCTGTCCAAATTATTTTTGATACATGAATATCATTCTTGAATTTTACTCCACAATTAATCATCAAGTTGACAATTTGGACATTCTTAAACTCTGGATAAATTGAATTATAAATCTTTAATATTTATCCTTGATCTTACTTGATTGATTTCTTATATTATTGTCATCATCCTCATGCTTATATTGTGGTGAAAGTCATCTTTGACCCGTAGTGCATAGATGTACTGTTGATTAGTATGATTATGACCAGAAATTATGTATCAGTATAATCATGACATGTAATGTTATAGACAAATGATGTGGTGAAAGTTCTCATTGGCCCGTAGTGCATTGATAGACAGTTGTTTGGCATGATCATGACCACTGGTGATACTAACAAATAGCCTTGGCCCGTAGTGCATGGATAATTCGATGTTGTGGATTATTTATTGAGTTGTGTTACAGAGAAAAAATATTGATGATGAACTTTTAAATCATAGAAGATAGTAGACATCATATTTGACTGTTCTAATGGATTGCTTGTTCCGCTACAGTTAAACTTGTTGTCTATTGTATTCTATCAGTTTTTATATTGTTGAAGACTAAGGATAATTTATTCTACATTATCTTAGTCATAATATTCTTCTTTGGGCTAGTTGAGCTCACCCTTTTTTCTTTCATTATTCTCTTTAGGAAATGAGAATATAAATTTGGGACTAGTCGGGGATGGAGTGATGCTCTAAGATGGTGGCTATAGTAGTCCTCACTATTCTATAAAATAGTGTGTTAATAATTGTAATGAGGACTTCATTTGAGTTTGGATATTTTCTACGAGAAAATATTCGTATTAAAACTCACAGCTTACGTTTTGTCGTATTTTACACGATAGTTGTTAATTATATAAATTAAGTTTGTATTTGAATTCTGTACCTTGTATTTGGAGACTCGAGAATGGGTTGTGTAGACCTATTTTAGGGGGCGCCACAGAGTTTGGTATCAAAGCTTAGGATATGATCCCTAGCGGATATCTAAGGCTAGAACTAGGAGGCTAGACACGAGTAAATCCTTCGCTAGTGTGTCTTACCTCATCTTATTTGTTATTTAATTGGTCGATCGGAATATAGGGATAATATGTGGCATGCCAATTAACCCTTTTTTTGTGGCCGTGTTTGAGAATGACATCTAAAATTTTTAGATAAGAAATGAAGCACATAAGACCGTTGAGACACCGCCAATCAATAACCAGGATAATGTGCATCAGGAAGGCAATAATCCTCATGTAAACAACAACACCAACCAAATGATGAACGATGGGATGTTTAGAAGCTTTCTACAATTCAAGCAACACCAAACGAGAGAGATTCCTATTCAAAATGCAAGTGGAATCAATAACAACTCACGGCTGGTCTTTGCTAAGCAATTCAAGGAGTTGGGATCGCCGAAATTTTTGGGAAAGCTAGAACCACTTAAGGCAGAGGCATGAATTAAGCAGATCACCAAGATATTTTATGTCTTTGGATATTCAGAGGAGGAAAAGGTTCCTGTTGGATAAAATCTATATACGCACAACACACAAGTATACGTGGTCAACAAGTAATATAGTAATAAGTAGGGTATCGTTCCCACAGAGACAAATTAGAAAGAAATTTAACCTTACAATTATCAATTTCCTATTAATACTAATTTTATTAAACTATTCAATTCAATGATTAAAATTATAGAAACTAAATTAAGAAATAAATAAACTATCACAAAACAATCATAAATATTAAAATTAGAAATTTCAAATAATTATTGGAGAATTAGACTTATGATTTCACCCTAAGCTTCACTCTGATTTCTACACCTTTATTCCAATTCAACTCACTATTCCAGTTTATTAATCAAGAACATGAATGTAGTACTAGCCACCTCTCGATGTACTAATACTTAGTATTAACTTAAATCCACAAATTAGATAAAAACAAGTTAAACACCTTAATCAACTAATTCACTATATCTCTATGTGAATTATAATTAAAGAAGGTTTAAGATTAAGTTCCATATTAGATTACATGCGATGTCAAGCATATCTCTACCTTAACATTCATCAAGATTCTGCTTATTCACAAAATTCATGAACACATGCTATATTAACTAAGTCTAGATTCGAATATCCTCTCTCGATTCCATACAAATCCACAAAGAATTGTTGATCGTGAAATTCATAAATTCAAGATCAAATTAATATAGATAAAAGCGGAAAATAGCTTATTGAATTGGAAATCAAAGTTTACAAAATCATCGTTTCACTTAAGGATCCACCATAAGCCTTAAAAAAGTGAATTAGTTCATCATAAATGAAATAATAACTGAATAATTCAAATATAACATTCTTTCAATTACAAATAAAAGACTAAGAAGAAGAATAGTGAAAACACCCTTCACGTAGCCTAAATCTGCAATCGTCACGAAAATCTCTTCAAAATCTTCCTCCAAAGCTTGCTATGAAAAACTGGAATTAATCTTTGTAATATGCCTTGTGTGTTCTTTAATTCGTTGTTAATTCAGCAATATACATCCAACACACATTTTTCTAGTTAATTCCATGTCCAATAGAGTTCACTTGCCATCCAAATGCTAGAGTTCATGTCCCAGCAGAGTTCAAAACAAGAAAGGAGAGTTCAATGATGAGACCCCCCGCCCGGTGGGGTGTATGCCTAAAATCAATCGGGCTCGCCTCGCGGGCATCCTTTACGTTAGTTGATATTGAAGACCCCCAGCCAAACGTGAGGTACATAGCAAAAGGGTCTGCCGCCATGGGGTCTATTCTACTAAACAATGTCGCTTAACTTCCGATTGCTTCCATAAATGCTCCAAATGACTTCAATTCTTCGCTAATCGTCACAACAACAACCCCTACACATATAAGAACACAAAATGAGTAAAATGAACATAAAAACAATAAAGTAACAACGATTAAGCTTGAAATGGACAATGATACGTGGATATGAAATCCACTTATCAAAATCCCCCAAGCTTAAGTCGTGCTAGTCCTCGAGCACAAAAAAAACTACATACTATGCAATGCAATGCAATGAGATGGAATGTATATAATCTACATAATCACGAGTCCAACAGTATCACAGAATCAAAATTATCTCATTGGCCTCAGAGAAAACAAACAAACTCTACATTATTAATCACCAAAACCAATCCATAATAATTAATTCTTGATTATCGCGTGTTCAACATCCATGACAACTAATACGGACTCAAATTCAATACATAGCCAATTTCTTAGAAGGCATCATACAATGCAAACTTAAAAATTTCAAAAATAGGCCAATTCCAACTAAAACTAAGTAGTACCATATTCAAGGGTTCATGCAGGGTACTTATACTTTATTTATATTATTTTTTTACACGGGGGCTTTTTGCTCTTTTCCTGTTTTATTCATTTTTTTACATGATGGTGCAATGTCTCATCCAATTAGGCTAACAGTGATACCCTTTAGCGAGCTTTCGACCAACGACTCTCAGACCATAAAAGACCTTAGGGCGCTAGGTGTAAAGACAATCCCCTCGGGCGTACTTGCTCAAGTAACAAAGGCCCCAAAATAAGACTAGTCACTACATATAATCCTTCTTTTTTTAGATAAAGCTTATATACCCCACATATAATCCCCCAAACTTAGGTTCTTGCCTAATTTTCGCCTTTACTGCCTATCCTTGTTAGTTTCTCATTTACCCTTGCATTATCCTTTAGAAACTATTTATGTATCAATTTGAACTGACCAGTCAACAAAGATGTTATTAGCGTGCTAATCTTTTTATACCAGTTTCAAACAAGCACAAGATTCGATTCATAACAGAAATTGTATCACAGTTCTAATAATCTTTGTTATAATAGTTAACTTATTCTCAATCTCATCATTGGCCCCAAAATAACATGAACTTCAACTTCTTTGGACAAATGCAAACAAATATAATATTTAACTTATTTTTTTTTAGATATTAGATAGAAAATCTAGCATAACATGACATAATGCAATAATAACAAAAATGAAAATAAAAATGCAATAACAAAAGCGACCTAAACTACTATGTGACTATATGAATGCAACATCATAATTCCTAAACTAATTTGCAAAACTAGAATGCAATGACAAATGTAACATCATAACATATGCATGAAAACGATAATTTAAATCCCCCAAACTTAAGTAATACAATGTCCTCATTGGATGAATAATCGCAATTAAGTATGTGAGGACTTCCCTGCAATCGCCTAAATCTAGGGAGGTGGTGGTTGATCTTCTTCTTCTGAATCACTTGGCGAAAACCTTGGCATTGGCATGGGCTGCTGGTATGGGAATTGTGTAGCTGGATTGAAGCTCTAAAGTGTCATGTTGAGTGAAGCGAAAGACGTGTTCATAGCGTCAAATATGTGGTCTTGCCTCAATGCGAGTCGCCGCATCTCCCGACGTGCTGCCTTGTTGTGCGCATCCATTTGACGTTGATAGTCAAGAAACCGGATCTGGATAATGCTTCGGACTGCGACACTTGCTCGGCTCCTTGATCTCCCACAGCCTCATCCTCATCCTCCGAGGTGTCTGCAGCATCAACTTCGTCCTCCGAAGCCGATGGAAAAATAAACCCCAGACCTCGTGGATGGGAATCACCCTGAGCCCATACTAAATATCGCCGCTATCATTACGGAGTCTAGCAACCGCTATGCGGCATCGTGTGGGTTCATCATCGGACCATCTCACACCCAGCTTGGCGACACAACCCACATATGAGTGATGGGTGTGGCAAGCCGCCGAAAAGTTTCTTTGTAAGCACCGACGGATGGAAAAACATATAATGGCCCCGACGTCAATGATGAAGTCTTGTACAATCGCGTATATCAGTAACGCCTTCTCTTTGGTCACGTCTGAGGTGTGTTGGGATGGATACAATTTAGCACATAAGAATGCGTACCAAATTTTTCCATACCGACTAAGATCTTTACTATGGAAAACTGTGCCTCCCTTCCGACCTTTGATCCATATTGTTCCCAACTTAGTCATTTCCTTGAGTATTGCCTCATAGTCTGGATCAAAATCACGTAGGTGGGCATATTAGCATTGTTGAGGCACATGCGGTTGATAATAGGTGTTTATGGCATCGATAGGTGTTTATGGCATAAGCGTTGAAGGGGCTTTGTCCTCGGCGTTCGCATAGAACTCCTTGACTATGTTGACCACGGCGGTTTCGGTTCTTGGTGAATTTATTCCTACCCTTTGATAGATTTTCTGCATCATCTCCCCATCAAGCGTGATCCGGTGCCAACCCCCGCTCGGTGTAAGGGCTTTTGTCATCATATAATCATACTGGTCGGTGGCGGTGGCACTTATAAATTTTCGGCGATCGAAGGTAAAATTGTGTCGGTTATGCAGGGCCTTGAACTCTCTCCCCTTGGCATTTTGATGTGGGTTGAAGCCATTGACTCTTGAATGCTTGTATCACGGTATTCCCCCCAAACTTGGTTCACACACACCGTCGAACACTTGGTGGGCACTGACGATTTTCCCCAAATTTGTCAATTTTATGTGGCAATTATGGTGAATGAAGTTGAAGAACTCAAAAATAGGGTACTCACGCTCACATGCATAATGAATTCCAACAGTAAGAACCCTAATTCGTGGCTTCCTGAGTTTAATTTGAATGAAAATGATAAACTTGGGGTGTGAGTGTGTGTTTATATAGAGGTGATGTAATGGAGAGAAATAAGGGTAGTGGATTGATGGAGTGAAGTAATGGGTTGATGGGCGAATATGTGATGAATGTTGGCAAAATCGTGGGTTGAGGAATGGGAGTAGTGGGAGTGATGTGGAGAATTATTTGAGGAAGAAATAATGAAGGTTATCACTTCCCATAACTATCGAACACTGCTTCAACTTCTGGACCCCCGCCTCGGCGGGGGGTATTAGGTATAAATAGCCAGCCCCGGTGGGTATACACTCTGCTAATTCGATTGGGGGACCCCCGCCCCGACGGGGGGTGCAAGGTTAAATAGGCCCACCCGGTGGGCATGCCTTCTGCTAACTGACTCTTTTTCTCATCTTTTCTTCATGCGAAGCCACTCAATGTACATTTCCCCATCCTGCAAGATAGAAACAGATGAATTAGTGGATTGTTGATCAAATAGAGCATTGTCGAGAGATTAACAAGACTTTTAATATATAATACCTACCTAATAACTTAATAAAAACTATATTCTAACAATTATGAATGAAAATATAAAAAAAAAATGTATGATTAGGTTGCCTCCCAATTAACGCTTGATTTTAAGTTGTTCATTTAGAACTACTTCCTGTTCATGGTACGTCGGACAATGTGATGGCGATGACATCGGTGTTGGACTCGCCACCCCAATAGTGCTTTAATCGTTGACCTGTTGACTTTGAAATTTTCTAAAGGATTCCGACTGTAGAGTTCAACGGCGTCATGAGAGAACACCCTTTTTATGGTGAATGGTCCCTACCATCTTGACTTAAGCTTTCCTGGGAAAGATCTCAGCCGTGAGTTTAACAAAAGGACCGATTGCCCCAGCTCGAATGTTCTATGCTTAATTTTCTGGTCGTGCCATCTCTTGACCTTTTCCTTGTATAACTTGGAGTTCTCGTAGGCTTGAAGGTGAAATTCGTTGAGCTCGTTTATTTGCAGTAATAGCTTTTCCCCTACAGCTGCTTGATCGAAATTGAGTTTTGAATCACCCAATAAGCCTTATGTTGTAACTTCTCGGTAAGTGACAAGCTTTCTCAGACACGATAGTTGATATGGTGACATCCCGATCGATTGTTTTATACGTGATCGGGTATGCCCATAATACATCATCCAATGAGAGCGACCAATCCTTTCAATTCGGGTTCACCACTTTTTCCAAGATTTTCTTGACTTCCCTGTTCGACACCTCAGCCTGCCCATTGGTTTGGGGATGATAAGTCGTCGCTACCTTGTGGTTGTCCCCATACTTTGCAAATAGAGTTGTAAATGATTTATTGCAAAAGTGACTACCCTTCGTCACTTATAATTGCTCTCGGCGTGCCAAACCTGTAAAAATGTTCTTTTTGTAGGAATTTAAGAACCACCTTGGCATCGTTAGATGGGAGTCTTTGCAACTTCAACCCACTTTGAGACATAATCCTCTACTGTGAGTAGAATGTATTGATTGTTAACTGACGAAGGAATGGCCCCATGAAATCGATGCCCCATACATCGAAAATTTCAACTTCAAGAATTGTTTGTAGAGGCATCTCATTCCTTTTTGAAATGTTGCCCACCCTTTGACATCTATCACATGTTTTGACAAATTGGTGGGCGTCCTTAAATAATGTAGGTCAATAAAACCCCGGATTGCGGCACCTTTCTTGCTATCCTCTCACTACCATAATGTCTACATTATACACGGATGAGTGACACTCATGCGGTATGTTCTTCACTTCTTTGTAGGGCACACCTTCTAATCATCTTGTCGGCGCCTTTGCTTGAATAGATAAGGTTTCCCCCATGTACCATTTTACGTCGTGAAGAAACTTCTTTTTCTCTTTGCCTTGTAAGATCGGTGGAAGGATGTTGCTCACTAGATAATTCGCATAATCCGCGTACCAAGGAAAATCGCATTTATCCCAAACAATTGCTCATCCGAGAATGATTCGTTGATTTCACACTTGTCCTCTTTCGGTTTCTCTTGATTTTCCGGCTGAGACAAATGATCGGTGACTTGATTCTCCATCCCTTTCTATCCTTTATTTCTAGATCAAACTCTTGTAGAAGGAGAATCCATCGGATAAGGCGTGGCTTAGCATCTTTTTTCTCAATTAGGTCTTGAATATTTGAATGATCCGTGTAAACTATCACCTTAGTCCCGATCAAGTATGCCCTGAATTTTTCAAACGTATACACCATCGCAAGCAATTCCTTTTCCATAGTTATGTAATTCATTTGAGTCTCCGTGAGTGTCTTGCTTGCATAATATATGGCGTGAAATACCCTTCTCTGGCGTTGTTGACCCAAATGACCACAACAACATAGTCGATTGCATCACACATCAGCTCGAAAGGCATATTCCAATCTGGTGCAATGATCACAGGGGCTGTAGTCAACTTCTTCTTCAACAACTCAAAAGCTAACTTACATTCCTCATCAAAATTAAAAATAGAATCCTTCTCTAAAAGACTGCATAAAGGTTTTGCAATTTTAGAGAAGTCCTTTATGAATCTTCTGTAGAACCCAGCATGTCCCAGAAAACTTCTAATTCCCTTTACTGAGCTGGGTGGAGGCAGTTTCTCGATTGTTTCCAACTTAGCTTTGTCAACCTCCAATCCTTGAGCCGATACCTTGTTGCCCAAAATTATGCCCTCCTCAACCATGAAGTGGCATTTTTCCCGATTAAGTACAAGGTTTGTATCTTTGCATTCTCGTAACACCATCACCAAATTCCCGAAGCAAGTATCAAAATTATCCCCATAGGCGCGAAAAAGTCGTCCATGAAGACTTCCACATTTTTCTCCACCGTATCGAGAAGATGGACCATCATACACCGTTGAAAGGTAGCGGATGCATTACACAAACCGAACGACATTTTTTTCGAATGCGAATGTGCCGTAAGGGCACGTAAATGTAGTCTTCTCTTGATCCTCAAGAGCGATGACAATCTGATTATAACCCGAGTATCCATCCAATAAACAGTAGTACTCATGTCCTGCCAATCTATCCAACATTTGGTCGATAAAGGGCAGCAGAAAATGATCTTTTCTGGTTGCATTATTCAACTTCCTATAGTCCATGCAAACCCTCGACTTGTCACTTTTCTTGTCGAATTAGCTTCGTTATCCTCATTTACGTACCACAGTCATTCCCCCCTTTTTTTCGGTACACACTGAACCAGACTAACCCACTTACTGTCGAAAATTGGGTAGATGATACCGACATCCAATAATTTCAGAATTTCCTTCTTTACCACTTCCTTCATGATTGGGTTGAGTCGTCGTTGTTTCTCTTCCGTCAGTTTTGCATCGTCTTCCATCAGAATCTTGTGCATGCAAAAAGAAGGGCTAATTCCCTTGATATCTGCTATCGTCCATCCTATTACTGATTTATGTTCCCTAAGCACCCTCAGCAACTTTTCTTCCTGTAAATCATTAAGTGCAACAGAAATAATAACAAGTAAGGAATTTGAATTGCCTAAATACACATTCCTGAGGTGTTTAGGGAGTGGCTTAAGTTCCAGAGTCGGTGGCTCCTCCAATGATAGTTTCCTTGCTGTGGCTCTCTCCTCCGTGTGCAATGGTTCAAATGGTACTCTGAATCGGCTAACTCGTGACAATGAGTCTAACATCTATAAGTAATCCACAAATTCCGGGTCATCGAACTCTTCATCCCACAATAATGTTGTTTCAATGGATCGTTGACAAACTCTTACCCATGTCTTCACCGATAATACGCTTCAATTATATCCATCTGAAACATTCTTCTTCATCGTAGGGAATTTCATGGCCTTGAACACGTTAAATTTGATTTCTTGATCTTGGACTATTATATTAAGTTCACCTTTTTGTACGTCGATGAGTGTCCTACCCGTGGCCAAGAAAGGTCTCCCTAGGATAATCGAGATGTTCTTGTCCTCCTCAAAATCCAGAATAATAAAATCTGTGGGAATATAAACTTATCCACCTTAACAATATGTTGTTCTAAAAATGCCTCTTAGATATGTGATATCCTTGGCGCAAAAAGTATATAGTAATAATAAGAATGTAAATATTCCTACGAATAAATTAGCAAGAAATTTAACCTTACAATTATTAATTTCCTATTAATCCTAATTTTATTAAACTATTCAATTCAATGATTAAAATTATATAAACTAAATTAAGAAATAAATAAACTAACAATCACAAATATTAAAATCTAAAATTTCAAGCAAAATTAGACTTATGATTAAATGATTTCTACACCTTTATTCCAATTCAACTCACTATTCGGTTTATTAATCAAGAACATGATATAGTACTAGCCACCTCTTAGATGTTTAGTGACCTTTCAACTAGCTGCAATGATGAAATATTATCTGAAGCTTTGGTGTGCGAAAACCCAATTTTGTGTACTGCGATAGTTAGCATAAGGTTCACACTCACCCAAAATCACATAAACACTTATTAAATGACATGTTCCCGATCGTGCATGGAATAGTGAAACTCCTAGGTCCTTGACTTTGGTGGCAACTTCCGTTTTCCTTGTGACTATCCTTCTGTTAATGCCACTTTTTCAAAGTCTTCTAATTTCTTTTCCTTGTGAGAATCCTTTAATGAACTTGCATAACTTTCGGCATCTGCCTTCTGGGAAGCCTGCATGAGCGGAATGTTAATCTGAAGTTTCTTAAAGACTTCCAAAACTTTGTGAGCTCGCTTATCTAATTTCTATTTATGGACCCTTTGCTGAAACGGTGGTGGAGGATACACAACTGGCTTGTCATCTAACTTTGTTTTCTCACTTTGCTTATCCTCACCCTTGTTTCCTTCAACCACTTTGCTGTCATCAATTTTTTATTTGATATCGCTGAATTTTTTGCATCTCTACCAACGAGATGTTTTCCACTCCTCAACGTAATTGCCTGACACTGTTCGTGATTCATAAATACCAGAATGCATATAAAACACCGATCGGGATGTCACCATATCAACTCTTCGCATACAAAAGGCTTGTCAACTTAGGCGGTGGAGATAGTTACAAGATAAGGCTTATTGGGAGATTCAAAAACTTAATTTTGATCGGCATTTGTAGGGAAAGCGATTACTACTGAATAAATGAGCTAAATAATTTAGCCTTGAGCCTACGAGAACTCCAAGTTATCTGAGGAAAATGTCAAGAGATGGCATGACCTAAGAAAATTATGCATAGAACATTTGGTAAAGGAAATCGGTCCTTTTGTTCAACTCACATTGAGATTGTTCCCGGAAAGCTTAAAAGTCAAGATGGTGGGACCATTGACCATAAAAAGGTGTTCTCTCATGGCTTGATTTTTTATTGAACTCTATAGTCGAGGAATCCTTTAGAGACTTTCAAAGTCAATGCAGTCGATAATTAAAGCACTATTGAGGTGGTGAGTCCAACCCTATGTCATCGCCATCATCACATTGTCCGTACCTCCATTGAGCGATAAGTTGAAGTAGTGATATGTGAACGACTTAAAATCAAGAATGCTAATTGGGAGAATGCAACCTAATCATACGTTTATTTTTAGTATTTTCATTCATAATTATTAGAATATAGTTTTTATTAAGTTATTAGGTAGGGATTATATAGTAAATGTGAGACCCCAAATTTTATGAAATAAAAGTATTCAATTTTACTATTTTGGTAAATAGTTAAATTGATAAAAGTGTAAAGTTAAAGTCGTATTTGAAATCTTTTCAAAGTATGTAAGTTGTAAATAAAATAACAGAGGTAGTAAAAAGTACGATGTCTGGCGTGGTTGCATAGTAGCACGGTATTGATTATTGATGCTTACGTGAGAAGTCACTAAGTTATACTCAATTATTATTCACGATAATTCTTTGCGATCATATCTCTCGTATTATTGATTCAATTATTATCACGATATCATTAGCATAATATGATATATTATTAAATCAATAATTGAGACGACAAAGTTATTCATATTATTATTTGCAATATTGTGATGTCTAAAAGTTTTGTCGAGGAGAGGTTTGGTCACCTAATTGCATGCGCATGATAAGGAGAAATCCTTATCGAAAATCACCCTCTTTCTTAGGAACGACCTGGTTGTTAAATATTGTGAGTTATAATATTAATGATGAATGTTATTAAAAATCAAATTTGAGTTCGGAGTTGAATTTGGAGACGCGAACGTGATATTTGAGTCCAGAACAATGAAATTAGTAGAAATAGACTATAAACACAAAATTTGTCGGGGTTGACTTTTTGGTCAAAAAAGTCAACAGTTTACTTTTTCTGAAAAAGTCAAACTTCGAAATTTCAAAAATGAAATTTTTGAGAAAAATATTTTCATTGTGTTGGGATTGTTAGTGTTAGTGAAAATCGACATTTATTTCGATAATAATTGATGTCTAGAGGTTATATTGACCAATTGGGTAATTAATCGAATAAATGAGCAATTAATTGCTATTAATTCACATGATTATAACTATTTGTTCATATATGTATACTATTGATTCACATTCATGTACTATTAGGGGAGGTGGTGCAAGATTGATAATACTTACATGACTAAGATTTAAATGGAGGTATAGATGGAGGTACTATACTGTAATTCGTATTTTCACATGATTATAACTATTGAGTCACATGATTGTACTATTAATTCACATTATTTACTATTAGGGGAGGTGGTGCAAGTTTGATAATACTTGCAGGACTAAATTAAAAATGAAAGAAAAGTTGAAGGTATTATACTGTAATACTTCGAGCCCCAAAACGTGCAATTATTGAAACTATAGTTTCCTATAAATAGAAGCTCATTCTTCCTTCATTTCTCACCAATTCACTAAAGTTATAGAGCAATTATTATAGAGAGAAATTATAGAGAGAAAAAGAAGAGAAGGCTGCTACCTCATTATTTCTTTCTAAGGTAAAGGGTATTATTTCTTTTGAATTCATGAAGAGAGCTATTGTTATTCCATTCCTTATTATTATATTGGAATAACACATACATCTCAATCTTTTGCATACATGGTGAAATTCTTCTATTATTCATTCTTTATTATTCCGTTGGAATATCACATGCTGTCTTGATTACGCGTGACACAGTTTCATTCTTTATTATTCTATTGGAATATCACATGCATGCTGATTACGCATGACTGGTTCCATTCTTTATTATTACATTGGAATAACTTTTATGCATGCGATTCTATCGCATGCACGGTGAATTCGTTGTTATTCCATTCTTTATTATTACATTGGAATATCGTATGCATCGTGCGGATTCTAATTGACGGGTTCCATTCTTTATTATTATGTTGGGAATAACTTGTATGTGCAATCTATCGCATGCATGGTGAATTCTTCTGTTATTCCATTCTTTATTATTTTGTTGGAATAACTTTGCATACATGTGGATTACCGCATGCATGGTGAATGATCCTTTGTATTCATTCCTTATTAAATTGTGGAAATGATCATCACGTGGATTAATGGCGTGGTGTGAAAATCCATTTGCAGTTTCATAATTTTTCTGACCCACAAAAATTCTAGAAAAATTTGAAATGATGGTTTGTTGAGTTTTCTAGATTGTGTCCAAAAATGGCGATTTTTGGATGTATAGATTAGGAGTTATGAATTTTATGGGAAAAGACTATTTTAAAAGTAAACCCTTATAACTCCTTGTGGTTATTTCCAATATTGGTGAAATTTATATTGGGAGTACATGTATATAACAGGAGTATACCATGAAAATTTTGGAATTTTTGGACAAAAGTACAGTTTATGATAAATGTCTAAATATTGGAGTTTTGGCATATGAAAAATAGTAAATGAATTTTAAAAATTTTAAGAAAATATATATTCAATATGGGACTATATTACGCTAAATCTCGAGCAGAATAATTTTTGGGGTGATTTGGTATTTTTTATGAAAATGGTTTAATTCTGAACATATGAATTAAATATGTTATGTGAAGTTGAAAAATTGGTAACTAGGATTTTATGGCTTGGAAATCCTATATAAGGTATATCTGATTTTGATGAGGAATTTAATCATTTGTGATGAAATCTTATGAGTATGGCATTTTTGAATGATTAAATGCATTACTTGACTCTTCTAAAATACAGTTGTATGTCTTTGGCATGTAGTGCAAAGATGAATTGTTAATGAATATCTTTGGTAGTAGTGCAAAGATGAATTTATTAATATGATTATGAAAGCAAGAATTGTGATTTGGTATAACCATGATTTTGATGTTTCGAGGTAAAGATAGGTGATGAAAATTATCTTCGTCCTGAGTGCGAAGAGGAATTTAGAATCGTAATTATGATTATGAGTTATTCATATGATAGTGGACAGGAATTATTGATTGATGTTACAGGGATAAAACATTATTGGTGGACTTTTAACATGGAGAAGATAATAGACCTAATGGTCTATTTTACTCTTCTAATGGATTGCTCGTTCCGCTGCAACTATGGTTGAAAAGTTTTATCATCTACCATATGTTCTAAATCTCGATTTATTTTGATGATGGCTATTGATGATGTAAATTATCTTTAGTCATGATATTCTTTTTCTTGGGCTAGTTGTGCTCACCATTTTTGCTTCAAAATTCCTTTCAGGTAATAAGAGTGTAGCTGGGTCGAGCGGAGGTAATAGGAGAATATGGGGTGGTCTATAGCTGTTGAGGTTCTCCCTAAATAGTATGGAAATAATTTTATTAAGAACTTTAGATAAGTGTGTCGTATTATATACGTCCTTTGATATTTAATTTTGGTGAACCGAATAGGGTGAGGTGAACCCAACTTTGGAAGAGTGTTTTGCCACTATCATACAAGATGTCTAATGACATACAACCTCGTGTTATCATAAGACAAGGTTGTGCACATCCACTTCCTGAGTATATCTATGAGCACTACCTATACGATCTTGGAGTTGGGTTGAAATATAATTTTCAATTGTGAGCGCGGTGGAGATAGTTATATGTCAAGAGAAACTCACTATTGGAAAGAACATGATAGTAATCTTCTTGTTTTCTTTGGGGTCTATTAGATTGACCAAGGATAATTCGTGGACAAATGATATCTATCATAACCTGGGACGCATGGCCTCCCATGTACGACGAAGGTTTTCTTGAACTCTTCCCAAAGATTTTAATTTCTAAAATAGTTTTTAAGCGTACTTTTATGTAAAGTACCATTGTAAGGTTGTGGTTGAGGCACCATGAGAGTTACATACATTTGTATTAAAACTAACAATTTAACTGTGGTCATATTCACATGATGATTCAATAGTTGTATAAATGAAGTTTATACTTGATTTTTATAGTGTGATATCTGGCGACTCAGAACGGGTCGTGTGGACCTATTTTTGGGGCGTCACTAATGGTATCAGAGCTTAGGGATATGGTCATTGGCGGAGATAAGAGTCTAGAACTAGGAGGGGAGAGACGAGTTATATACTTCGCTAGTGTGTGGCTTACCTCAGTTGAAATTGTTTACTTGATAAGTTGAAAAATTGTGATATGTCAATAAACCTTTGTTTTGAAGATATATTCTAGAATGATATCTGAAATACAGGAGATGAGCAATGGAAAAATCATGATACAAAGGATATAACCGGGAAGGTACAATCCGAAAAGAAAGCAAGGTATTCTCATCTCTTCGAACTACCAGGTACGTTAATTTTGAGGGCAAAATTTCATAAGGAGGGGAGATTGTGAGAACCCAAAATTTATGAAATAAAAGTATTCAATTTTTCTATTTTGGTAAATAGTTAAATTGATAAAAGTTTAAAGTTAAGGGTCGTATTTGAAATCTTTTCAAAGTAAGTAAGTTGTCATAAAATAACCGGTAGTAAAAGTAAAGTAATAATACCGTGGTTTGCATAGCAGCTACGGTATTAATTATTGATGCTTACGTGAGAAGTCACTCGAGTTATACTCAATTTTTGTTACGATGAAGTCTTTGCATCATATCTCGTATTATTGATTCAATTATTATCACATTATCATCTCGCATAATATGATATATTATTAAATCAATAATTGAGGGCAACAAAGTTATTCATATTATTATTTGCAATATTGACAATGTCTAGAAGTCCTGTCAAGGAGAGGTTTGGTCACCTAATTGTGCGCCAATAAGGAGAAATCTTTATTGGAAAGCCCCCTCTTTCTTGGGAACGACCTGGTTGTTAAATATTGTGAGTTATAATATTAATGATGAATGTTATTAAAAATTGAATTTGAGTTCGGAGTTGAATTTGGAGACACGGACGTGATATTTGAGTCCGGAACGATGAAATTAGTAGAAATAGACTATAAACACAAAATTTGTCGCGGTTAACTTTTTGGTCAAAAAAGTCAACAGTTGACATTTTCGGAAAAAGTCAAACTTCAAAATTTTAAAAATGAAATTTTTGAGAAAAATATTTCCATTGTGTTGGGATTGTTAGTGTTAGTGAAAATCGACATTTATTTCGATAATAATTGATGTCTGGAGGTTATATTGACCAATCGGGTAATTAATCGAATAAATGAGCAATTAATTGCTATTAATTCACATGATTATAACTATTTGTTCACATGTGTGTACTATTGATTCACATTCATGTACTATTAGGGGAGGTGGTGCAAGATTGATAATACTTGCATGACTAAGTTAAAAATGAAGGTATAGATGGAGGTCTTATCTTTGTAATTTCGTATTTTCACATGATTATAATTATTGAGTCACATGATTGTACTATTAATTCACATTATTTACTATTAGGGAGGTGGTACAAGTTTGATAATACTTGCGACACCCCAAATTCGGGTACTTCAATTCCACGGATTTGGTGTTCATCAGACAAATATCATCTATCTATCTACCCATAATAAATGCAAACCATGCAATAGATAGAAATAATAATAAATCTCCCTTATGGGGTTACATCAACTACATAATAAATACAATCCCAAAGTTAAACTAACCTTAAACATCCGTATGGAATCATAAACAATTAAGTCTTAAACAACATCATTAACTTAAGTCTTAAACAAATACATCATCATATAAAACAACAAGTCTTCATCACTTGTTAACCTTTGCCCTCGCCTTTACTAGTAGAAGGTTCATCGGTTCTTTTCGTTCTTAATCGCAATGTTATTATTACGCAAGAGTGAGCACAAATGCCCACAAGTATAACAATGAAATAACAAAGATAATAACATGCGAGTGAATCAAAGACATCCGAATAAAAGCTCAACTTTTGAATCAAGAATGAATAACAAGAATCAAAAGATTTCGAGGGTCATAAGACCTCGAACTATGTCCTAGGTTATCAAGGGTTATACTTGAAACCTTTAATATCTATAAGACTATGGACCTTTCTACTCGTACTTAGGGGGATCACCCTTAGTACCACATCGTGCACAATATCTTAACGCTTAACGCATAAGTAAATCCCTTTGCAGGTTGTTCATCTCAATTTGACATTCGAGTCCGCACCAAAGGAAGTTTGGTTTGGATAATTCATCAAGGGTTCAAATTTAGAACGCTTATCAACTATGGACTAGTCGAATCAATAAAGGGTTCGCTAGTCTAATAAGGTTCAATAATAATGATATTCAAATTGAATAATAATCTCAAGAAGTATACAATAGAACAATTATTGTATAACTCGAATCATGCTTTGAAAAGATAATAAATCTTTAATATAACATTTGAACTTGAATAATAGTAATGATAATTTACTCGAGGTAAATAATAAACTTGAACAATAATGACAAGTAGGGTTAGAAACTTGCCTCGCATGCGTAGAAGCTAAACGATTACTACTTCCGCTCACCACAAATCCTACACACATACCATATGTATTCACTTACATTCATTAGTTACATTTTCACTTAATTATTTAATATAAACTCTACTTTATTTAACAAATCATTACCCTTCTAATTTAATTACTTAATTAAATTAGAATATTTTCATTCTCTTACTATTATTACACTTTAATAAATTATTTCATAATAATTTCCATCGAATATTTATTTTATTCCATAAACATCTCAATTAAAATATTTACTTTATTTTATAAATATTTTAATAATAATTTTCATCGAATATTTATTTTATTCCATAAATATCTCAATTAAAATATTTAATTTATTTTATAAATATTTTAATAATAATTTTCATCAAATATTTATTTTATTCCATAATATCTCAATTAAAATATTTAATTTATTTTATAAATATTTTAATAATAATTTTCATCGAATATTTATTTTATTCCATAAATATCTCAATTAAAATATTTAATTTATTTTATAAATATTTTAATAATAATTTTCATCAAATATTTATTTTATTCCATAAATATCTCAATTAAAATATTTAATTTATTTTATAAATATTTTAATAATAATTTTCATATTTAATATTTATTTTTTATTTATTTTATTTTTTTTTATTTTTTTTTTTTTATTTAATGGTCACGTAAGGGTAATGTAGTTTGGTACGCACTAAGCTGGGTTACCTGTGCTCATTTTTTCTCGTAGTCTCAGTTAGCGATTCTCAGATTCATGAACATAACAAGGCCAAATTAGGCCAAAAATCAATCACACGTAAAATTATACACTTAATATGGCCATAACTTCCAATTAGTTATTTTTACACTAATTTAGACTTACCCAATCATTGTAATACATATATAATCATTACTTAACCCATCTAGCATGATTTTTAACAAGTTATAACACATAATTTGCAAAATCAACACATTTACTTCCACCGTTTTGATGTTCTCAAGGTTTTGAAAAAAAAAAATGAAAATTGTCACTACTGGATTAGTTATAACATCGAATCCGCTTATTTAAACTTTGGTCTCTTCAGTATCAACATGCATAATAATATACTAAGTGTAAAATTTAGGATAATATACGATCAATACATGAAATATCACGTATAAGGCCATAAGGCCAAAACCCAAACTCAGTAAATTTTGAAATATAATTCATAGTATTATAAACCGATGACATGATAATTCACATATATATATATATAATCAAATACGATTTGATATATCTTAACCCATATATAAACTCATAATCAAACCCTTTTTCAATTACGTAGATTTTACAAAATATATGAAAGCCATTTTTATAAAAACTAAATGACGTAACTTTAAAATTTGGGAAGAAAGGATTACCCTTGAATACTCGCTTAGATTACATTGTGGTGACAACAATTCCCAATTTCTCACACTTCTTCACCTTTAATCACAAAGATTCGCAATCTCTCTCAAAGTTCTCAAACTCTCTCTCTCTGAATTTTCAGACTTAGAATAATAATAATAAAAGAAGACGTAATATAATAGAGGAGAAGAGAATCGACGACGACTGCAGTATAATGGTCGATTAACCCAAAACATGGGTAATCGCATCCAACCACTACTAGGGCCTTGTTTGGCAACCCTTAATTGATTTAAAAGTCATTTAATTTAATAAAGCTTTATCATATAGTTTAAAAATGTCACACTCCTTATAAAATAAATCAATATTTTATTTAATATATTTTAAATAAAATATAATAATTTCTCATAAATTCACATAGTCACATAAATAATTTTCTCATTAATAAATAATGTCAAATTATTAATTCTCTAATTAATAATTAAATTAATTAAAATACCAATATGCTTATTAAATATTTTTTTTAATACAATAAGCTCACATAATCACATACTTTGATAATAAAACTCTCTACATTAATTTAATAAATGTAACACATATAATTAAATTAATCTACCACAATCACATCAATTAATTATTTAATCTAATAATTAAATCATCGAAAAATATTTATTTAATTCAATAAATATTAAAATTAATTACAAAATTCTCGTTTCATCACATCTTTCCCCTTAAAAGGATTCTCGCCCCGTAATCACGACTCAATAAATTCGACCGCTACATTCTCCCCCTTACAAAGATTCTCATCCCCGTAATCGGTTACATATAATTAAGTAAATAAATGAGGGTAATTCTTCATCATATTCTCTTCGAGTTCCCACGTAGCTTCGTCAGCATTGTGGTTCCTCCAAATTACCTTAACAGAAGGTATAACTTTATTTCTGAGAACTTGTTCTTTTTGATACGACAATTTGGACAGAATTTCTTCGTAAGATAAGTCTTTCTCAAAATGTAGGGGTTCATATTCAATTACATGATTGTAATCGGCCTTGTAGGGTCGTAATACAGAAAAACATGGAAGATGTTGTGAACATTCTCGAGTGCCGGAGGTAAGGCTACCTCGACGCAACTTCTCCGATTCTTCTCAAGATTTCAAAGGGTCCAATGAATCTTGGGCTCAATTTCCTTTCTTTCCAAACTCGATCTTCCCTTCTCCAGGAGAGACCTTCAAGAAAACATAACCACCGATTCAAACTCGATATTTTTACGATGTGGATCAACAGATTTCTTCCGTCGATCTTTGAGCTACTACCAACCGTGCTCGGATCACTTTGACTATTTCGCCGTCTCATTGCACTCAATTTTCGCCCTAGCAATTGTCTTTCACCAACTTCATCCCAAGAAAGCGGAGTTCTGACTTTTCGCCAGATAACGCTTCGTAAGGCGGCATGCCAATACTAGCGTGGTAACCGTTGTTGTAGCCGAACTCTACTAATGGTAGGTGATCATCCCAATTTCCTTTAAAGTCCATCACACGTGCTCTTAGCATATCTTCTAATGTCCGAATCGCTTCTCTCACTCGTCTCGTCTGCGTTTGAGGGTGGTAAGTCAGACTCATTCGCAATTGCGCATCCATGCATTCCTCAAGACGCTTCCGTAAATTTGATGTGAAGCGCGATCCCTATCTCAAATAATTGATACCGAAACTCCGTGCCTCAAACAATCTCTTTTACGATAGCCTCGCTTAACCGATCTAAGTTGAATCTTATTTTGATCGGAAGGAAGTGTGCAGATTTCGTCACGGTTAACGATAACCCATATCGCGTCAGTAGCCTTTTCGAGTCGTCTAAGGCCAACCACGAAGTCCATTGTAATATGTTCCCATTTCCACTGGGATCTCTAACGGTTGTAGCAATCCACTCTGGTCTCCGATGTTTCGCTTTCACTTTCTCGATGTGTCGACACTTGGCAACACATTCTCGCAACATCACGCTTCAAATTCGGGCCACCGTAAATGTTGTCTCAAGATCTTGGTACATCTTGGTACTACCTGTGGTGAATCGAATATCGTGAACTATGAGCCTCGCTTAAAATATCTTCCTTAATCTCTTGAATCGGCGGTACCCAAATTCTATTATCAAATCTCAAAGATTCCTTCCTTATCCATCTTAAATCTTGGTTTGGTTCCTTCAGATATCTTCTTTGTCACATTTTTACATTCTTCATCCCCAAGTCGAGCCTCCTTAACTTTATCCAAGAGGGTTATACCAGATTGCATCTCAAATATTTTCTCATCAATCTCCATAGGATACTTCACTTCCAATTCAGTTTCTCCATTTTCGCAATTAGCTCTTCTCCCGAGCAAATAACATCATCAACTTCTCCGAACCCTTTCTACTTAAGGCATCTAAGAACTACATTCGCCTTTACCCTTGATGGTATAAAATCTCACAATCGTAGTCCTTAATTAACTCCAACCACCTTCTTCGACGATATTCAAGTCCTCGTGAAAATATATTTCAGACTCTTATGGTCCCAGTATATATATTTCACACTTCTCCCCGTAGAGATAGTGCCTCCAAATTTTCAAAGCAAAACAATCGCAGCCTAACTCCAAGTCATGGGTCTGATATCCCTTCTCGTAATCCTTCAATTGTCGTGGATGCATACGCAATGACTTTTGCTTTTTGCATCAACACACAACCAAGTCCTTTATGCGATGCATCACTATAAACAACAAAATTTCTCAGTATCATCCGGAAGAGATAACACAGGGGTCCGACTCAACCTCTTCTTCAATTCTTGAAAACTTTCTCACACTTATCCGTCCAAACAAATTTCAAATTTTTCGAGTTAAATTCGCTAATCTGAGTTGCGATCTTGGAAAAAAGTCTTGTATGAACCTTCTATAATATCCCGCCAATCCAAGAAAACTTCAGATTCGATGGCGCCTCTATTGATCCCGATTAATCACGGCTTCGACTTTGGATGGATCTATCAAATTTCATTTTTATCGATCACGTGCCCAAGAAATTGCACTGCTCAATCCAAAATTCGCATTTCAAAACTTGGCATACAACTTTTCCCTTCTCAATACTTCCAACGTTAATCTCAAATGCTCTTCGTGTTCTTCTCTTGGTTTTCGAATATACCAAAATGTCATCTATAAATACCACTACTTAACTTGTCCAAAATGGCTTGAACACACCATTCATTAGTCCCATAAATGCCGCAGGAGCATTCGTAAGACCAAACGACATTACTAAAAATTCATAAGTGACCGTATCGTGTTCTAACGTAGTCTTTGGTACATCCTCCGCCTCACCTTCAATTGATGATAACCGCTTCTCAAGTCTATCTTGAAAAGTATCTCGCTCCCTTCAATTGATCAAACAGTCGTCGATCCTCAGAATGGATATCTGTTCTTAATCGTGACCTTATTCTTCAGTAGTCAATGCAGAGTCGCATCGATCCATCCTTCTTTTTCACAAACAACACCGGCGCTCCCCACTACGATACGCTTCTATTGAATGTACTTCTTGTCCAACAATTCTTGTAGTTGTACCATTAATTCCTTCATCTCATCGGTGCCATTTAGATGGTGCCTTCGATATTGGAGTAGTTCCGGCGCCAAATCGATTCATTAAATCTACCTCTCTATCCGTGGAAGTCCCGTAAATCGTCTGAAATACATCGACGAAGTCCCTCAATCCAGATTTCTTCTACCTTCGGATTCTCTTTTCGATCGTCGACTATGTAAGCTAAGTATCCTACACAACCTTGTCTTTTAACAACTTCCTCGCTCGCATCATCGCCGACAACTCGCTTGTTTCAGCGATTTGCTACCATAAAACACAACCTTTGATGGAGTCATAAGGTTATACGCTTCTTTTGGCAATCAATTACGTACCCGTAATTGAATAACCATCCATTCCCAAAATAACGCCAAATTCCCCAAGTCTAATAGGATAAGATCTACGCTCATGATATTACCCTTAATATCCACTCTATAGCTTCTTAAACACGCATTTAACAGAATTATCTCCTATTCGCAATTTCTATATTCATGGGATATTCCAACTCATCCATAAGCAAATCTAAACTATTAGCAAAGTCTTCTGATATAAAGGAACAAGTAGCACCTTAATCAAATAAAACATAAGCATTAATTTCATTGATCGGAATGATACCGACACCACATCACGAGATCGGATTGCATCCTCGCACCATCATATTGAAAGTCCCAAGGCAATTACATCGGTTTGTTGCGGTTGGTCCGGTGATGGTTAAGGCATTTCCACCGTTATTTCCTGCTTTCCCCGATCCCGACCTCCCGATCCCTTCTTGGGACAATCTTCGCCGATGGTCCTTCGAACCACAAGTAAAACAAGCACCCTTCTTTGGGTTTGATAGTTTGGTGCTATGTGGCCTTCCCATCCACAATTGTAGCACACTCTTTTTCCTTTCATACAAACTCCCAGATGGCTTTTCCGCAAGTCCGCATGCTTCGATTCTTTTCTTCCGACTACCTTGCCGATTCCCGATGATGATGAGTCGTTGCTCCACTTTTTTTTCTCGATTGAAATTTCCACCTCCCGTGCTACTTCCAATCGACCTTGTTATTTCCTTCACCTTCACACTTCTTCTTCTTCTTTGATCTTGATTGTACTTGGTCACCGTGATCGCTTCCTCCTTCAAATGAGGATGGCTTTTTCCAAGACTCAAAGAAACGTGTTTAATCAAACATTGATACCTTTGTTGTACACCCAAGGCTTTAGTCCTCGTTTCAAACCGTCTCGCCTTCCTCTCATCCGTGTGAACTTGATATTGGGCGTAACCTTGCCAACTCGTTGAATTTAGCCGCATAGTCGTGCACGCCATATTTCCCTCGCTTCAACTCTAGAAATTGAACCTCCATCCGGTTCTCGTGAACTAGTTGGGAAATACATTTCAAAAACATCTCTTTAAATCTCTCCCACGTAATTACACCTTCACCTCCTCGCACTTTTTGTTTGCTTGCCACCAAATAGCTAGCCTCGACTTCAAAGATAAACGCTGCAAAAGCGGTCTTCTCGGTCTTCTAACCCTAGCAACGTCGAAAACCTTCTCCATTTCCATAACCCACGTTTGAGCCTCGATTGGGTTCATGGAACCTTTGAACTCGGGCGGTCCCACCGCCAAGTCCTTAAACGTTGTGGTTCGTGGAGCTTGAGGTTGGTTATTCATGGCTCCAGCCAAGAAGTTCACCAATCGCCGCACGGGATTATTGTTGGCATAATTGTTATTATTGGTCGAATTCTTCCCGAGCAGCCATTGACGTTTGTTGTTTCTCTGGCGGCATTTTTTCTATTAAATAAACGCTTTATTAGAACTTTATTTATTTCTCTAAATAGTTAAGGCATTACTCAACAATTTAACATATCACTTAACACATCATCTCAAACAACTTGATATATTTGCATTCAAATCAAAGTTTTAACATTAAACGATAAAGCATAACCGCTATTTACATCAACTATCCTCGAATAAAGAATCCATGTGATTTAAAACATTCAAATATTCTTTCGCTCATAAACACGCCGTAATTTACATATAAAAACTAATTAAGTCTTTCACATAATTAAACAAATCATATCACCGCTTCATCAAGGTGCCGAATAGCCTTGCCACGCCCTCATCCATGATACGAGCATCGTCCCCGCGATCCAACATATATGATGGAAGTCCTTCGAATCGGATGGGGTATCTCAAAACTCGATCTTGGGCCTCATCCATCAGATGATTAAGTGTAGAGTATGTTTCAATCTTCGCTTTTTGCACGACTATCATCCTCTCGCACGATCACTCGACGCGATTCTCTTACCCAAATTTCTCTCTCGCTATGTTCAAATTTTCTGATGTTTCCTTCTTCTTTCTTCTTCGCTTTCTATCTCTTCTGGCCTTATCTTCGGTTTGACCTTCTCATGGACCAAATCCCATTCTACATTTGCCACCGAGAGTGAAGAGTCGAAATCTCCTCTCCTTCGCTTTCAGAGTAATATGTCAATAACCGCCGCTTCACCAAACTCGACCTCGCCTCAGAACTCCACGCTACTTGGTCAGATAACGGTCATACATCTCAAAGATCAACTGTGGTGTACCGTGGTAACTCCTCTTCTTCCTCTTCCTCTTCCTCAACAAATTCCTCCTCAGATCCTCCTCAGATCGGCCTCTGCTCATGCTCCCGACCAACAATCTGATGATCAATGGAGATGACTCCTCTCACTCGCTCCTCACCGCCTCCCTAACGACATGAATGTCTCGGCTCCTCCTCCTCCGTTCTTTGCAGTTTATAGGTACACGGGTTCTTCCTCCCCCACTTGACTAGCTTCTCCAACATTCGACATCCCGACAACAAAATTTTAAGTTTTAGTTACTAAGTCGTATCATCTAACGATACTTTAACACATAAACACATAAGGTCTTTTATTATCTTCAATGAATTACATAAATTCATTTCTTATAACTCGATAAGAGTTTTCCATCACTATCTTCTTTCTATAAGGCTACTACCTAAGGTTGTTCCCCACCTAAGGTTCATATAACCTATGCCTTTGATACTAACTTGTGACACCCCCAAACCGTACTTCAATTCCACTGGATTTGGTGTTCATCAGATAAATATCATCTATCTATCTACCCATAATAAATGCAAACCATGCAATAGATAGAAATAATAATAAATCTCCCTTATGGGGTTACATCAACTACATAATAAATACAATCCCAAAGTTACTCTAACCTTAAACATCGTAAGGAATCATAAACAATTAAGTCTTAAACAACATCATTAACTTAAGTCTTAAATAAATACATCATCATATAAAACAACAAGTCTTCATCACTTGTTAACCTTGCCTCGCTTTTACTAGTAAGGAAGGTTCGCTTCTTTTCGTTCTTAATCGCAATGTTATTATTACGCAAGAGTGAGCACAAATGCCCACAAGTATAACAATGAAATAACAAAGATAATAACATGCGAGTGAATCAAAGACATCTCGAATAAAAGCTCAACTTTTGAATCAAGAATGAATAACAAGAATCAAAAAAGATTTCGAGGGTCATAAGACTGAACTATGTCCCAGGTTATCAAGGGTTATACTTGAAACCTTTTAATACTATAAGACTATGGACCTTTCTACTCTGCACTTAGGGGGATCACCTTAGTACCATAATCATGCATAATATCTTAACGCTAACGATAAGTAAATCCTTTGCAGGTTGTTCATCTCAATTTGACATTCGAGTCCGCACTAAAGGAAGTTTGGTTTGATAATTCATCAAGGGTTTCAAATTTAGAACGCTTCATCAACTATGGACTAGTCGAATCAATAAGGGTTCACTAGTCTAATAAGGTTCAATAATAATGATATTCAAATTGAATAATAATCTCAAGAAGTATACAATAGAACAATTATTGTATAATCGAATCATGCTTTGAAAAGATAATCAATCTTTAATATAACATTTGAACTTGAATAATAGTAATGATAATTTACTCGAGGTAAATAATAAACTCGAACAATAATGACAAGTAGGTTAGGAAACTTGCCTCGCATGTAGCTAAACGATTATTACTACTCGCTCACCACAAATCCTACACACACATACCATATGTATTCATTTATATTCATTAGTTACATTTTCACTTAATTATTTAATATAAACTCTACTTTATTTAACAAATCATTACCCTTCTAATTTAATTACTTAATTAAATTAGAATATTTTCATTCTCTTACTATTATTACACTTTAATAAATTATTTCATAATAATTTCCATCGAATATTTATTTTATTCCATAAACATCTCAATTAAAATATTTACTTTATTTTATAAATATTTTAATAATAATTTTCATCTAATATTTATTTTATTCCATAAATATCTCAATTAAAATATTTAATTTATTTTATAAATATTTTAATAATAATTTTCATCAAATATTTATTTTATTCCATAATATCTCAATTAAAATATTTAATTTATTTTATAAATATTTTAATAATAATTTTCATCTAATATTTATTTTATTCCATAAATATCTCAATTAAAATATTTAATTTATTTTATAAATATTTTAATAATAATTTTCATCGAATAAATTTTATTTTTTTTTTTTATTATTTTTATTTATTTATTTATTATTTATTTTTTTTTTTTTTGATCACCGTGTATGGTAATGTAGTTTGGTAACGCACCACGGGGCTGGGTTACCTGTGCTCATTTTTCTTAGTTCTAGCTAGTAGTAGTCATCATAACATAACAAGGCCAAATTAGGCAAAAATCAATCACACGAAAAATTATATATTTAATATGGCCATAACTTCCAATTAGTTATTTTTACACTAATTTAGACTTACCCAATCATTGTAATACATATATAATCATTACTTAACCCATCTAGCATGATTTTTAACAAGTTATAACACATAATTTGCAAAATCAACACATTTACTTCCACCGTTTTGATGTTCTCAAGGTTTTGAAAATAAAAAAAAAAAATCATACTACTTGATTCGTTATAACATCGAATCCGCTTATTTAAACTTTGGTCTCTTCAGATCAACATGCATAACAAATATACTAATGTAAAATTTAGGATAATATACGCTCAATACATGAAATATCACGATAAGGCCATATGGCCAAAACCCAAACTCAGAATTTTGAAATAGCAATTCATAGTATTATTAAACCGATGACATGATAATTCACATAATATATATATAATCAAATACGATTTGATATATCTTAACCCATATATAAACTCATAATCAAACCCTTTTTCAATTACGTAGATTTTACAAAATATATGAAAGCCATTTTATAAAAACTAAATGACGAATCCTTTAAAATTTGGGAAGAAGGGATTACCTTGAATACTCGCTTAGATTACACAGGTGACAACAATTCCCAATTTCTCACACTTCTTCACCTTTAATCACAAGATTCGCAATCTCTCTCAAAGTTCTCAAACTCTCTCGCCTCTCTCGCTTTTCCGCACTTAGAATAATAATAATAAAAAAGAAGACGAATATAACATAGGGAGAAGAGAATCGACAAGATAATGGTCATTAACCCAAACATGGGTAATCGTGATCCAACCACTACTAGGCCTTGTTTGGCAACCCTTAATTGATTCAAAAGTCATTTAATTTAATAAAGCTTTTATCATATAGTTTAAAAAAATGTCACACTCCTTATAAAATAAATCCAATATTTTATTTAATATATTTTAAATAAAATATAATAATTTCTCATAAATTCACATAGTCACATAAATAATTTTCTCATTAATAAATAATGTCAAATTATTAATTCTCTAATTAATAATTAAATTAATTAAAATACCAATATGCTTATTAAATATTTTTTAATACAATAAGCTCACATAATCACATACTTTGATAATAAAACTCTCTACATTAATTTAATAAATGTAACACATATAATTAAATTAATCTACCACAATAAAGGCATCAATTAATTATTTAATCTAATAATTAAATCATCGAAAAATATTTATTTAATTCAATAAATATTAAAATTAATTACAAAATTCTCGCTCATATTGTTTGTTAAAAATGTTAATAGTTTAAAGAGTTTTTTTTAAAACTGTTAATCTGTTAATTTTTTTTTTTAAAACTGTTAATCTGCTAATTTTTTTATTAAAAAATTTTTTTTGAAAAAATATTTTTTAATATAGATTAAAAAACTGTTTTAGAGATTTTTTTAAAAAAATTCCAATTTGAAATCTGTTAATAGTTTAAAAAGAGCAATTTTTTTTATTATTAAAAAAATGCTTTTTTAATAAAAAAAATTATTTAGTTTTTTTTATAATAAAATTAATCTGTTAATAAAAATTTTTTGTTTATAAAAAAAACTGCATTTTTTTAACAATTAATTTAAAAAAATTCAGCGTTTTGTTGTTTTTTTATTATTAAAAAAATTTTTTAATTATTTAAAAAAATTAAAAAAATTGCATTTTTTTATTTAAAAAAAAGAAAAAAAATTTGCATTTTAACAATTATTTTTATTAAAAAATTCAGCGTTTTATATTTTTTTTAATAAAAAAAAGAAAAAATTTATTAAAAAAATAAAAACTGACTTTTAATTATTTTTATTAAAAAAACTACATATTTTTTATTTTTATTAAAAACTGTATTTTTTTTTTTTTTATTAAAATAATTATTTGTATTAAAAAATCTACGCTTTTAATTTTTTTTAATAAAAATAAAAAACAAATAGTTTTTTTTAAAAATGCGTTTTAATTTGTTTTTAATAAAAAAACTTCTTTTTAAAATTTTATTAAAAATAATAATTTTTATTTATTTATTAATTTTCTTGTTTTTTTTGGCTAATTTTTATAATTTATATTATACTTTAAAATATTTTTTTTCCATTTTTTCATAAAAAAATTCCTTCAAATACACATTATCACTGCCACGTCGCATACTAACTGTCTCATATACTTTTTTTTTTTAAGACAAGTCAGCTGCCACGTCACATTTCCGTTAAGTCAACCTTTGACTTAACGGTTTGGTTTTAATTTTTTGTTAAAAATCGAAAGTACAGATGAATGATCAGAAGAAAAAAATTCGATTATCTATCCGTAAAATGACCTATAAGACGTACGATCGAAAAAGCATTTAACCCCTTCTCAGAGGGCATCCGAAAATTGTATTCAGTTTGATTTTCTAAGTTTTCTTGTAAGTTCAAAGTTCTCAAGCTTCAAACTCTACGTATGTTTGTTTGTTATTAAATAATATTCCGTTTTTCTCTGTTTTTTCTAATCTCTATATGATCCTGACATATTTGGTATATATATATATATTTTATATGTTAAAAAAGGGAATTTATGTTAAATAATTTAGCGGTGAATGAGAATGCACCAAACCCAGCCCCCACATTACCCTAATTAACTAGAACTTGCCTAGAGAGAAACATATAGATAAAGAATTTTCATAAAACCTCCAATATGGGACAAAAACCAAATAAAAATGGAAAAAAAAGGAATTTTTTTTATAAAAAAAATATATATCCAACATATCAGATAAATGTATGTTGTAAAATCGTTGGAGGAAAGTGTGTTTGAATAAGAAGAAAGGAGGCTTGGGATATATTGAGGTGACATAATGGGGGTATTGAAGAAAAATGTGGTGTTGGGATATAGATAGAGGGGTGGTGAGTCTATTAGATTTTGGAAGGACATTTGGTGAGTGGGGTAAAGCATAACTTTCCCAGAGTGTTTATGAATCAATGTTCTGTGTTGGTGTCTTGTAGTTGGGTTTGCCTTTTGTTTCCCCAAGCTCTGTTATTGGTATGAAGTTTGTTTTGGAAAAAAAATAAATAAGGAAAGGTTGTGTTTATTGGTGAAGGAAAGTTTTCAACTGTTCAGGGTGTTCTTTGGGGGACCTTCTCTATCTTGTAGTGAGATTTTGGTGGGTGCTGTTCGGAGTTTTTTCCATTATGTGGGACTTAGATCTTGTTATTATGTGGAATCCTACTGTATCATATCATGATTCATGAGACACGATCCTGCTGTAAGATTAGGATGCCACCAACTTCAATGTCAATTCAAGCAAAATAAGTAATGTGCAGACAGATTCTACTGGAATTAAAACAAAGAAACATGCACACCCAAATGGAACTGTTAAATAGTATTGGATGGTCCTGCATGTGTTGGACTTGCATGGTGATTTTATTTTTTGTGTTTTATTATTTTACAAAACATGATTCAAGTTTGTAGTTTTAATTTTGAACAACTGTATGATGTTTAAGGAAGCACAAATGAGATGTCTACCTTGACACCTTGAAGTGAGATTTATTCTTAAAACAAAGTTAGTTCCTTATGAAAATCAAACTCCTTTGTAATAAACAAAACTGGCCAAGTTAATACTCAAATAATCTCTCTAAAATAATACTCCATACGTCTCAGGATAAAAATCCTGATAGACTTTTTACACATATTAAGAAGATGAATAAAATGACAAAATTGTTCATAATAATGTCATTAAATATGGAGAGAGAATTAGAATAAGAAAAGTATGAGATATTTAATGTTACGGGTATAATAAAAAAATGTGTAAAAGTTTGGTTATTAAAAGAAAATGGACATTTAACATGGGACTACCCAAAATAATAATAATGACTTTTATCATGGGATGGAGGGAGTATTTTTTTCCCAGTCCCGACTTGGGCTAATGGGATAAATTAATAATTTTGATAAAATAATAATTTTTAAAAAGACCCTTATATAAATATATGATTCCATCAAAATCATAAATTAATAATTCTTTTAAATTACAAATATATCTAGGATAATCTTGTAAAATATGATTTTATTCTCGTTTGTTTTGTCTTGAAATTCAAATCTAATTGAATTTCATCCTTAATTTTTTTTATTGCGTCCAAAAGTTCAGGTGTTGCATTCTCGAATTGTAATAAAAACTTGTTAATAGTTATTGACGCTATGAGTGTTTCGTTTTGCGTTATTGGCTCCAAAGGAATTGTATCATCCTCAGCTTCATCATCAATAGGATTTTCAGTGATAGAAGCCACAATTTCTTCTAAGCTCTGGACTTCTGAACATGCTTCATTTTCACCCGGATAATTCAATAGGTGATTGGCATCCATTTTATTTTGGTAATTGAGATTAGTAATGTAAGACCCCAACTTTTTGAATAAAGATTAAATTTTCTCGAAATATATTTTTGAATATTATGGTGTGGATTTGATATAATGTTATAGTTGTGGGTAATATTTACAAATTTTGCAAAAGACGCAAAGTTGTTATATAATATTCGATTGGTCTGGGAATATTCGTTTTAACAGGAATATTCGTACAACGACACAATCATTGGTGGACCCTAACGGAATTATTGTCGGATTGAAAGCGACAAAAATACTTTATGAAAATAACTACGGAAGTTTTACTGTTAATCGTTGAAACACCCGGTGTTAAAAGTACGAAGAATACGCGTGGTCGTATAAGAAGACACCAGTATTGATTATTGATGCTTACGTGAGAAGTCACTCAGTTATACTCAATTATTGCTACAGTAATTGCTGCATCATATCTCTCATATTAAAGATTCAATTATTGTCACAATATCATTTGCATAATATTTTATATTATTAAATCATTAATTGAGACAACAAAGTTATTCATATTATTATTTGCAATATTGACAATGTCTAGAAGTTCTGTCAATGAGAGGTTTGGTCGCCAATAAGGAAAAATCCTTATCGGAAAGCCCCCTCTTTCCTGGGAACGACCTGGTTGTTAAATATTGTGAGTTATAATATTAATGATGAATAAGTTGTGTTGATTAAAAATGAATTTTGATAGTTCCATTGTGTTGGGATTATTAGTGTTAGTAGAAATCGACATCTATTCCGATGATAATTGATGTCTAGGGGTTATATTGATAAATCGGGTAATTTATCGGATAAATGAGCAATTAATTGCTACTAATTCACATACTTATATAACTATTTGTTCACATGTGTGTACTATTGAATCACATTATTTACTATTAGGGGAGTTGGTGCAAGATTGATAATACTTGCATGACTAAGTTAAAAATGGAGGTATAGATGAAGGTACTATACTGTAATTAGTATTTTTCACATGATTATACTATTGATTCACATGATTGAACTATTGAATCACATTATTTACTATTAGGGGAGTTGGTGCAAGATTGATAATACTTGCATGACTAAGTTAAAAATGGAGGTATAGATGGAGGTACTATACTGTAATTCGTATTTTTTACATGATTATACTATTGATTCACATGATTGAACTATTGATTCACATTATTTTGCATTGAGGCATGAAAGATTCAACGAGATTTTCTTCTTCTATTATCTCTTCCGTAGCCCACCATGGTTTGTAAGAGGCCTCATAATCACAGAAATTATTGCTTTGGATGTGACTACCAAGGGGACATAGGTGTGCAAAGTTCATTGAATTTTTTAACTCTAATTGAGAAGGCACTTGGGGTACTATACAAGTCAGCTCATGTTCTTTATTTTCCATACCCCCAGTTGTCTCCTCAATGTCCACTCTTTCAGTTCATTCAGTGGAATGTACACTTCTGGCTCTCCATCGATTTCATCATCCATGTCATAGCACCAATTGTTTAGAGGGCGATTGTTCAAGGCTTCGAACATTTGATCCATATGATTCTGAAGCTTTCGAATTGACCTCTCTTGCTCAATCATCTTCTCCTCAGTTGATGATACAAATTTGAACCACAAATCCTCCGATCTTGAATTATCTTGTTCAGTTTCAAAATCCATGTATTGAGGACCATTCACTAAGGAGTTAATGAGTTGTTCCATCTATCTGTTCAGATTTTGGCTTGATAACTCCTGACTCATCATCGTCTCTCCATGGTCTGCTATGCTTTTTGACATGAATTCCTTCAACTCTGCATTTTCTTCTTGTTGCATTAGAGGTGGATATGAGAAATTTGATGGATATGTTGGACTTGAGATGTAGTATTGACCTTGATAGTTATAACCCCTTTCATAATCTGGGTGATACCCCCAACCTTGTTGATAATCAGGATAAACATCGTTGTTGAAGTAATCACCCCCAAACTGCACTTGTCCAACCTTGATGTTGCAGACCGATATCTCTGGATGCTTCACAAAGACAATGTATTCACATGTAATCGCTATCTCTCGAAAGTGCGTTAGGTCGCAAGAACATCCAACCTCTCCAAAGTGTTGTAATCTGTCCGACAATGTAGAAAATACATTGAGTCCTTCAGGTCTTGTGTCCCTTGGTTGAATCCTATTTGCATAAGGCCATTGATAAGCAAAGTCATCCATGGTACCCTCTAACTGTGCTTATAAATTTATGCGCACTCTTACTTTCCAACCTTTTTCGTTTATATTATCTTGTGCTGATGTTAACTCTAAATTGGAAGATCGTGTGTGCATAAAACTTTACAAGTACCTGTAACCAAAAACAAAATAAAAATAGAAATGAGAAATGAACAGAATTGTCTAAGTCATACAATACAGCTTTAAACTAATGATAATTATCTAAATTAACGCCTTTCCCCGGCAACGGCGCCAAAAATTTGTTGGCTCTTTTATAGTTCTTATAAAAGAGCTCTAACTCATGCAAGTATACACGGGTCAACAAGTAATACAGAGTAAGTAAAGTATCGATCCCACAGAGAAAGTTGTTAACCTTAGACTACTATGCATTAATTAACTCACTATATTTATATGCTAAGACTAATGACATCAATTGTTGATTTGAACTAATTATGATTACCAACTAAAAATACAAATATAAATGGACTAAATATAATGTGGAAACAATGGGATCCTAACTTCATTCAATATTTCGCTTAATCACCATATGTCATGCAAGAAGTGTTCACATATCACAGGATAATAGCCAAGAGCACAAAGAGAGTTATAACCATTTTCCAATGGACTATAACCAACTCACATATCATCTACAGATGTTAGAATCTATGTAATTACCAATACCATCACAATTACCATATTCCTATGCGCAATTATAATCCTATTGATTTTAAGCACAACCCTTATTCTAGCTCATACGGTGAAACAGTATATTCCTATCTGATTCACAAAATATGCAAGACTTACTCTAGCCCCATATTCGCATGCTATCATGATTACAATCCATATTTTATATGTTCATTTCCAATTCCATACAAATACTAAAACGAATGATTATCAGTCATTCATTCATGTAAAACAACCATGATAGATAACCCATATGATATGCAAAACAAATCTAACATTTAGATGTACAACCACACTACATATTGAAATTCGTTAGAATCCCATAATGGGATTTAGTTCACGACTGAACCAAAAGCCATTATGGGATCAATGTTAAGCATGATCAATAAACAAGCAATCAAAGTAAGAAGGATAGAACGATCAAACTCAATCGCTGAATAGAAATCAAAGATTAACTATTAAATCCACAAAGAAATCCAATAAACAATAATCAATATCCACAATGACAGAGATTTCCAAGAAGAAGTAGAGAAAAATAGACGTTATGGCTTTCTCCTACGTTGGAATCTCTCCCAAGGTGTAAACCCTAGTTTCTACTATGAAAAGAGAGAAGATGGAAGTTGCTATCTAGCCCCTAAGGGGTGGAAAATGTCTTACATGATGATAATATGTCTAATATATAAGCCCTAATTGAACCCCCCCCCCCTCACTCAATCACGCTTCAATTGCTCTGTTTAGTGAAAAGTCATCTTTAGTCATCGCCCTAAGTCGTGCGGCCGCACAAGCGGGCGCGCAACTTGCAGAAACTTGCAGAAAATCGCATTTTTGGCTCAGGGTCGCGCGGTCGCGCGCTTAAATTCGCGCGCCCGCGAGGTCCATTTTCTGCTGCAGTATCATCTGGTAAAATGGCCATAACTTTTGATCCAGGAAGAGTTACGGGGCCTTCCACCTATCAAATCGGAGATATCGACGAGATCTACAACTTTCATTCTTTGATGATTGAGAAATTTCAGCCGGATGAAGGTTGAAATCGAGATGGAAGGGACTGCTATGAAAATGGCGAATCAAAACAGCGTAGTTTGACGTCCGTCGGTACAACGATCATAACTCTTGCATCCGAACTCCGATTAGAGCGATTCAAGATATTCCGGAAAGCTATGAAGACGCTCTACAATGTAAGCTAAGTTCCAAACCAAGAACATGAAGTAACATGAAAGCCCAAATGATATCCGGATTGCCTTTTCTTTGCATTTTCTTTGCGTTTCCTTACAATAATCGCTCACAGCATTTCCAAACATAAAATCTACAAAATAAACACAAAATGCATGAAAAATAACTAAGACGCATGAATATAAGCAACTAATTCAAGTGAAAGATACCGGATAAATGCATAAAAAATCCACTTATCACACCCCCAAACTTAAACCGTTGCTTGTCCTCAAGCAACAACAATACTAATGCAATCTACATGCTATGCAAGCTACGCTACTATGACAATGAATCCCCAGATTTCTAGCCATGTTAAGAATTCCAATAAGTCATGCCTCAGAGAAATATCAAGATCCAAGAACAAAGCATCAAACTAAGCTAAAGGCATAATGACATACAATCATATAATCCTAACTTGCTATAAAGATGTTGTGTGTGTGTGATGTGTTCACAGATAAGCTTGACAAAGGTGAAAATACCACATGCTTTATTGCTTAAGGCAGAAAATTGAAGTTTAACTCAAGAAGTGCATATACTAATGAGACATCAACTACTCCAACACATCAATACACACTAAGGTTCAACAGTGGGTTTATTCTGCTCTGTTTTTACTCACGAGGGCTATTCTCGCACTTTTCCGCGGTGTTTATTGATTTTTTTTATAGCGAGTGCGTTTTACGCTCCATCTCACTTTCTATTTCCATTTAAACGAGTGCGTTTTACGCTCCATCTCGCTTTTCATTTCCATTTAAACGAGTGCGTTTTACGCTCCATCTCGTCCCAATAGCAAGCATACCCATGTGTTCTCAAAGTTTGAGTATCTGTGTTTTCATAGTCTATGTCTCACTTCCTACACAATTCTATCATTAAAAACAACATTTTCCTCTCAACAGACAAGCATGCTAATCTTAACCAACAAGCAAATAGGAACATTGTCGTGCTACCTGGTAACATCTAAACAGCAAGTATGAATTATATCGTGTATAAAATTATAACTAAGCTCAAGATATCAACTAAATTCAAAAATCTATCAAATTTCTATGTCATCATTGGCCAAATTAGAATTTAACTAGCTGAAAACCTGGGATTATGCAATGTTATGCAACTAAATACATACTAAGTAAACAAGACAAAAGAAAACTAAAAAAAATAGATAAAAAAAAAAATCATACTAAAATACCCCGACTATGCAACTTAAACATGCAATCAAACTATATGCAACTAACTATATGCAACAACTACTCACTACAACCCAATACCCCCAAACATAAAATAAACAATGCCCTCATTGTAATTAAAATTGAAAGAATACTCCCCTAAGTGGCAATGTCATCTCCGTCAGCCTCCTCATGATCCGCTAGTATATCGAAGCGATGGCTAAGTTTGAGATATATTCAGTAGTTGAAAATCGAGTGTGGGCTTCTAAGCGTCAAAACGCTTTAGTCAAAATTCTAAGAATTCACAGAAAAATTTCGCGATTGTTGAGCCGTAGCATTGACAGTGATGTTTTTGGCTTATAGGGTCATACGCAGTGCGACTTGCAGCGACCACATGCTAGCGACTTGTTTTTGACTTACATTTGATCACGAATGCTTATAGCAATTGGATTGAACACGAGAGGAGAAACAATCAAACTATTATTAATACTTACCACTATCTAACCTCTACTAAATATGGAAATGTAAATAAGAATTAAACAAGGAGGAGAAAGATTGGATGGGGTGCCTCCCATCTAGCGCTTCTACATTTATAGTCAGATTAATTTGGACTCTTTTCTTGACACCGCTATCCAATTCCTCTACGATAAGATAAGAACCCTCCATCCATTAGAACCGCTATGTGCTTTGGTAGGTTCCCCATCATGAGAATTTGTGAGTTGAAGCCACCTAGCATATTTCCTGTACATGATGTCCCTAGTTCCATTGCAATGCCAGGTGCTTCTCCCGTTGTATCTGTGAATAGATTTTTGCATTGAGGCATGAAAGATTTAACGGGATTTTCTTCTTCTATTATCTCTTCCGTAGCCCACCATGGTTTGTAAGAGGCCTCATAATCGCAGAAATTATTGCTTTGGATGTGACTACCAAGGGGACATGGGGGTGCAAAGTTCACTGAATTTTTCAACTCTAATTGAGAAGGCACTTGGGGTATTATACAAGTCAGCTCATGTTCTTTATTTTCCATACCCCCAGTTGTCTCCTCAATGTCTACTCCTTTCAGTTCATTCAGTGACATGTACACTTCTGGCTCTCCATCGATTTCATCATCCATGTCATAGCACCAATTATTTGGAGGGCGATTGTTTAAGGCTTCGAACATTTGATCCATATAATTCTGAAGCTTTCGAATTGACCTCTCTTGCTCAATCATCTTCTCCTCAGTTGATGCTACAACTTTGAACCACAAATCCTCCGATCTTGAATTATCTTGTTCAGTTTCAAAATCCATGTATTGAGGACCATTCACTGAGGAGTTAATGAGTTGTTCCATCTATCTGTTCAGATTTTGGCTTGATAACTCCTGACTCATCATCGTCGCTCCATGGTCTGCTATGCTTTTTGACATGAATTCCTTCAACTCTGCATTTTCTTCTTGTTGCATTGGAGGTGGATATGAGAAATTTGATGGATATATTGGACTTGACATGCAGTATTGACCTTGATAGTTATAACCCCTTTCATAATCTGGGTGATACACCCAACCTTATTGATAATCAGGATAAACATCGTTGTTGAAGTAATCACCCCCAAACTGCACTTGTCTAACCTTGATGTTGCACTGATAACTCGGATGCTCGCCAGCACACTATTCACATGTAACTGCTATCTCTCGAGTGCGTTAGGCTGCAAGAACATCCAACATCTCCGAAAGTGTTGCAATCTGTGCTGACAATGTAGAAAATACATTGAGTCCTTCAGGTCTTGTGTCCCTTGGTTGAATCCTATTTGCATAAGGCCATTGATAAGCAAAGTCATCCATGGTATCCTCTAAGCGTGCTTGTAAATTTACGCGCGCACTCGCTTTTCAACCTTTTCCGCTTATATTATCTTGTCTTTGGTGTTAACTCGAATTGGAAGATCGTGTGTGCATAAAACTTTACAAGTACACGTAACCAAAAACAAAATAAAAATAGAAATGAGAAATGAAACAGTAATTGTCTAAGTCATACAATCTGACTTTAAACTAATGATAATTATCTAAATTAACGCCTTTCCCCGGCAACGGCGCCAAAAACTTGTTGCCTCTTTTATAGTTCTTATAAAAGAGCTCTAACTCATGCAAGTATACACGGGTCAACAAGTAATATAGAGTAAGTAAAGTATCGATCCCACAGAGAAAGTTGTTAACCTTAGACTACTATGCATTAATTAACTCACTATATTTATATGCTAAGACTAATGACATCAATTGTTGATTTGAACTAATTATGATTACCAACTAAAAATACAAATATAAATGGACTAAATATAATGTGGAAACAATGGGATCCTAACTTCATTCAATATTTCGCTTAATCGCCATATGTCATGCAAGAAGTGTTCACATATCACAGGATAATAACCAAGAGCACAAAGAGAGTTATAACCATTTTCCAATGCACTAAAACCAACTCACATATCATCTACAGATGTTAGAATCTATGTAATCACCAATACCATCACAATTACCATATTCCTATGCGTAATTGTAATCCTATTGATTTTAAGCACAACCCTTATTCTAGCTCATACGGTGAAACAGTATATTCCTACCTGATTCACAAAATATGCAAGACTTACTCTAGCCCCATATTCGCATACTATCATGATTATAATCGATATTTTATATGTTCATTTTCAATTTCATACAAATACTAAAATGAATGATTATCAGTCATTCATTCATGTAAAACAACCATGATAGATAACCCATATGATATGCAAAACAAATCTAACATTTAGATGTACAACCACACTACATATTGAAATCCGTTAGAATCCCATAATGGGGTTTAGTTCACGACTGAACCAAAAGCCATTATGGGATCAATGTTAAGCATGATCAATAAACAAGAAATCAAAGTAAGAAGGATAGAACGATCAAACCCAATCGCTGAATAGAAATCAAAGATTAACTATTAAATACACAAAGAAATCCAATAAACAATAATCAATATCCACGATGACAGAGATCTCCAAGAAGAAGTAGAGAAAAATAGACGTTATGGCTTTCTCCTACGTTGGAATCTCTCCCAAGGTGTTAAACCTAGTTTCTACTATGAAAAGAGAGAAGATGGAAGTTGCTATCTAGCCCCCAAGGGGTGGAAAATGTCTTACATGATGATAATATGTCTAATATATAAGCCCTAATTGAACCCCCCACTCAATCACGCTTCAATTGCTCTGTTTAGTGAAAAGTCATCTTTAGTCATCGCTTAGAAGTCGCGGCCAGCAAGAAATGGCGCCGAATAACTTGCGTGGTAAACTTGCAAAAAATCGCATTTTTTGGCTCAAGGTCGTCTTGGTCAGCGGCGGTCGCATATAAATTCATATGCCCATGAGGTCCATTTTCTGCTGCAGTATCATATGGTAAAATGACCATAACCTTTGATCCGGGAAGAGTTACGGGGCCTGTCACCTATCAAATCGAAGATATTGACGAGATCTACAACTTTCATTCTTTGATGATTCAGAAATTCCGGCCGGATGAAGGTTGAAATCGAGCTGGAAGGGACTGCTATGAAAATGGCGAATCAAAACAGCGTAGTTTGACGTCCGTCGGTACAACGATCATAACTCTTGCATCCGAACTCCGATTAGAGCGATTCAAGATGTTCCGGAAAGCTATGAAGACGTTCTACAATGTAAGCTAAGTTCCAAACCATGAACATGAAGTAACATGATAGCCCAAATGATATCCGGATTGCCTTTTCTTTGCATTTTCTTTGCGTTTCCTTACAATAATCGCTCACACCACTTCCAAACATAAAATCTACAAAATAAACACAAAATGCATGAAAAGTAACTAAGACACATGAATATAAGCAACTAATTCAAGTAAAAGATACCGGATAAATGCATAAAAAATCCACTTATCATATTATTTCTTTCTTATCCATGAAGAGAACTTCTGTTATTCTATTCTTTATTATTCTATTGGAATAACCTGTATAAGCGGGCTACCCTATACTTGGTGAAATTCTTCTGTTATTCCATTCTTTATCATTCTGTTGAAACATCCCGTCGTGCGTTACTGTGGGACTGGTTCCATTATTTATCATTCGTTGGAACATCATGTTTTCATGCGTTCTAAGTCGAACTGGTTCCGCTCTTTTATTATTCTCGTTGGAATATCCTATTCATGCGCTTTTACGCCATGGGACCGATTCCGTCTTTATTATTACGTTGGAATATACTTTTCGTATGCGTTTTTTAATAAGACCCGATTCCATTGTTTATTATTTCATTGGAATAACTGCACGTATCTTGATTCTATCGCATGCACGGTGATTTCTTTTCTTATTCCATTCCTTGTTATACTCACTTGGTTAAAGTTTTTACTTCTATACTCCATGAAATTAGTGGAATATCCTCGATATTTTGCGCTTCATCCAAAGATCTTTTCATGGAAATATTCTTCCGAGCATTCTTGAATTTTACTCTAGAAAGCGAGATCATGTTGACAATTTGGACATTATTAGTTCCTCGTATAAATTAATTCTTGAACTTTTTTATTGAATTCTTATATCATTGTCATCATCCTCATGTTTATATTTTTTTTGAAAGTCATCGGTGGTTTGTATTGCATAGATGGACTTGGTATGATTATGACTGAGGATTATTCAATGTAATCATGACCGTAATGTTACAAATGATGTGGTAAAAGTCCTCATTGGTCTGTAGTAGTGCATTGATGGATGATTGTTGGCATGATCATGACCATTAATGAATACACAAATATTTTTGGCCCATAGTGCATGGATAATTGTGGTCGTGATACTAAAGAATATCCTTGGTCGTAGTGCAGGGTTGATTCGATAATGTGGATTATTTATTAAGTTGAGTCCCAGCGATAAAAGTGATGAAAAACCTTTTAAATCATAAAAGATAGTAGATTTTATTCTCTACTTGACTCTTTTAATGGATTGCTTGTTTTACTGCAGTTAAACTTGATGTTTGTTATATTGTATCAGTTTAAAACTATTTAAGGCTAATGATAATTTATTCTGCATTATCTTAGTCATAATATTTCTTACTGGGCTAGTTGAGCTCACCCTTTCTTTCACTGTTCTCTTTAGGAAATGAGAATATAGCTGAGACGAGTCGGGGAACAGAGTGATGGTCCTAAATGGTGCATTAGTAGTCCTCACTATTTTGTGAAATAGTGTGATAATAATTGTAATGAGGACTCTTTTTGAGTTTGTATCTCTCTAGTAGACAATATTTGTATTCAAACTCACAGTTTATGTTTTGTCAGTCATTATACCACGATAGGTTGTATTATTAAGTTGTATTTTAATTACATACGATGTCTCATGACGACTCAAGAATAGGTGATGTATACCTGTTTTGGGGGCGTCACAAGTAATCATTATCTCAAGTTCTTAAATACCTTATTCATTTATTGCTTCATTTAAATTTCTTGAGATTTCTTCATTCCCCGAACGAATTAAATTTATGTTCACCGAATAGAAAAACACTTTTTAAATTAATAAATTATTAATTTATCGATTAAATAATAGCTCTTTAAATTAATAAAAAAATTTAGTCTAAACATTATTAATTTATAGGCTTAAATATGATTTACTACTTTGAACTATTGGTCATATTCCACTTCGGTGATTCACCTTTTAATTTTTTCAATTAGATGATTAAACTATTAATTTTTTCCAATTACATTCAATCGGGTCTGCCACGTCATAAATTGATAACGTGTGTGATGCCCCCAAAATAGGTATACAACACCCATTCTGAGTTGTCAAAATACATGGTACAGAAACAACTACAACTTTATTAATACAACATAAATTAAAAAGTGTGAGTTTAAATACAAATATTGTCATCTAGACAATATCCACACTCAAATAAGTCCTCATTACAATTATTGATACATTATTTTACAAAAATGGTGAGGACTACTAAAACGACTTTCTAGAACCTTCATTCCATACCCCGACTAGTACTCGTTACATTCTCGCCTCGTGAGAAGAAAAATGGAACAAAAAGGAAAAGGGTGAGCTCAACTAGCCCAATAAAGAATATTATGACCAAGATAATATAGAACAAATTATCGTTAGTCTTCAACAGGGAAAAATCTAATAGAATACAATAGACAACAAGTTTTAAATCAATATTCGCAGCGAAAATAATAATTCATTAGAAGAGTTAAATAGAGAATAAAGTCTACTATCTTCTATATATGAATTTAAAAGTCCATCGTCAATATTTTATCCCTATAACATCAATCAACATATATCTGGAATCAAATATTCATCTTTGCACTACAGGCCAAAGATATTCATCAGTTGGTCATATTCATCTAAACACATGTTCATCTTTGCACTACGGGCCAAAGATATTCATCAGAAAATCATTCATCTTTGCACTACATGCCAAAGATATTCAGTAATATCGTCATTTAGGACTGAGGATGATAAAAAATATTTTAAAGAAAATAAATCCAGTGAAACAAAAGAATAAATATTAAGGATTCGCATTTCAGCTATTTCATGTCCAAAAATACCTTATAAATAATCATAGTGGAGTAAAATTCAAGAATGATCAAAACATGGATACAATCAAAGCTAGTATCCATAATAGATATTTTGGACGAAAAACAAAAATTTAATTTTTTTGTGAATAGTGCCGTATTCGTGAATATTGCCGTATACGTGAATAGTGTCGTATACGTGAATAGTAACCCGACACAAAAAGTTCTAAATTTGATAAAAAGTTCAAACCAATATTTCGGCATAATGATATTGAAGAAAATAATATCATTTAAGAAGAAAATAACATCCCTTACCACGAAAGAATAGTACTTCTGGTTGGAATACTGAATATAGTGGTGAAGGGAACTTGCACCGTATAACAACACTCAAAGTATCAAAATACTCACAAGAATACGCTCAATATATTGAGAGAGAAAGAGAGAAGATTTCAGTTTCTGGTGTGATTTTCAATTCTAACCAAAGCACCCTATTTATAGGAAAATGCTTAGAACACCAAAGCAGAAAATTTAATAAAATAATAATACATTTATATAAATTTCCTACGCACACCAAGAATCTGAATTCAGCAACTTCCCACATGTTTAATGAGGCCCAAAAATGTAAAAAACGTTTTTCTTAAAAAAAATAATTAAAACTTCCAAAAATCAATTATTTCGGAACATCGGAACTTCAATAATTCATAATAAATGGACCTTTTGTCAGAAAAATTCGAACCTTGTGTCTTTTTCATAGAAAATTCCATTCTCTACAACTTTACAGAAGAAAATTTTTCCAAATTCCAAACATAAATTGACCAAAATCCACAAACGGGCGATTCTACAGGCTATAATCAAATTTCAGTCAAGAAATGGGCCCACAGACATGTTTAACATGTTTTAACCAACTTTTGCAACAAAAATACTCTTCCTCCTCATATACTCATATATCCCACATTCATTGTAAAAAAATATCCCCATTATTATATTATTAAAATATAATAATATATTTAAATGAATTATTTTATCAAGAAAAAGATAAAATATTAATTTTCAACAATTGTCACATTAAAATTTTCTCCATCTATATCCACATAAAATGAATATTTTTCTTATCATATAAATCAATAATTAATTACTCATAAATAATATTACAGAATCACAATACTGGCAACCAGGCCGTTCCCAGGAAAGAAGGGGCTTTCCAATAAGGATTTCTCCTTACTAGCGCGTAATTAGGTGACCAAACCTCTCCTTAGACAGAACTTTCTAGACATTGCCAATAATATTATCTAATAATATTATTCGGATAATATGAATTATTACTCCGATAATAAAAAAAATCGTGTAGTGACAATTATTAAAACAACAAATAATATAAAATATCAACGTAGCAATTATTGAATCAATGAAATAAAATATTGAGCAATAATTCATCGTAACAATTATTGAGTAGTGTCTTCTTACGTAAGAATCAATAATTGGTGCAATCTGGTGTCATCTTGTGTAATAACGCGTGTATTCTTGTATTTTAACCATCGTGTATTCCAACAAGATATACTTGAATAACTACTTCTGCTAGATTATTTATGAACAACTTATACTTATCGTTTTCTTCATCATTGGCTTCCGTTATGGGGCCCACAGAAGGCTGCGTCGTCGTATGAATATTCCCCGACAGTAAGAATATTCCACGACCAAACGAATATTCTCCGATAAAAATGAATATTTTATAACCACTTGCTTATTTAAAATATTTGCACATTTTACCCATAACTAACCACATTAATCAAATCAACCCTTACTATTTCAAAATAATAAACAGAGGAAATTTAATTTTATTTATAATAAGTTGGGGTCTTACAACGTGGCTGTTTAAGTAGGACATAGTTAAGCTGATGTGTATCAAAAAAATAATTTTTTAATTTTTGATTAAAAATTTATGATATATTAAAGGCTAGAATCGTCAAACAACTTTTTATCAAACATTAATAATTAATAATATTAATAATAATCAAAAACATGAAAAGTTAAGACCATCATAAGCATGATTATAACATAGACCACCATAACCACCACCACCACCTCCACCATATTCATCTTCACGGTGTCCACCATCCGCCATTTTCACCACCATCCGTCGGCCATCTTCACCACCAATACCACCCACCCTCCCACCAAAGAGAGATTTTGAGAAGAAAAAATGTCACCACCACCGCAAATAGATCTACTACTCTATCACCATTTACAACCATCACCGCTACCATATTACACCACCATGATCAACCACCATAGATCTGCCACTCTCACGAGCATGCAGTAGCGAAGCCAGGAAGGTATACCAGTGGGGTCAAAATTATTAGTAAGTTATAAAAAAATTAGCGGGGGTTCGGGGGCAGCGCTCCCGAGCCAATTTTTTTTTAATACTTTATACTTTCGGGTTAGACAAACGCATCCAAATATCCAATTTAATAATACTAACAAAAGGGAGAAATTATAATTGATTTCTAAAAATAAAACTGAAGTTGGAGAAATTAAAGAAAGAGTAATTTCGAAATTTCGCAAGAGAGTCCTGAGAGAATAAAGTCGCACTCCAATCTCCACACTCGCGGCTCGCTAGTCACCAGTACCCACTCCGACTACTCGCGAAAAGCTTTGATGGTTCACAGTTTGGCTTTTGCCTTTTGCGATTTGGCTTTGCCCCTTCTCTCTCTATTTTGTGGCGTGCTGAACATATATTGATGTATGAGATTTAGGACTGAGGCTTGACCGCTTGGGTATCTCTAATTAAAAAAAAAATCTGAGTGGGGTCAAAAATTGAGTGGGGTAAAAAAATTGAGTGGGGTAAAAAAATTGAGTGGGGTAAAAAAAAATTTAAGTGCTTTTAAAAATTGAGTGGGGTCAATTGACCACACATTTTTTGCATAGCTTCGCCCTTGCGAGCATGCACCCCCACCTCTACCCATCCACCCATCCACCCATCACCGCACCCGTCACGATCTAAAGAACTCCAATGGGAGAATCAGATATACTAATGGGGGAGTCAAATGCTCCTGGTGGCAAGGGATCAAACTCCATTCCAAGAATAGGCCCATCTTCCCTCAATGACTCCCCTAATTGTGCCTCCACAAAAGCAATAGCTCGAAGATCTACTTTGCTCTCCTCTCAAAGCCTCTGATGGATATGTTTTCACTAACAAAAAAACCCAAAACTCAAGTCAATCAATTTCAGCAATAGCCAACTAAAAATTTAGCACTAAAATGTAAGAAAATGTAAAATTGAACTTACCAAAGATATGTTTTCTCAAGAAGGTCCAAGCGAGAAGCGGTCTTCATCTTCCTTTTCACCTTTCCTCTCCTTCTTGTGCCTTACATTTATCTTCTTCACCATCCATAGCTAAAGATCAACTCTCTCCTCCAAAACCTATGTTTATATCTATATATCTATATATAGAGAGAGGGAAAGAGATCAAACTATTCAAAGTAGCGGTAGTCTCCATTGTAGAAGATGAAACATTTGTTCGAAAGAAAAAGGTCTAGGGTTAGGAAATTGATTTAGGGTATTCACGAAAAGTAGAAATTAACAGTAGTTTGGGATTTCTTTTATTTTCCCGTAGTTTGACAAATTTGCCCTTTAAGCTATAATAAATGTTTAATCAAAAATTAAAAAATTATTTTTTTTGTTTCACATTAGCTGCCACGTCATCAATTTATGACTCGTCAGACCCAATTGAATGTAATCGAAAAAATTAATAGTTAAATCATCTAATTGATAAAATTAAAAGGTGAATCACCGAAGTGGAATATGGCCAATAGTTCAAGGTAGTAAATCATATTTAAGCCTAATTTATAAAGATTATACTGTAGCTAGAGTTGTACTATAAAAGTTGCATTTATATTACTAATACAAGGATGCAACTCTATTCTATACAAATGAACTTTTTTTTGTGCATTGGCAAATAAATTGACCAATTTGTAACTATGGAATCTGAATCCTTTTTTGTAATAGTTGCATTGTTTAGTTGAGGACCTTTTTTTTAAAACCATAGAAAGAATTGGGATTCAGATCAAGTGAAGTTAAAGATTAAATAAGCTAATGAAATAAATAATAAATAAATAAATAATGCTAAACCTGTATAAATAAAAATAAAAATAATATATAAAAATAAGAGTTATTTTGTGACGCACCCAAAATTAGGTATACATCAACCATCTTGAGTTGCCAGATACATGGTACAGAATTCAAATACAACTTAATAATACAACTGTCGTGTACAATACGACAAAACATAAACTGTGAGTTTGAATACAAATATTATCTACTAGAGAGTATACAAACTCAAAAGGAGTCCTCATTACAATTATTATCACACTATTTCACAGAATAGTGAGGACTACTAATGCACCATCTAGGACCATCACTCCGTTCCCCGACTAGTCCCAGCTACGTTTTCATTTTCTGAAGAGAACAGTGAAAGAAAGGGTGAGCTCAACTAGCCAAGTAAGAAATATTATGACTAAGATAATGCATAATAATTTATCATTAGCCTTCAACAGTGTTAAAATGATAAAATATAACAAACATCAAGTTTAACTGCAGCGAAACAAGCAATCCATTAGAAGAGTCAAGTAGAGAATAAAATCTACTATCTTCTATGATTTAAAAGGTTTTTCATGACTTTTATCATTTGAGACTCGATTTTAATAAATAATCCACATCATCCCCGCTCTACTACCAACGATATTCATTAGTATCACAACCACAAATTATCCATGCACCTGACCGAGGATATTCGTGTATTCATCAATGGTCATGATCATGCCAACAAACTCGTCCATCAATGCACTACGGCTAATGAGGACTTTTACCACATCATTTGTAACATTACGGCCATGATTATACCGAATAATCCTCGGTTATAACCATACCAAGTCCATCTATGCACTACTGAGCCACAGATGACTTTCAACATAATATAAACATGAGGATGATGACAATGATATAAGAATTCAATAAAACAAGCTCAAGAATTAATTTATCTAGGAACTGATAACGTCCAAATTGTCAACATGATCTTCGCTTTGTAGAGTAAAATTCAAGAATGCTCAGAAGAATAGTTTCATGAAAAGATACTGGAAAGTGCAAATATCAAGGATATTCCACTAATTTCATGGAGTATAGAAGTCAAAACTTTAACCAACTGAATATAATAACGAATGGAATAACAAAAGAAATCACCATGCATGCGGTGCCAGATGTAAAGTTATTCCAATGTAATAAATAATCTGAAACCAAGTCAAAGAAATTTGCACTTGAGCAGGGATGTTCCAACGGAATAATACAGACAGAATCAGGTCCGGCGTAAAACGCACAGACAAAATATTCTAACAGAATAATAATAAAGACGGAACAAGGTCCGGCGTAAACCCTACATGCATGTGATATTCCAAATGTAATAATAATAAAGCGGAATAATAGAAGAATGTCACCAAGTATAGGGTAGTCGCACAGATCTTTGGTTATTCCAGTGAGAATAATAAAGAATGGAATAACAGAAGTTCTCTTCATGAATACAAAAGAAATAATACCCCTTACCGTAAAAGAAACTGAATATAAGAGTAGGGAAGTAGCAGAATACTTTTCTATAGTTTCTCTATAATTTCTCTCTCTAGAGTTTCAGTGAATTCGTAAGAAATTATGAAGGAATGAGCTTCTATTTATAGAAGAATGGATTGAATAGTAACTAATTCATGAATGGTCCAGATTGATTTACTTTTAAATGGACGGTTCAGATTTAAAACAAAATCTTTCAAATATAATATAATATATATATATATATATATATATTATATATACACATTATATATATAACACCAGTCACGGGTTATGAACCCCGTGAACTTTGCCTGCTACACAATCAAATTAGTACATATATATAAATATAATAATAACAATGATTGTACTCCTTCTTCCAACTTGTAAATCATCCCATATATATATATATTTTATATATATATATATATATAATATAAAATCATGCCACTAAAACCAAAAATCCCCCACCCACCCATAATAACCTATATATATATATATATATATATATATATATATATATTATCACATCATGCAATACTGGTGTGTTCTTTGTGCAACAATAGCAGTATCTTGTGTTTTAACCACCGAGTATTCCAACGGTGTTAAAACACAGTAATACGCGCCGTTATTTATAAACAACTTATACTTTTCATTTTCTTCATCCAAATCGCTTTCCGTTATGGGGCCACACAAGGCAGCGCCGTCGTACGAATATTCCCCAACAGTAAGAATATACCACGACCAAACGAATATTCTCCGACAACAATGAGTATTTTATAACCACTTACTTATTTAAAATATTTGCGCATTTTACCCACAACTAACCACATTAATCAAATCAACCCCTTACTATTTCAAAATAATAATTAGAGAAATTAAATCTTTATTTATAAAAAGTTGGGGTCTTACAACCTCCCCTCCTTATGAAATTTCGTCCTCGAAATTGACGTGCGTAGGACATGCTCTTTCCTATCCAAGATCTTGACTGGTACCTCCTCGTACGTTAAATCTTATGCTATCTCGTCTGGTTCTAACTCAATAACGTGGTTCGGGTTGTCCACATATTTACGTAACATCGATACGCGAAAAATATTATGAACACGCGTCATACTTAGCGTTAAGGCAAGTCTATAGGCCACAGTTCCTATTCGATCGAGAATTTCAAATGGACTAATAAATCGAAGGTTTGAGCTTTCCTCACATCGCCGATTCTCGCTTTTGGAATAACGACTTCTAGCATCTTCTTCTTCATATTCATTAACTCCAAGTCTGTAGCTTGAGCAGCTTTAAATTTATCGAATAAAGTCGATTCTAATCGTATATTTACTATCTTCACGTAGGTTCGAATATTCGCACTTGTAAACGCATACGATCTTCTGCTCAACACGTCAGCTACCACGTTCGCTTTTCCTACAATGGTATTGAATGGTATAATCGTAATCTTCAACAGCTCGAGCCAACGTCTTTGGCGCATGATACTATCGTTTTATGTGAAGAAATATTTAAGGGTTGAAGAAATGGGTTTTGTCTCGGGGTCAATACAAAATTCGATTTCACGTTCTAGGGTAGGCTAAGAAGTCTTCAAGAATACGTCAGAAATTTATTAACAATAGAAATGTCATTCAAAATCGTGACTCTCATCCAAGACTTTGATGATAGACATGTAATGAAGGTTTCTCTAACGGAGTTTCAACCGATAAGTCAAATTCTAATCTTTCCGGAGTCAAATTTAAACGTTGAGTGCAAACAAGAGAGATAAAAGAATGGGTAGAACTGATATCGAGTAAGGTATAAACTTCGCAAAATTTATAATTAACTAACCCGTGATAACTTTGTTCGATTCTTCGTCAGGGTAATTCAAAACTCGATGCTGGATTCTCCCAATTGCTGTCGAAAAAGAGAAATACATATCATCTATTTTAGCTTTCTTAGACCGGACTTCTCTTTCCACAATATCAACGCGTCGTGCGGCTTTTACCCATGCATCTTTCATTCTCACTCGTTCAGTTGTTTCTTCTTTCAGTTGCTCCTTGACATTTGAATTCTCAGATTCCAGCTTTAATATCGTATACTCTGCCAAATAGTGCTTCTATTCAACTATCGCACACCGGGTAATACAATTTTGAATTGTTGCATCCCTTTGTTCCTGACCTTTCGCCGCGTTCTTGACTGCTTCTTCTAACTCATGAATACGATTTTGCAATTCTACATTTTGATCAATAATTTCTTCTAATAAATCATCCTCAGGTTCCTCTTCTTCCTCACTCTCAGTTGCTACCTTTGCGACTAGCTTGAGTGCAACTTTTAATTCCTCAATCACCACATGGATATCTCTAATCACATTAACCTGGTTGATGATTAGAGGTGTCTCCATGGTCTCATTCACTCCACTGTTAACATTCTCAGTCGACATTCTCAAATACTGCCATAAAACATGGGTTAATTTAACAAATTAACAAATCACATAATACCCCTATATTATGACCGACCAACAAATAAGCTTAGGTAGGACACACTAGCGAATGATTTACTCGTCTCTCCCCTCCTAGTTCTATTCCCCGATCTCTGCCAGAGATCATATCTCTAAGCTCTGATACCAATTGTGACGCCCCCAAATAGGTATACATCACCCATTCTGAGTCGCCAAATACATGGTACAGAAACAACTACAACTTCATTAATACAATTGTCGTACAAAATACGACAACACATAAACTAATGAGTTTAAATACAAATATTGTCTTCAGGCAATATCCACACTCAAATAAGTCCTCATTATAATTATTGATACACTATTTTACAAAATAGTGAGGACTACTAAAACAACTGTCTTGAACCATTACTCCACACCCCACTAGTTCCCGCATTATATTCTCGTCTCCGAGAAGAAAATGGAACAAAAAGGAAAAGGGTGAGCTCAACTAGCCCGGTAAAAAATATTATGACTAAGATAATGTACAAAAAATTATCCTTAGTCTTCAACAGGAAAAAATCGATGATAGAATCTGATATACAACAAGTTTTAGATCAACAATTTGCAATGAAACAACAATTCATTAGAAGAGTTAAGTAGAGAATAAAATCTACTATCATCTATGAATTTAAAAGTCCATCATCGATATTTTATCCTGTAACATCAATCAATATACATCATAAATCAAATATTCATCTTTGCACTACTGAGCCAAAGATATTCATACATTAGTCATGTTCATCTCAAACACTGCTCATCTTTGCACTACTGGGCCAAAGATATTCATCGATTAGTCGTGTTTCATCTAAACACTTGTTTATCTTTGCACTACAGGCCAAAGATATTCATCAGAAAATCATTCATCTTTGCACTACAGGCCAAAGATATTCAGTAATATCATCATTTAGGACTGAGGATGATGAAAAATATTTTAAAGGAAACGAATCCAGTGAAACAAAAGAACAAATATTAAGGATTCATACTTTACACAATCCAAGTTCAAAAATACTTCATAAATAATCAGAGTGGAGTAAAATTCAAGAATGAGGATCAAAACATAGATCTAATCAAAGAAAGGAATCATAACAGACAATCTTGGACACAGAAAAGAAAATTTAATTTTTCTGTGAATAGTGTCGTATTCGTGAATAGTGCCGTATACGTGAATAGTAACTTCGACACCAAAAGATAGAAATTTCACAAAAACATCATTATGCTTCGTGAATAGTACTCGTAAATAGTAACTCGTGAATAGTAACTCATGAATAGTAACTCGTGAATAGTAACCCCGACATGAAAAAGTTCCAAATTTGATAAAAATTTCCAACCAATATTTCGGCATAATGACATTGAAGAAATAATATCATTTTTGAAGAAAATAACACCCCTTACCACGCAAAAATAGTACTTCTGACTAGAATACTAGATATAGTGCTGAAAGAACTTGCACCGTATAGCAATACTCAAAGTTCTAAAATACTAACAAAAAAATACGCTCGATATATAGAGAGAAAAAGATAGAGAAATCTTTAGTTTCTGGTGTGATTTTCAATTCTAACCTAAGCACCCTATTTATAGGAAATTGCTTAGAACACCAAAGTAGAAAATTTAATAAATTAATAATATTATTTTTCCACATCTTCCTACGCACACCACCAGCTGAAATCAACCACTAACACATGTCCCATAAGTGACAAAAACGTTTTTCAAACAAAAGTTACTTAACACTCCAAAAAAAATGATAATCAATTAATCCGGAACTTCAATAATTCATAATAAATAGCCATTTTATCAGAAAATTCAAATTTCGAGAGTTTTTATAGGAAATTCCATTCTCTACAACTTTGCAGAAGAAAGTTTTTCCAAATTCCAAACAGAAATTGACCGAAATCCATATACGGACGATTTTACAAGCTATAATCAAATTTCAATCAAGAAATGGGGTCCACCGACACACACAACATTTGTTAATCATTTAATGCAACAAAAATACTCTTTCTCCTCATATACTCATATATCCCACATTCATTGTAAAAATATCACCATTATTATATAATAAAATAAAATATTATTTTATCAGAAAAGATAAAATATCAATTTTTAACAATTGTCACATTAAAAATTTTCTCCATCTATATCCACATAAAATCAATATTTTCCTCATCATATAAATCAATAATTAATTATTCACAAATAATATTGAGAATCACAATATTGTGCAACCAGTAGTTCCAGGAAAGAGGGCTTTCAATAAGAATTTCTCTTCTTCGACGCCGCAATTAGATGACCAAACCTCTCCTTAGACAGAACTTTATAGACATTGCCAATAATGTTATCTAATAATATTATTCAGATAATATGAATTATTGCTCCAATAATGGAAAATACTGTGCAGTGACAATTATTGAAACAATAGTAATATAAAATATCAACGCAGCAATTATTGAATCAATAAAATAAAATACTGAACAGTAACTACTGTAACAATTATTGAGTAATGTCTTCTTACATAAGAATCAATAATTGGTGCAATACCATGTGCTTATTCATGCAACAACACGTACATCGTGTGTTTAACCTTTGGGTATTCCAACGGTGTTGTTAATTGGTAACAACCGCTACCAAGTTATTTATAAACAACTTATACTTGCCGTTTTCTTCATCCAAATTGCTTTCCGTTATGGGGACCACACAAGGCTGTGCCGTCGTACGAATATTCCCGGACAGTAAGAATATTCCACGACCAAACGAATATTCTCCGACAACAATGAGTATTTTATAACCACTTACTTATTTAAAATATTTGCGCATTTTACCCACAACTAACCACATTAATCAAATCAACCCCTTACTATTTCAATAAATCTTTATTTATAAAAAGTTGGGGTCTTACATGATCTCCAATATCGAATTCCACGTCTTTTCGATGAAGATCAGCATAACTCTTTTGTCGATCTTGTGAGGTTTTTATACGTTGTCGGATCGTTTGAATCTTTTCCGTAGTCATATGTACCAACTCCGGTCCCAACAACGTTGCTTCACCCCACCTCATCCCAGCATACTGGAGAACGACACTTTCTGTGACAACCCCAAAATAGGTCCATTCCATCCAACCCATTCTGAGTCGCCAAATACATGGTACAGAAAACAACTACAACTTTATTACAAAAATTGTCGTGCAAAATACAACAACACATATACTGTGAGTTTGGATACAAATATATACCAAATGTGACACATGTCCCGGTAGTGACAAAGACCTCATAGTAACACCTTACATAAAGGTATAGTCAAAAACCTGTTTTAGAAACTAAAATCTTTGGAAAGTGCTCAAGGAAACCTTCGTATACGGGAGGCCACGCTCTAGGTTATGATAGATATCATATGGCCACAGAATTATCCTTGGTTGATTCCAATAGACCCCAAAAGAAAAACGAGAAGATTACTATCATATTCTTCCCAATGGTGAGTCTTCTCTTGATTTATCAATATCTCCTTTGTCTCAAATTGAGAATTATACTTCAAACAAACACCAAGATTATATAGGTAGTGCTCAGAATATACTCAAAGAAGTGGATGAGCACAACCACGTCTTATGATGACACGAGGGTTGTATGTCATTAGACATCTTATATGATAGTGGAAAAACACCCTTCCAACGTTGGGTTCGCTTTCTCCCTATATGATTCACCAAATATAACTACTAAAAGATGTATACAACACACTTTTCTATCTTTGTTTAGGGAGAACTCCACACTAGAGACCACCGATTCTATTCCCTTGTTACCCCATTTCAACCCACCTACACTTTTTTATTACACGAAAGGAATTGTGAAGCAAAAGGGTGAGCACAACTAGCTTCAGTAAAGAATATCATGACTAAAGATAATTAAATTATCAATAGCCTTCATCAATAACAAATCAGAGATTTAGAACATATGGTAGATGATAAAACTTATCAATCATAGTTACAGCGGAACAAGCAATCCATTAAAAGAGTCAAATAGACCATAAAGTCTACTATCTTCTCCATGTTAAAAGTCCACCAATAATGTTTTATCCCTGTAACATCAATCAACAATTCCTGTCCACAATCACGTGTATAACTCATAATCATAATTGTAGTTCTAAATTTCTTTTCTCATCCAGGACAAAGATAATTTTTATCACCTGAAACATCAAAGATCATGGTTATACCAAATCACAGTTCATGTTCATAATCATACTAATAAATTCATCTTTGCACTACGGGCCAAAGATATTCATCAATAAGTCATCTTTGCACTACAGGCCAAAGATATTCAACAACAGGTCATCTTTGCACTACGGGCCAAAGATATTCAACATGTCATCTTTGCACTACGGGCCAAAGATATTCAACAATAATTCATCTTTGCACTACGGGCCAAAGATATTCACATCTCAAAGAAATATATAATTATTTCAAAATCTATATAAACCATAATTATAACCATGTTGATCAATTCACCTTTGCACTTAAGCTAAAAATATTCAATTGTAAATTCAATGTTCATGATCATACTAGTCACAATTCAGCTTTGCACTACTGGCCAAAGAGAACCCATAGTCATGATCATACCAATAATCTACCCATCTTTACACTCAAGTCAAAGACAAATTTCTTCACCAAGATTATAAAAATGTTATATATGATAATAAAAAAAATAACATCAAAACATGGATTTAATTTTAAGAGTAAGATTCATAAATCAACGATAATTTGGTCAGAAAAAGAAACCAATTTTATCGTGAATAGTACCCGTGAATAGTAACTCGTGAATAGTAACTCGTGAATAGTAACTCGTGAATAGTAACTCATGAATAGTAACTCGTATTCGTACATAGTACCGTATACGTAAATAATGTTATATACATAAATAGTGCCATATACGTGAATAGTGCCGTATACGTGAATAGTAACCTCGAAAAAAATTCCAAATTTAATAAAAATTCCAACCAATATTTCGGCATAATGATATTGAAGAAATAATATCATTTACGAAGAAAATAACATCCCTTACTATCCCTTACCATCCCTTACTATCCCTTACCTCAAAAGAGCAGCATTTCTGACTGGATATCGGATATGACGCTGAAGGAAACTTGCACTGATGAATATCAACTCACCAAGTATCTAAATACTCACAAAATACACTCAATAATCTAGAGAGAGAAAGAGAGAAAGCTTATGTTTACGGTGTGATTTTTAATTCTAACTTAGCCCTCTATTTATAGGAAAATTTTAGCGAGACTGACCTTGCAACCTAATGGCTTTACTCGCCATTATTCCCACCCACCACATTTGAAATAAAATTCAGCACATTTCTTCACCAACCACAAGTGGGGCCCACTCAATTCTAGAATTTTCCACCAAAATGCTAAATTCGGATACTTCAACAATTTCTAAACCATTCACCTCTTAAAATTCATAACAAATCATACGTTCCTTTTTAACGGTTCAAAATTTGTGGACATATACTCAACTTATATATGTATAACATATCCAAAAATTACAACGATCCAACATTGGATTAAAAATTATAACTCACGTAATATATCTCAAAAAACTTTGGTTTAATTTTTAATACCTTCATTCCAAACAAAAATCTCGATAAAATACCTCAACATTAATTCCTTCATTTATAACCACATAAATAAATCCATCATTTATATCCACATCAAATAAATATTTCCTTATCATATATATCAATAATTAATTATTCACAAATAATATTACAGAATCACAATTATGACAACCAGGTCGTTCCCAAGAAAGAGGGCTTTCCAATAAGAATTTCTCCTTACTTGGCAGCGCAAATTAGGTGACCAAACCTCTCCCTTGATGTAACTTTCTAGACATTGCCAATAATGCTATCTAATAATATTATTCAAATAATATGAATTATTGATCCGATAATGAGAAATATTAAAGTGATAATTATTAAAACAACAATAATATAAAATATCAACGCAAAGAATTATTGAATCAATAAAATAAAATATTGAACAAAGAATTATCGTAACAATTATTGAGTAGTGCCTTCTTCACGTAAGAATCAATAATTAAAAAAATATCGTGTAATACCGCAGTGCCATCGCTTGTGCAACAACGCGTGTATTACTTTATTTTACCAACCTGTATTCCAACAAATTGTTAATTGTGAACGATTACGCCTGTTATTTATAAAAACTTAATTTTTTCATTTTCTTCATTCGGCAGTTATTACGTTATGGGCCCATAAATGGTCGCTACCGTCGCATTTAATATTCCCCGGCTGCGTAAAGAATATTCCACGACCAAACGAATATTCCAAACAACAATGAATATTTTATAACCACTTGTGTATTTTGAAAAAAAATTCATATATCACCCTTAACTTTAACTTTTATCAATTTAACCATTTACTGAATAGTAATTATAAGAAAAATTGAATACATTTATTTCATAAATTTCGGGGTCTTACACTTTCTTCCATACAACGCTTCGAATGGAGCCATGCCAATACTTGCTTGATAACTGTTGTTGTAGGAAAACTCCACCAATGGTAAGAACTTGTCCCAACTTCCCTTGAAGTCAAGGACACAGAGTCTTAATAGATCTTAAAGAGTTTGAATAGTTCTCTCCGACTGTCCGTCCGTCTGAGGATGATATGTCGAGCTAAATCGTAAATCCGTGCCCATAGCTTTTTACAAATTAACCCAAAATCGTGAAGTGAATCTTGGGTCTCGATCAGACACTATGGATACTGGCATACCATGCAATCTCACAACCTCGTTTATGTACATACTGAGCAAGACGTTCAAGTGTATAAGTTTCTCAGATAGTATGAAAGTGAGCGGACTTGGTCAATCTATCAATAATGACCCAAATTGCATCTATGCCAGAGAAACCTTGGGAAGACCAAGAATTGAAATCCATGGTAATGTGCTCCCACTTCCATTCACGAATTTCAAGTGGTTGCAAAGGACCTTTTGGTACTTGATGCTCCGCTTTAACTCGTTGACAAGTTAAACACCTTGAGATAAACAACGCTATCTCTCTCTTCATATTGCTCCACCAAAATGTATAACGAATATCATGATACATTTTGGTACTCCTGAGATGGATTACAAGCGATGTGTGTGTGCGCTCCATCATGATTTTATACTTTAAATCGTGGTCATTAGGAATACAAAGTCCGGAGTTGACTCAAGTATTCCTTCTTCATCGATTCTTGCTCCGACATATAGCACCTTCTTGCACTTTCTTCCTCATACGCATCGCCTCCAGTCTCAGTAGCTTGAAGCGCCTTTTAACTTTATCAATTAAAGTCGATTCTACTCAGATATTCCCCATCATCACATGGGTCCTCGAGTCTTTAACTCTATCTCCATCCTTTGCAAGTCACACGAATGGACCTTTCAGATTGACAATATCTTTTCAGACTTGCATATGATCTTCTACTCAATGCGTTAGCTACCACGTTCGCTTTTCCAGGATGGTATTGGATGGTATGATCATAATCTTTCAATAGTTCAAGCCAACGTCGTTGTCGCATGTTGAATTCCTTTTGAGTGAAGAAATATTTGAGGCTTCTATGATCCGTAAAAATCTCCACTTTCTCCCCATACAAGTAATGCCTCCAAATTTTAAGTGCAAAGACAACAGCTGCCAACTTTAGATCATGAGTAGGATAATTCCTTTCATATTCTTTGAGTTGTCGCGAGGCATAGGCTATGACTTTCCCATGTTGCATGAGAACACATCCCAACCCTTTGCTCAAGCATCATCAGAGATGACAAATCCTCCGATCCGGATGGTATCACGTAACAGTCTTTGAAATGAGTCTCCTCTTGAGTTCTTGAAAACTCTTCTCACATTCTTCGCTCCAACCGAAACTTTGTATCTTCCGAAGTCATTGAGTTAATGGAGTAGCTATTCGAGAAAATCCTTCCACGAATCTCTGATAATAACCAGCTAAGCCGAGAAAGCTACGTACTTCGGTCACTGATTTAGGTTGCTCCCAGCTTTGAATAGCTTCAATCTTTGCCGTGTTAACAGATATTCCATGACTTGATACTACATGCCCAAGGAATGCTACTTCCTCAAGCCAGAACTCACATTTCTTCAACTTGGCATAAAGCTTGTATTCACGAAGCTTTTGGAGTGTTAGCCTCAAGTGTTGTTCATGATCTTCACGGCTTTTGGAATAAATAAGGATGTCATCAATAAAGACGACCACAAAGTGATCCAAATATTCCTTGAATACTCGGTTCATCATATCCATGAAGGCAGCAGGAGCATTAGTCAATCCAAAGGACATGACTAAGAATTCATAATGCCCTGCATCGGAGTTTTGAAAGCCGTCTTTGGAATGTCATCCATTCTAATCTTCAATTGGTGATATCCTAACAAATATCAATCTTTGAAAAGAATTTGGCTCCTCAGAATCGGGTCAAACAGTCATCAATACGTGGCAATGGGTACTTATTTTTGATGGTGACATGATTTAACTCCCGATAATCAATACAAAGTCGCGATACTCCCATCTTTCTTCTTCACGAATAGAATAGGAGCACCCCAAGGAGAAGTACTAGGACTAATAAAGCCAATGTCTAACAATTCCTGCAGTTGGGTTTTTAACTCCTCGAAGTTCAATAGAGCCATTCGATATGGGGCTTTGAAATGGGTTTTTACGGGTTCAAGGTCGATACAAAATTCAATTTTCATTTGTGGGGTAGGCGGGAAGTTCTTCAGTGAATACGTCAGAAATTTATTAACAATAGAAATATCGTTCAAAATTGACGTATTTTTGTTTAAATCTGTGACATAAGCTAAGAAAGCTTGACATCCGTTTTTTAATAAACGAATAGCTTTATGGTTTGAAATGACCATGATTGATTTTAATGGTTTGGTAGTTTGAATTCGCATAATAGGTTGATTAGGAATATGAAAACTAACAACCTTACGAAAACAATCAATTTTTGCATGATGAGTAGTTAACCAATCAATCCCTAGAATCACGTCAAATGCAAGTATTTTCAATTAAATAAGATCGACAGGTAATATGAGGGTACCGATTTGAACCAAACAAGAATTATAAACAGTGGATGTAATGAAGGTTTCTCCTAATGGAGTTTCCATAGATAAGTCAAAGTCTAATTTCTCCGAAGCCAAATTTAATCGTTGAGCGCAAGTAGGAGAAATAAAAGAATGGATAGAACCGGTATCAAATAAAGTATAGACTTCGCTAGAGTTTATGATAAGCTTATCCGTGATGACCTCATTCGGATTTTTTGCTTTCTGGGAGGTCACTACAAATGCTCTACCTTGCACTACCGGCTTTGACTTTTCTGGGACGGACTTTGGTGCCTCCATCCTAGCTGAACTTGTCTTTGGTGAACACATAAAATCCAAGCCAGTGACCTTCTCTTCCACAATTATAACACGCTTTGGATGGCATCGCTAGCTTTTGACCGATGTGTCCCTCCCTCCGCATTTGAAGCATATGATAGGTGCTCGTTCTCCTTCCTTAACAACGGGTCTTTGGTCTTTGACGTCTTTCCATCATTGTTGAATCTCTCTTCTTGAAATGTCCATTCTTATTATTTTGGCCCTCATTACCACCAAGTGGTTACCATTTCGCCCGTTGATTCCTCCACGCTTGTTATCACCGCTTCGATGATCGCTTCTCATTGGTATTATCATTTTGTTTACCGCTTCTCTTTTGGGTTGCGTTGACTCGTTATCGCTACTCCACTAAATGAGCCATATATTTACAACATCCGAATACAAACACGGTTTATGAGAAATAAGATGTTTACGTATCTCCAAACTTCAAACCTCTTAAAAACATCCGCGTCATTCTTTCTTTATTATCCACCAAGTGGATATGAATCGGGATAACTCAAGCAAACATTGCTTTCGTCATCGCGACACTGGTCATATTATTTTGTTCCAACTTGATGAACTCCACCTCCTTCATGTGATTTAATACTTTCGGGAAAGTACTTGTCGTTGAATAGTTCTTGGAACTTCTCCCAAGACATTTTTAGTGCGACAGGTTGAGTACGCTTTACCTACTCCCACCAGTAATCTACCTCTCCTCGCAACAGAAAGGCGGCAAAGGGAACCTTTTGCTTCTCGGAGCATCCCAAGACATCAAATATCTTGGTGATCTGCTTTATCCATGCTTCCGCCTTAAGTGGTTTTGGCTCTCCAATAAACTCCGGTGGTCCCAGCTCCTTGAACTGTTTAGCGGTTACCGTCCGAGAGTTTCAGTGGTTCCACCTACATTTTGGATGTGAGTCGCTCTCTCGTCATTGCATTGCATGAATTGCATAAAGCCTCTGAACATTCCATCATTCATCATTTGGTCAGTGTTGTTGTTTGCATGAGGATTGTCGCCTTCCTGATGAACATTATCCTGATTATTGATATGTCGTGAATCAATGGTCGCCTATGCTCCATTGCTATTCTCAACATTCTCGGATGTCATTTTCAGATACTGCCACAAAACAAAAGGTTAATTGACATGTAACATATTATCCCTATATTCTGACCGATCAATTAAATACCAAAAAAAAAACTTAGGTAGGTCATACTAGCGAAGGAACTCCCCGTCTCTCCCCTCCTAGTTCTATTCTCACATCTTAGCCAGGGATCATATCCCTAAGCTCTAATACCAACTGTGACGCCCCTAAAAATAGGTATACATCACCCATCTTGAGTCGCAAGATATATGGTACAGAATTCAAATACAACTTAATAATACAACTGTCGTGTACAATACAACAAAACATAAACTGTGAGTTTGAATACAAATATTATCTACTAGAGAGTATACAAACTCAAAAGGAGTCCTCATTACAATTATTATCACACTATTACACAGAATAGTGAGGACTACTAATGCACCATCTAGGACCATCACTCGCTCCCCGACTAGTCCCAGCTACGTTCTCATTTCTCAAGAGAAGCGGTGAAAGAAAGGTGAGCTCAACTAGCCCAAAGAAGAAATATTATGACTAAGATAATGCGTAATAATTTATCGTTAGCCTTCAACAAGTGTTAAAATGATAAAATATAACAAACATCAAGTTTAATCTGCAATGAACAAGCAATCCATTAAGAGTCAGTAGAGAATAAAATCTACTATCTTCTATGATTTAAAAGGTTTTTCATGACTTTTATCATTGAGACTCAATTTTTAATAAATAATCCACATCATCCCGCAGACTACTACCAACGATATTCATTAAGTATCACAACCACAAATTATCCATGCACACACGCCCAAGGATATTCGTGTATTCATCAATTGTCATGATCATGCCAACAATCGTCCATCAATGCACTACGGCTAATGAGGACTTTTACCACATCATTTGTAACATTACGGTCATGATTATACCGAATAATCCCTGGTCATAACCATACCAAGTCCATCTATGCACTATAGGCCACTGATGAATTTCAACATAATATAAACATGAGGATGATGACAATGATATAAGAATTCAATAAAACAAGCTCAAGAATTAATTTATCTAGGAATTGATAACGCCCAATTTGACATGACGACATCGCTTTGTAGAGTAAAATTCAAGAATGCTCGGAAGAATAGTTCCATGAAAAGATATCTTTGGATGAAGCGCAAATATCAAGGATATTCCACTAATTTCATGAAGTATAAGTCAAAACTTTAACCAACTGAATATAATGACGAATGGAATAACAAAAGAAATCACCATGCATGCGGTACCCGACAGACAAAGTTATTCCAATGTAATAAAGTAATCGGAACAAAGTCAAAGCGAAATTGCACCCAAGCAGGATGTTCCAATGTAATAATCTGCATGTAACCAGTCCCACAGAAACGATGTATAGGCGAGGATATTCCAATGAATAATAATAATAAAGACGGAACAAGGTCCGACGTAAAACACACAGACAGGATATTCCAATAGAATAATAATAAAGACGGAACCAGGTCCGGCATAAAATGCACAAACAGGATATTCCAACAGAATAATAATAAAGACGGAATAATAGAAGAATGTCACCAAGTATAGGGTAGTCCGCGTATACTGGTTATTTCAGCAGAATAATAAAGAATGGAATAACAGAAGTTCTCTTTATGAATACAAAAGAAATAATATCTCTTACCGTAAAAGAAACTGAATATAAGAGTAGGGAAGTAGCAGAATACTTCTCTATAATTTCTCTCTCTAGAGTTTCAGTGAATTCGTAAGAAATTATGAAGGAATGAGCTTCTATTTATAGAAGAATGGATTGAATAAGAATTAATTCATGAGCGGTCGATTGATTTACTTTTTAAAGCTGACGGTTCAGATTTAAAATAAAATCTTTTAAATAAAATATAATATATATATATATATATTATATATATTATATATATTATATATACACATTATATATATAACACCAGTCACGGGTTATGAACCCCGTGAACTTTGCCTGCTACACAATCAAATTAGTACATATATATAAATATAATAATAACAATGATTGTACTCCTTCTACCAACTTGCAAATCATCCCACAATATATATATTTTATATATATATATAATATAAAATCATGCCACTAAAACCAAAAATCCCCCCACCCACCCGTAACAACCTATATATATAATATATATCTATATATATATATATATATATATATTATCACACTCATAACATACTATTTTGAAAAATGAGTAGGCGAGGGTCCAAAAATACGTCAAAATCTATAACAAATACTATAACAATAATTGAACAAAACTGAGTGACTTCTCACGTAAGCATCAATAATCAATACCGTGTGCCACTATGTAACCACGTGTATTACTGTACTTTTAACACCGGGTGTTTCAACAGTTAACGATTAAACTTCCGCCGTTATTTTTATAAAGTATTTTTGTCGTTTTCTTAATCCGACAATAATTTCGTTGTGGGGTCCACCAATTATTGTGTCGTTGTACGAATATTTCCTGTTAAAACGAATATTCCCCGACCAATCGAATATTATATAACAACTTGCGTACTTTACAAAATTTATAAATATTACCCACAACTATAACATTATATCAAATTTACTCCATAATATTCAAAAATAATATTTATAGAAAATTTATCTTTATTTATAAAAGTTGGGGTCTTACATATTTTATGTATTGTGATAAATTTAAGTTGAATTACAATTGTGAACCTATCAATGCATGTGATTTGGTAAGAATTATAGGATAGTCATCTTATTATACATCTCTCTAAAAAAATTGTTGGAAATGGCTTTGATAAAATATATATTTATGTGTTCAAATCCATTAATAATTGAATGAGAAAATTGTCGGGTCGAGTTCGGAAAATTTATTATTAATACTACGTAGTTTTATTGTGTCCAACGGTAATAAACTACCTATTTGGTCTTATTAATACTACATAGTTTTATTGTGTCCAACGGTAATAAACTACCTATTTGGTCTATAAATTAACCTATATGGGCGCACAAAACAGTATGGAATTTTCCCTCATTTCTGTTCCGTCCCGTTGAGAATTTTTCCGTTCTTCCCTTCCATAAAATCCCGTTCCCGTTACCGTGCAGTAGAATCCCGTTCTCTGCAAATTTCCCGTTCTGCAAAACCCATTCCTTCCCTTCTAAAACAATCCCTTTTCTGCAAATTCCGTTCCTTCCCACCGTTCTGCTCCGTTTCCCGTTTCTGGTTGTAAGTATATTCATACATCATTGTCATGCATTATTTATAAAGTTCAGTACATAACATTGAAATTGGTTCAATGTGTTCTTAATTTTGAAGTGCTTATAATTAAGAATTGAAAATCCGTTTTATCTTGGGAAGCAATTATTCATTAATCCTTAGCACCAGTGAGGGAATAAATTTACTTTAAGGAGACTTTGTGAATTCAAAGGACTCGGATTTATTCATTAATATTTTCTGTGTCATATATATATAATTATGTTCTGTTTTATTATATTTATATATATATTAAATAATACTATATATTACCGATAACAAAAATTATCACTAATATTTATGAATATAACTGACAATCAAAAAGTCGACGTAAATATTCACAATTTATAGTAAAAATAAAACAACAAAATAATATTCTTTCTTAAGATGAATAGGTGCTACAGTGGGATAAATACTTTTAAATAAAAAAAAATACTATATCCAGTGTAATGTTATTATGTTAAGACAGTACGTAATTTTTATATTGCGAGTTATATAAATAAGAGTAAAATACAGTGACACCCCTCTAGATAATTATAATAACACTCACCTCTCCTTTAGTTTCTTAAGTAACAGTTAATACCCTTGCAAGTTTTTAGGGTTGACTAAATAGATAAAGTTACATATTTACCCTTGTATTTTATCAAATTTTAATTACTAAATAATGTATATATATGTGTGTTTAATTATCCCTTTTTAATACAATAAATTTTAATTATAGTTTAATTTGTAATTAAAACTATCTCATTTAAATTGATGGTAACTTATAAAAACTAATTTAGTTTAATTAACACATATTTTTTGATAAGTGATACAAATATTAAAAAATTTAAATTAAATTATTAATGAAACTATTCTAATTAGAGTGATTGAGTATGTTGATAGTTTAGTTTTTGGTGCTTAACAACAAAAAATAATATTTGAATTTTTAGTTTCATATTATAATTTTTATATGTTAAATTTTATTGAGTATATATAAAAAATAGGGATGTTTATGATTTTGATTACATTTTTTAGTATACTGAGTTGACGTTGTTTTTATGCAATGTTAAATAAAAAATATAATTATATTTATTACTACCTCTATCTTGCAAAAAAAATTTCTTTTAATATATTTTTTCTTTTTTTTGTTGAGTAACAACATTTGTCATTTTTATGTAAATAATTATGTTTAAGTGTGACTTATGTTTAGTTTAATATATGAGAAAAATAATTAATATAATTATGTTTAAGTGTGATTTTTTTTATCGTTAATTTGTACTTTTTATGGGTATTAACATTATACTTTTTAATTACAAAAAATATATTTGAATATATATCACGTAAATTTTAATATTTGAGAAATTTAATTAGTAAAATTGTATGACTTTATTTTCCGATAAAATGAATATTTATTATTTTTGACTTTTATGTTATTTATTGCATAATTTCATAATTTAATTAATTAGATCAAGTAAAGTAAAAATTATGATATACAAATTTATATTTAGTGGAGAAATTAAATATTATAACTTGAAGGGTGTATTAGACATTACATTAAAAATATTTTTAAATATTAGTTGGTCAACCACACTAGGGGTAGTGAATGTTATATATTGTAGACTAGAGGGGTACTGACTGTTACTTAAAAAACTAGAAGAGTGGTGAGTGTTATTATGATTATCTACAGGAGATGTTAGTGTATTTTACTCTATAAATAATTATAGGAAAATGATATTATAGAAAAATGATATTTTCACATAAGTCTCACATAAATATAGGACCCACTCACTAAAGATCATATAAAAATATCAATTTTTTATATAAAAATATCAATTCTCTTAATATAATGGGTCAATCTTAAAATAAGACTCCGTTATTGCAAGGCAAGCATGCCATTTCACATTATTGATAATTAATTACATTACCATAGTTTGCAATCAAACATCTACATCATCATTTAGCGTTAACATGTTTACTAGAAATGTGAAGTTTTCTGTATGTTAGCATTTTATCAATTAAGCTAGAAAAGGAAAATAAAATAAAAAAGGCTAGAAAAAACAATAGTAAAAATTATGGTAATTAAATTCGGACCGGATCGTCAATTCAATCGGTAAAAATTGGTATCGGTCGGCACTCCGATCTGATTTGAACAAAAAAATTGTTTTTAGTCAAAATCTGGTCAAACTCAGTGACCTGGTTGTTGTACCGGACGACCTAGTGACCCGAAAATCGGGTCACCGATTTTACCGGCTCCCTACCTCTTTTTTTTTTTTCTTTTTTCTTTTTGTTAATTTAAGCCTTTGAATTTGATTGAATGTATCATTGATTGAGTTTTGAGTTTTGATCATGATTTAATATATTTCTTTTCATATAGATTTAGTATTTATTTGAATTGTATAAAGTAAACATTGTACAAATAGATTTAGTTTTTTTTACCGAATTGGATTGAATGTATCCTAGAGATGTTTATTATATATGTTTGATTTTATCACTCTTGAGTCTTGAGTCTCGAGTTATAATCATGATTTAATATCTTTCTTTTTATATACATTTAGTATTTATTTGAATTGTATAAAGTAAATATTGTACAAATAGGTTTATTTTTCTTTTGTAGACAAATTGATTAATTTTACATATTTACTAAATATTATATATAATATATAGTAATTAATATATTTAATTATTTATTACATATTAATAACGTCACTTGATCAATAACGGTTCGATCACTGATTGAACCAGTGACCCATCTATCCGGTAATTTTTTTTCGCTTCATATTTTGTCCGGATCTCGAAAACAATGGTAAAATTTGAAGTTAAGATAAAAAGTTTATTTTCGATAAGTTAATTCGATCGGCTAATAGTATCGTCGATAATGGTGAAACTCTACGTGTGTGTCAAGATTCTATTACCAATCAACCAACTTATCAAAAAATAAATTTTATACTAATCGGATCCGGAAAAATTGATATGGACTCAGATTTGACCAGTTAATGTTGAATGTTAGGCACACAACGTAGTAGAAAAAAAGTCATACCTCTGATTTCCACTTGTTCAATTATACGTAGTAGAAAAAAGTCATACCTCTGATTTCCAATTGTTCAATTATCTTATCCAATGATGTCATTGCAACAATTTAATTACTAGTTCAAAAGTTCACATTAAGAGTACTAGTTCAAAGTTCGGAATTTTATAGTACCAAAAATTTTAAGAAATTATTAAATTCATAATATTTTTTTATTATTTTTATAACAAAAATATTGTTGTAGAATCGCCGCTATAACTATAACTTTTTCAATGGAAATAATAATTTTATGTAAATTTAATAATTTTCAAATTTTATTTTGCAATTTTATGTATTCATTTATACAACAATATAATGCTCCCTCCTTAAAAAGATGAGAACAATATAAATTTTAAACGTATTAAGAAAATATTAATAGACTTTATTAAATGACATAATTATCCTTTATTTTATATATTTTCTCTTGTTTTTTTAAAAATAAAAATAAATGCAACTTTAGTTGGACGGAAGGAGTATAACATTAAATAATGACCCAATTGCAATAAACAAAATGTCCTTTGAATACATTGAATTTTGACTATAAAGAAACATTGTGAACACAAGTGACAAGGACACTTGCACTAGTCAATATTGGTCGTGATGACACCAAGGAATAAGGATAGGGACAATTGGCAATTCATTTTAAGATAAGTTGGGTAGACTTTTTCTGTCCTTTTTATTTTAAATTTTCTCTTGAAAATTGAAGGAAGTTTAGTAATGTGGTACTTGGTTTTAAATTATAAGATCAATATTAATATTTTAAATATTAATTTAAATAATTTAAACTCAAAATTAATATGAATTCACATAGTTTATGTCAATACAGTTACATAAACAACCTAGAACGTACTAGTAATTACTCTCGACTAAATATACAAAAAAAAATTGTCCCTAAAAAAGTAGAAATAAAGTACATAAATTGAAGGATAAATATGTCATTTAGTAGGGTCCATTAGTATAAAAACATAAAAGTATTTATGGGGTCACTAAAGATAAATTTTAATTTTATTTTACTATATTTCATCTACTTTTATTTTTCCTTATATGTGTACAAATTGTACTTTGTTCGTCTGTCTTTTTGGGATGGAGGAAGTATAAGATTTATTATTTGCAAAACTTAAAGGAATTACGTTGATTTTAAATTTGAAAATCTCTCAAATTTACTTTCAAAAATTCTCGAAACAGATGGAGAATTTAATAATTTGAAAAAACATTTTATAATGAAATTGGTAAATTTTGAATATTTTATATATTGCGAAATAGTGGACGAAAAACATTTGGAATATATATCGTTATCGTTTATTTTTAAATATATTTGTAATATTTTTAAAAAATATAGTAGTGATGATGTAATATTATTCAGTGAATGATGACATTCTCAAATTTACATCAGTTAAGTAATAGTTTAAAGTTATGCAAATAGATCTATAATATATTAATATTGGAATAAAAGGATAAAGTGAAAGTAGTTAAGCAAGAATATTACTTAAGGCAAGCATTAGAGAATAAACACAAAATGTCTTTACTTTTATAAAGATATTAAAAGAATTTATACCAAATCAACCAAAGAGAGAAATCAGTATACTTGATGTCTACTATGTAAAATAATGGTAATGTGCTATTTATTTATTTATTTTTGCAAAAGCCTAAAGAAACTTATTTCTGAAAAATACCCTTTAACTAAAAGGTTCAGATAAGAGGCATGAGATGTACAATTATGATTTGAATACATATTCATACTTTAATACTAATGTATATGTTTAGATTTTAGTATCCATCTCATTAATTTTCACAAATTCTTTCACTAATTTTCCTGTAAATCTGCAAGATATCACCTTCCATGTTGAATGTCTCATCCAACCTGCATAAACCGCTGATTTATATCCCCATTATTATATTTTATTCTCTTATCACCAATGCAAAGTTTTCAGAACCAGACCGTTCATGGAATCGGATGGATGGATCACTGGTCCAACCAGTGGTTGAACCGTTATTGCCCCAGTGACGTCATTAATATATAAATATATATATTATTAGTAATTAATAAAAAATTTAAAAATCTCGTTTTTCATGAATTAAAACATAATAAAAATGAGTTAAAATATTAATAAAAGTGGTTAATTTTAATATTAAATTTTTTTGGTAAAGAAATAAATAAAAACGAGATCAATCTAAGCATGGGTTTCTGGGATTAATGGCTGGTCAATCGGCTAACTTCAGATTTTGACCAAAACCGAGTCACTAGGCCAAACTTGATTAGAAGACGGAACGATTCCGGTTTTTACCGGTCTTGTCCGGATTTTAAAACATTGCACCAATGTATCATTTTTTAATTACAATTAGTTAATTATTGCCAAAATAGAAAACTTGCAACCCATATGAAGATGATATTTGAAATAATGAGGGAAACCTTAAAAAAGCTGTCTGGGTTCAAGAGATATTTGAAATTTGTATTGCATTTGATGTCCTATTAATTATAAAAACTTTTTTTTAACAATTCAAACCTATTAAAGCATTCAACTAATCTCCCGAATACAAGTTCTTTCACAAGGGCATACACAAAAGTGGAAAGGAAATAGCTTTCTTTCCCTTTCTCTTTTTCTTTTCATCTTCTGTTCTCTCTATTTTCTCTAGACAAAAACCCTAACCTCCATCTTAGATCTGGAGATGATTCTCCTTATTTTGGAGAGACTCTCCCCTAGATCTCTTTTTTTGTACTCTAATAATTTTTCCTTTCTTGTGGAATTTATTTTCCCGTAAGAGGATTTCATTCATCTCTTGGGAGTTTGTTTTCTCTAGTCGGGAGATTATTTGCAGTGAGAATTTTTCTAGTGCGTGAATAGTTGAAGGATAGATTGTTCAGATTTGAGTATGACGTTATCATGACAATTAATTCTTCCTTTGCTCGTATTAAAGAACTGCTCAAATCTGCATATTCTGTTATTATTTTGGGAGTATGACCGGTTTTCAGAAGTACATCTAGTGTTCACAAGTTGTTACGATCGACCCTTTTACTAATAATCTGTTATTATGTTTGAAATGATTACTATTTCAATTTTTTGTATTGCAATCTTTTCATTGTTATTATGTTTGAAAGGATTAGTATTTCAATTATTTGTATTATAATTTTTTTATTGTTTGTAACAATTTACAGTTTCAATATATTTCAGTGGATTAACTTTTGATTAAAACAAAAAACAAGAGCATACATAAGGACAATCATAATTTTATTTTATTTTTGAATACTTGGAATTGGCATTTTAAAAACTCGAGGGTATCTGGGCAGGTGGTTATGCAAAATTCGATCTTGTTGTGTAATGCTACCATCCGAGCTATAAGTCATTTTAAAAGTCATTAAAATCTACTAAATTTACAAAAGTTCACTTTAAAAAATCTGTAAAAGTCTTTATTAAGGGAATGGTTAGCATGAAGTTTATTTTTTAAGGTAAGTTAATTGATTGGACTAATAGAATAATTGACACGCAGCATTTGGCGCCACATGTATTGTCAAGATTTTATCTATTAATCGAATTAATTTACCTAAAAAATTAACTTCATACTAACCGGATCCCTTTATTAAATACACCCTCTTAGTGATTCACAACTATCATTTTCTTTTATATTTTTTTTGTAAAATTTAAAAATAGAGCTTCACATTTACTCCATTTTTTTGTTAGATGGAGCATCTAAAAATAGTCCTCATTTTTTTTTTCTATATGGAAGCTTCATAGCTACTCCATTTTTGGTTAAGATTGAAACCCCATTGACTCCTAATAAAACTTCAAACCTTGTATTATCACATTCACACCTGCTAAAGACTTTGCAAGACTTGTGACTTCCTACAAATAACAGAGGAGACTTTCTTGAAATTCATTTTTAAAAGGTGAAGCTTCTCAGTTATTACTTATACACTAAAGATAACATCCCCCCACTCCACCCCACTCCACCCCACCCCACCCCACCCCACTCCACTCCACCCTATAACTACCCCACACATTTCTTTCTCCTTCATCCAACTTTCCAAAGTTCTTTCCCACAACTAACTCCCTTCTGCATATATTCTGCTATCTTTTGTGTCCAATTTATTCGTTAAAAAAATTATATATGTCGCGTAAAGTTATCGATCCGATAGAGCAAGAAGATACTAGTAAGAGGATGAAATTTGAGGTGCATGAAAACATGAAGATTAAGGGGACAGTTGTTCTGATGAAGAAGAATCTGTTTGAGCTTAACAACATTTTGGCATCGGTTCGCGATCGGTTTGATGAGATTTTAGGCCATAAGGTCTCACTGCAGCTCATCAGTGCTGCTAATATTGATGACTCAAATGGTATGTTTTTGGGATTCGGTTAGTATGAAGTTATTTTTTGGTAAGTTAGTCAATTGACCAATAGAATGCTGACACACATAGAGACTCGTATGCGTAAATGAACTTCATGCTAACCACTTTCATGTTTTTGGCTTCTAATTTGATTACAAACTTGTTTTTTCTTCCCTTTTTTGAGCAGATCTTTATGGTTCTGGTTTTTTTGCTGGTTCTTCATCCTCACTTAGTTATAGCTAGACAAATCAAACTTGTTGCAGGGAAAAAAAATATATACATAAACTGTGTCGAGGATTATGACGCGTCATTAGTGAAGTGGGTGGGTTAGAAAAAAGTGTTAAAATTTGGCACTGATTATGTAAACACGAACAATGTTAAGATTATGACACATTATTAAAATAAAGACAATTTTGTCGAACACATCTAGCTACTTCGATAATGATGTATTATAATATTAACACCCCTCGTGTATTAAAATTTAATTTTACTAGAAATTACCTTATTTTAACTTTGTTATAATCTTAACAGTATATATTATGAGTTCATAGCAGATAAAAAAAATTATATCAAATTTATAGTGGTAATGAAATATTCATTTCACAAATTTTCTAGCAAGTCAAAAAAATGGGATTATTGGAGCTCTTATGTTGATTAAAGGTATAATGTAGTAATGAGAAGAAATCTGATCAGTCAGATGGGCCATTTCATTAATTATTATTCTTTGTTGGTGGAATCTTTTTGGTATTTGATAAAAATAATAAAAATAAAATAACCTGTTATTGTTTCTTACACTCCTACTGATGGAGTAATTCTTTATGGGTTCTCTACGAATAAAGTAATAATAATAAATAAACAATGATGTTATATGGATTGGTGGCCTCAGATTTTGTGTAGGACCGATGGGGACCATTCTTTGTTGAACCCTTTATCAGTCAAGTTAAATCTTGAATCATATGCTCTGTCCCAAAATGAGAGTCCAGTTAAATTCTTTTTTTAAAAAAATTCATTATAAGGTACACTTTAAAGCATAATTTTAAAGCATAATTTTCTTGAATTAGGACTTTTAATGTACTCCAGTTAGGACTGAGCAAGTAACCAAATTAAAACCGAAACTGCACCAAAAATCGCACAAACCGCACCAATTAAAATTGCACCAACGGTTCCGACGTACGTGGCGGTTTTAAGTGGGTTGAATAACCAAATTTACGGTTTCAGTTTGGTTACTAGCCAAAACCGCACGCATAAAACCGAAACCGCACCATGTGTCTGTATGTATATATTATCTCTAGTAAATTCTAAAGTTACTTTTCACTTGAACACGCCCAGAGAAAACTCCAGTCTTACATTGTCATTTTTTTCACCAATTGAAAGAAGATGACTAGAGGTTATAGAGTCAAAAATTAAGCAATTGGGTTTTGAAATTTCGAATTTGTTTGACGCGTTATTGGAGGGGCTTATGGCTGATGGGCCAAATTCGTTGGTTCAAGCACTTGATGCATTGGTTAAGGTCAATGCTATAATAGTAATAGTCTAATAGATTATTTTTCAACTTAGTTATAGTTAGGATTATATTCTATAAGTCATCCCTGTAATATATAAGATAGAATTTCATTCTATCTCCAGTATATACTTTTAATTTTTGGGGAACTAGATAAACGTTCTTGCTTGTTATCGAATATATGGTCTCTGTTGTTTTATATAGTGTATGATTTAGTTTTAAAGTATCATTCCTTTATTATAAATTAAAACTATTTTACGTGTCTCACTGTTCTATGATTTGATGGTGAATTTGAAGGAACTTTGGTTCTATACTTGATATAATTCTTATTGCCGACTCTGTCACTAAGTTAATTACTCGATGTAAGTTCTATGTTAAATTTTTATTGAAGGCTTAGACTTTTTTATTGTTTCAATTGGTTTTGGAACCGAAACCGCACCGCACACTTTAATTAAAACCGCACCGCACCAATCACAAGTGGTTTCGTGTGCGATTTTGAATTTTTCAAACCGCACCTAAGCGGTTTCGGGTGCGATTTGGACTTCAAACCGCACCATGCTCACCCCTAACACCAACAGTTCTTTAAAATTTTTCTAACTTATATGTGGAAGAAATGGCATTAGGCACAATTAATAGTACAAATTTTTTTATTTCAGTTTTTTTAACTTTAAAATTTTTCTAACTTATATGCTCACTGTTCTATGATTTGATGGTGAATTTGAAGGAACTTTAGTTCTATACTTGATATAATTCTTATTGTCGACTCTGTTACTAAGTTAATTGCTCAATGTAAGTTTTATGTTAAATTTTTATTGAAGGCTTAGACTTTTTTATTGTTTCAATTGGTTTTGGAACCGAAATCGCACCAATTAAAACCGCACCGCACACTTTAAAACCGCACCGCACCAATCACAAGTTGTTTCGTGTGCGATTTTGAATTTTTCAAACCGCACCTAAGCGATTTCGGATGCGGTTTAAAATTCAAACTGCATCATGCTCACCCCTAACTCCAACAGTTCTTTAAAATTTTTCGAACTTATATGTGGAAGAAATGGCATTAGGCACAATTAATAGTACAAATTTTTTTATTTCAAAAAATGGGATAAAGTACGTAAAGTAAAGTAAAGGGTAAATAGTGGAGTCTATTAACATAAAAAATTAAAAGTATTATCACTTTATATAATTTTGTGGATCCACTAAAAATAAGTTTAAAATTTTTTTACTCTCTTTTCTCTACTTTTACTTTTTTTAATACCAGTGGCGGAACCAGAACATTTATAGAGGGAGGTCAAAATATATCAGTAAAAAAATTATTTATTAATGCTTGGAGTGCTTCTTTCAAATTCATTTTGCCCAATTATAGTATTTCACAACATCCTATTTCAACCTTTGTCAACTTTTGAGTTGTGAGTCTAACGACTTTAAATAAATATATATATATATATATATATTTTAATATTTCCTGAACTATGAGACTATTAATCAGATTTTGAAATTTTTAGTCAACTGATTAGCTACTTTTATAGATAAATTACAAATTATAATATTATATATTCAAAATCTTATATTGTGATTCATGTGATTAATTAGCTTGAAAGAATGAATTCCAGCAACAAAATCACAAAAATAAAAATAGAAGAAGACAAATTTAATAATCTTGATATAATAGAACTATGGTGAACTTATGGTCACTATAGTAGGATTCAAAAAAAAAATTGTTTTATTTTTTTAGTTTTTTATTTTTAATTAGTTTACAGAGAGAATTGTTACCACTTTTTTTTGCCTCACTTTGAGGATAAAGTAAAAAAAAAAAAGGAGAAGGAAATACATAAAAAAAAAAAGGAAGGAAAAGGAAAACAAATAACTCCCGAAAATTCCAGGATGGGGGTCATATGACCCCCTAGACCCCCGGTTCCGCCCATTCTTAATACGTGTGCAAATTGTACTTTGTTCATTCTTTTGGGGACGAATGAAGTATATTTTAATCAAATACATAAAAAATTCTATTGAATATATCCAGTAAAGTGTTCATTTTCTTAAGTTTTACATTAAACATTTGATAATTAAGAAACTTATACTGGATTTGTTATAAATGTAATGTGTGTCTCGAATTTTTGTTCCGGATTTTATTTTTGATCCGAATTATTTTGTTCATTGATTTGAAGGAAAAGGAAGACAAGATATAGTGGTGGTATGCCGGGATTGAGGCCAATAGGCCGAAATGTGTAGCTAGTGTTTCAGTATTCTTTAATTTCCTTGATTGATTTCTGTATTTCCCATATTTTGTTGTAACATAAACTAATATTTGGAGGAATTTCTAGGCAATGAATTGCGTGGGAAAGTTGGCGAACCGGCATTTTTGGAAGACTGGAGTACTAAAATCACCCCTGTAACTGCAAGTGAGGCATCATTCAACGTTACCTTTGATTGGGATGAGGAGAATATTGGAGTTCCAGGGGCATTTCTAATTAAAAATAATCACTCCAATGAATTTTACCTTAAGACACTCACACTAGAAGATGTTCCTGGCCATGGCCAGCTCTACTTTATCTGCAATTCTTGGGTTTACCCAGCTAAGTATTACAAAAGAGACCGCGTTTTCTTCACCAATCAGGTAATTTTATTTATTAATCCCTTGATGATTTGATTCAGATGAACTCAAAGAAATAATAGCTTTTGATATCTATGTTACATGGACTCGGTAACGCCTAGAATGATCATTAAAGGGCGCGCCTAGTTTTAGAACGTTTTCATTTTTCACTAAAATGGCGTGTCTGATGCCCGTACTGGGGTACTTTTGGATTTTAGAAGAGTCCATTTAACATAGACAGCTACATGTTTCTTTCCCAAATATTTATACTTGCTATTTTTGATAATAGAATTCTGTATGCTTCAAAACTATAGCAGAATTTGACCTTTGACACAAATATAATGCTGGAGAATGTTCTGTTTTATGTGTGTTTTTTATCTTATTATGTCAGCTCCGTCTGTTTTCAAGGTGAACATGTTCTAGCATGACATTGAAAACATGGTCACCCGAAATCATTCAATGTGTCAATGCACATTTAAGCTTAGTTTTCTAGCAAATGACTTGGCATTTATAAGTTATTTCCTGGAAAAATCACAAATCATATTTGCAAAAGAGTATTTGTTAGATAACTTTTTTCAAATTTATTTACACTTGGGATAGCATTATGACAAAGTAAGCTCAAGCAAGTTGAATTGTGTTCTAAATAATGAGTTATAAATTATTTGCCACAGACATACATTCCAAGCCAAACACCAGCACCGCTACGTTACTACAGAGAGGAAGAATTAGACACCCTTAGAGGAACTGGAACAGGAAAGCTTGAGGAATGGGATCGCGTTTATGACTACGATACATACAATGATTTAAGTGATCCGGATAAAGGTATAAAACACGTTCGACCTATTCTTGGAGGGTCCAGTGACTACCCTTACCCTCGTAGGGGAAGAACAGGCCGGCCACCAGCAAAAACAGGTTTAAACTCTAATCACTTTGATTTTTATCATTGAATGGGGCATTTTATGCTAGTATTTGCATCAATGTTAGTAGTGAAATGAAGTTTATTAATGGTCAGTACTCGAAAAAGTTTAAAATTTCGTTCTAAATTTTTTGTTTTATTTTTTTTTATAATTGTGACAGATGCTAGAAATGAGAGCAGGCTGCCACTTTATGAGAGCTTAAAGATTTATGTACCTAGAGATGAAAGATTTAGCCACTTGAAGATGTCGGATTTGGCTGCTTATGCAGTAAAATTGATATTTCAGTTCCTAGTACCCGAGTTTGAGGCAATGTTTAACAGAACTTTTGATGAGTTTGACAAACTTGAAGATATACTAAAACTCTATGAAGGAGGCATCAAACTATCTGATGGCCCTATACTCGAAAGGATTCGAGAGCATATTCCCTCTGAAATGCTAAGGGAACTACTTCGATCCGATGGTGAGCCAGCTTTCAAATTCCCAATGCCACAAGTGATAAAAGGTATAACAAGAAACTGTCACTTCTGATGTCATATTTGTGAATCCCTTTTCTGACATTATTTGATTTCTTAATTTAATTTTCCATTTGATGTTTTTGAGCAGAGGATAAGTCTGCCTGGAGGACTGATGAAGAATTTGCAAGAGAAATGCTAGCCGGAATAAACCCTGTTGTCATTCGTCGTCTACAAGTAATGCTAAAGATTTTTGTGACATATTATTATTGCCCTTTATTTTGTTGGAAAAAATTATATGAGAAACAAATTTCAAAGCTTAAGTTTGGTTTTATATATTCCTTTTTTATCAACTCCATTCTCATAACAAGCGATATAAGAGATTTCTTTAACTATAACAACTTTCAATTTTTTGTTACTTGCAGAAGTTCCCTCCAAGAAGCAAGCTAAATCCCCAAGTAGATGGACACACAGTGTATGATTTAGATGGATTAACCACAGAGAAGGTATATATAAAATAAACTCCCACAAACACATTTTTTGTGACAAAAATTGTCAATCTTATAGGATTAAATCATATGAAAAATATCAATTAGCAATTAATATTTGAACACTAAGTGCAAAGTATATTGTTTTTTTTTATAACAGGCAATACAGACCAACAGGCTGTACATATTAGATCACTATGATGCATTGGTGCCATACCTGAGGGGTATAAACACAACGGCGACAAAGACATACGCCACAAGGACACTCCTCTTCTTGAAAAATAACGGAACATTAAAGCCCGTTGCAATTGAATTAAGTTTGCCACATCCAGAAGGGGATGAATATGAAGCTATTAGTACAGTGTACACACCAACAGAACGCGGTGCTGAAGGTACCATTTGGCAGTTGGCTAAAGCTTATGTTGCAGTAAATGACTCTGGCTATCATCAACTAATTTGTCACTGGTATAAATCTGTCAAATAAAGCTTCATTTATATTAATTTGTCAAGGGTAACTTAATGAGTTTGATTTTTTTGGTTATAGGTTGCATACTCATGCAGCAATTGAGCCATTTATAATTGCGACAAATAGGCAACTAAGCATCCTTCATCCAATTTATAAGCTTTTGCATCCTCATTTCCGCGATACAATGAATATAAATGCGCTTGCTAGGCAGACCCTTATAAACGCTGGTGGACTGCTTGAGAAAACTGTTTTTCCAGAAAAGTATGCCATGGAAATGTCGGCTAACATGTATAAGGAATGGGTTTTTACTGAGCAAGCACTCCCAGCTGATCTCATCAAGAGGTAAATTTATTACAGTACAGTTCACTAGCACTTTACACTTTACAGTATGCGTATTTCGAATATCAGACAACAAATTGTTTAACAAACATCTATGGCCTAATATCTGACAGAAGAATTAGTATGCTCTCCATTACTATGATTCAAAGAAACTGATTTGAGTACAGTAAAACTTGAAATTCTTGTACTTTAAATGGAGTGGTAAATCTATGAATTTACAGGAAAACATGTACTTTGCTGTTTACACATTTTGAAAATAAGGCAACAATTTTTTTAACAAGCATGTATGGCCTAAATATCAGGCATAGAGGAATTAGTATACATCATCATTATAATTCCGAAGAAAAACTGATTTGAAATGGTACTTTTTTCTTTATTCAGAGGGATGGCAGTTGAGGACTCAAAATCTCCACATGGCGTGCGCCTACTAATAGAGGACTATCCATTTGCTGTTGATGGACTTGAGATCTGGTCCGCGATAAAAACATGGGTGAAAGATTACTGCACATTTTACTACCCGACAGACGAAATTGTTCAAGAAGACTATGAACTCCAATCCTGGTGGAAAGAAGTCCGAGAAAAGGGCCACGGCGACAAAAAAGATGAGCCCTGGTGGCCTAAAATGCAGACTCGAGACGAACTCATAGATTCCTGCACTACCATTATATGGGTAGCTTCTGCTCTTCACGCTGCAGTAAATTTTGGACAATACCCTTATGGAGGGTACCTCCCGAATCGGCCTGCCATGAGCAGGCGGTTCATTCCTGAACCCAGCACTCCTGAGTATGATGAGCTCGAGTCAAATCCTGACAAGGCCTTTTTGAAAACAATAACTTCTCAGATGCTAAGTGTTCTTGGTATATCCCTTGTAGAGATTTTGTCAAGGCATTCTGCTGATGAGGTTTTTCTCGGGCAGAGGGACAGTTCTGAATGGACAGCCGATGTAGAACCGCGCGATGCGTTTGAGAGATTCGGCAAGGAGTTGGAGAGGATTGAGAAGAAATTTGAAGAAATGAACAAGGATGAGAAATGGAGGAATAGGGTTGGGCCAGTTAAGATGCCTTACACTTTGCTGTATCCTAGCAGTGAAATAGGACTTACTGGCAAGGGAATTCCCAACAGTGTTTCCATCTAGAGGTCTATGATCAGTTTCTATAAGATGGTACTGTGGTTTCAATGCATTTTATCTTGTCAGTTATTTATATGATCAGCAGAGAATAACAGAAATCCTTCAGTTTGTTCCTCAAGTGTATATCTTGATATAAATATGTTGACACTATTACTTGATTATGTTAACCTACCTTGTTTATATATTGATTAGCCTACCAATTGGCTATATATATATATATATATATATATATATATATATATATATATATATATATATATAACCCTGCTTTCCAAATGACTAGAAGGAAATGAACCGACTATAAATGATGGTTCGTTCTGGGGGGTGTATTCAATTAAGATTTTTAAAGACTTTTTTTAAGTGACAAACTTTTGTAGAGTTTGTGGATTTTAATGACTTTTTAAAGACTATTTTAAAATGACTTTTATAGACTCCATGAAATAAAAATGTATTTTTATAAACTTTTTATCAGTATGATAGATAGTTTTGTATACTTATAATATATATAATTGAAAGATTATTAGATTTAAGATTAAAATTTTTAAATTATTTATTATATTTTTAGTGCATATATTATAAATAATAATCCACTGCTTATGATAACAACTTTCAGAAAACATATTATACAAAAACTTCAAGTTCTGACAATATTATTTTATCTAAGCATTAGAATATACATATAAATTATAAAATATTTATTACATGGCTTCTAATCATTCAATTATTAGCTCCATGATTTCATTTTTTTTTCCATTGCATAAAACAGAATCCACACTCTTGTGTGAGCGTGTGTTTCAATACCATATTGGTTGTTTTACTACTATATATATAAAAGACAAAATGCTCATATTGATTGCTTTACTACTATCCACAGTAACATATTATTGTTTTACTATATATATATACTAGCAATTGCATGTGCCTGAAGGTACGACGTAATGAAAAATTAGATTAAAATTCAAAAAATACTACATCTTTGCAACCTAAAATAACTTACAATCAGACATAACAATTATCATAATTCACCGTACCACCACAATAATTAATACATACTCAATCCTCAACACATCCAACCACCAAAACATCAAAAATATATATCTTCAAAAATAGATATCTACCAAAACAACCGTCATTTCATACCCAAAATCATCATAACCATGTATAATTAATTAACTTTATAAAATACGGAACACAAAAAATACACACATGCAGAAATTAATACATATTCAATCATCAACACATATCTAACAACCAAAACATCAAGCTAGTTGCTACTAATTTTAAAAAAATTTGACAGAGTTTCCTTTAAAAATAGATATCCAGACAAATATAAACATGTCTACAAAATTTACAATCATCCATACATATCCAAACTGTGACGCCCCCAAAATAGGTATACAACACCCATTCTGAGTCGCCAAATACATGGTACATAAAGCAAACTACAACTTCAATAAAACAATTGTCGTGCAAAATACGACAACACATACTGTGAGTTTAAATACAAATAATGTCTTCTAAACAATATCCACACTCAAATAAGTCCTCATTACAATTATTCAAACACTATTTTACAGAAATAGTGAGGACTGCTAAAACATCTTTCTAGAACCATCACTCCATACCCCCGACTAGATCTTGCTATGTTCTCACACCGAGAAGAAAAATGGAACAAAAAGGAAAAGGGTGAGCTCAACTAGCCCAAAGAAAAGAATATTATGACTAAGATAATATACAACAAATTATCATTAGTTTTCAACAGGAAAAATTTGATAAAATATAATAGACAACAAGTTTCAGATCAACAATCTGCAGTAAAATAAAGAATCCATTAGAAGAGTCAGTAGAGAATGAGTTCTACTATCTTCTAAGATTTAAAAGTCCATCATCAATATTTTATCCCTGTAACAACAATCAATATTCATCTTTAATCAATATTCATCTTTGCACTACAGGCCAAAGATATTCATCAGTTAATCATTCATCTTTGCACTACAGGCCAAAGATATTCAGTAATATCATCATTTAGGATTGAGGATGATGAAAAAAATATTTTAAAGAAAACGAATCCAGTGAGACAGAAGGGCAAATAGTAAGGATTCGTATAACAGTTTATCCAAGATCAATAATACTCCATAATAACCAATTTTGAAGCAAAATTCAAGAATAAAGATCAAAACATGGATACAATCAAAGATAGTAACCATAATAGACATCTTGGACAAAAAGAAGAAAATTTCATTTTTCGGTGAATAGTGTCGTATTCAAGAATAGTGCCATATACGTGAATAATAACCCCGACACAAAAAGTTCCAAATTTGATAAAAAGTTCAAACCAATATTTTCGCATAATGATATCGAAAAAAATAATATCATTTACGAAGAAAATAACATCTCTTACCTCAAAATAACCGTACTTCTGATTGAATTTCGGATATAGTCTTGTAAACTTGTCTTGAATAGCAACTCTCAAAGTATCTAAATACTCACAAAAATACGCTCGATAATCTAGAGAGAAAGAAAACTTGTTTCTGGTGTGATTTTTAATTCTAACCTAAGCGTCTATTTATAGGAAAATGCTAGAACGTCATAGGAGACTAAAATAATAAAATATTATTTTCTTTTATTTCTTCCACGCATGCCTACTTTGTTGAATGCCTAGCATACTAATTCTGAATTTTTTCCAGCAGCCCACATGTTATTAACACCAACCAAAGTGGGTCCCACCCCATAATTTAATAAGAATCATTTTATTTTCCGAAACTTCAATAATTCATAGAAAATAGCCCGGTTATCAGAAAAATACGAATTTTATGTCCATTCTGCCTGAAATCAAATTCTCTACAACTTTGCAGAAGAAAGTTTTTCCAAATTCCAAACATAAAATATCCAAAATTCATAAACGGATGATTTTTAATACCTCCACACCGATAAAATACTGATAAAACACCTCAGAATTAATTCCTTCATTTTTATCCATATAAAAATAAATATATCCATCATTTATATCCACATAAAATAAATATTTTCTTATCATATAAATCAATAATTAATTATTCACAAATAATATTACGAATCACAATTATGACAACCGAATAGTTCCCAAGAAAGAGGGGCTTTCAATAAAAATTTCTCCTTCTTCGACGCCGCAATTAGGTGACCAAACCTCTCCTGGATGTAATTTTCTAGACATTGCCAATAATTCTATCTAATAATATTATTCAAATAATATGAATTATTGATCCGATAATGGGAAATACTTTGCGGTGATAATTATTGAAACAACAATAATATAAAATATCAACGCAGATAATTATTGAATCAATAAAATAAAATATTGAGCAAAGAATTCTTCGTAACAATTATTGAGTAGTGCCTTCTTACGTAAGAATCAATAATTCAAAAATACTGTGCATCTACGCGTATTACTGTATTTTAACCACCGAGTATTCCAACAGTGTTAACAGTAAAAACTACGTCGTTATTTATAAAAACTCAAACTTGTCGTTTTCTTCATTCGACAGTTATTCTGTTATGGTGCCCACAAATGACTGCGCCGTCGTACGAATATTCCCCGACAACAAGAATATTCCACGACCAAACGAATATTCCCCGACAACAATGATTATTATATAACCACTTTCTTATTTTGTAAAATTTGCACATTTCACCCATAACCAGAGAATTATATCAAATTAATACCTTATTATTCACAATAATAATTAGAGGAAATTCGATTTTATTTATAATAAGTTGGGGTCTTACAACCTCCCCTCCTTATAAAATTTCGTCCTCGAAATTGACATACGTACCTGGTGTTTCGAAAAGGGGAGGATACCTTGCTTTCATTTCTGATTCCAACTCCCATGTCATTTCTTCAATTGCATGGTTTCTCCACAAAACCTTAACTTGTGGTATAACCTTCGTGCGTAGGGCATGCTCTTTCCTATCCAAGATCTTAACAGGTACTTCTTCGTACGTTAAATCTTTGGTTATCTAAATCAGTTCTAAAGCAATAATATGGTTCGGGTCTTTCACATATTTACGAAGCATAGATATGTGAAAAATATTATGAACACGAGACATACTTGGAGGTAATGCGAGTCTATAGGCCACATTTCCTATTCGGTCAAGAATCTCAAATGTACTAACAAATCATGGATTGAGCTTTCCTCTCTTCCCAAATCTTGTAACTCCCTTCCATGGAGCAATACGTAACAATACATGTTCTCTGATATTAAACTCCACGTCCTTTCTATGAAGATCAGCATAACTCTTTTGTCGATCTTGTGAGATCTGAATACGTTGTCGAATCATTTGGATCTTTTCTAGAGTCATGCGTACTAATTCTGGTCCCAACAACGTTGTTTCTCCCACCTCGTCCCAGCATACTGGAGAACGACACTTTCGTCCATACAACACCTCAAATGGAGCCATGCCTATACTTGCTTGATAACTGTTATTGTAGGAGAATTCTACCAATGGCAAGTACTTATCCCAACTCCCTTTGAAATCTAGGACACAAAGTCTTAATAGATCTTCAAGAGTTTGAATAGTCCTCTCGATTATCAAATCTGTTTGAGGATGGTATGCCGAAATAATCAGTAAATCCGTGCGCCATAGCTTTCTGCAAGCTAACCCAAAATCGTGAAGTGAATCTTGGGTCACGATCCGAAACTATGGATACTGGCATGCCATGCAATTGCACAATCTCATTCACGTAGATACGAGCAAGACGTTTAAGGGAATATGTCTCACGTATCGGTAAGAAATGTGCAGACTTGGTTAATCTATCAACAATTACCCAAATAGCATCTATGCCCTGAGAAACTTTGCGAAGACCTATAACGAAATCCATAGTAATGTGTTTCCACTTCCATTTCGAAATCTCAAGTGGTTGCAATGGACCCTTTGGCACTTGATGCTCGCTTTTACTGAGTTGTGAGGTTAAACACCTCGAGATAAACTCCGCGATCTCTCTCTTCATATTATTCCACCAAAATGTATGTCGAATATCATGATACATTTTGGTACTCCCAGGATGGATTGAAAATGGTGTGTTGTGTGCCTCCATCATGATTCAATGCTTCAAATTAGAGTCGTTAGGAACACAAAGTCTGGAGTTGAATCTAAGTATTCCTTCTTCATCGATTCTCGCTTCTGGAATAGCTCCTTCTTGCACTTTCTTCTTCATACATACGTGTCGGCTCCGGTCCAGTAGCTTGAGTAGCTTTAACTTTATCGATTAAAGTCAGTTCTACTCGTATATTCGCCATCATCATGTGGGTCCCTGGAGTCTTTAATTCTACCTCCATCCTTTGCAAGTCATACAGAATGGGCCTTTGCATTGACAATATCGCACTCATACTCGCATATGATCTTCTACTCAATGCGTCAGCTACTACGTTCGCTTTTCCAGGATGATATTGAATAGTGTGATTGTAATCTTTCAACAGTTCAAGCCAACGTCGTTGCCGCATGTTGAGTTCTTTTTTAGTAAAGAAATATTTAAGGCTTTTATGGTCCGTATAGATCTCCACTTTTCTCCCCATACAAGTAGTGTCTCCAAATTTTCAACGCGAATACGACTGTTGCCAACTCCAGATCATGAGTAGGATAATTCCTCTCATATTCTTTGAGTTTTCGTGAGGCATAGGCTATGACCTTCCCATGTTGCATGAGAACGCATCCTAACCCTTTGCCTGAAGCATCGTTGTATATAACAAATCCATCTGAACCAGATGGTATTGCCAGAACAGGTGCCGAAATGAGTCTCCTCTTTAGCTCTTGGAAACTCTTCTCGCATTCCTCGCTCCATACGAATTTTGTATCTTTCCGAGTCAGCTGAGTTAACGGAGTAGCGATTCGAGAAAATCCTTCCACGAATCTCCGATAATAACCAATTAAGCCCGAAAAGCTGCGTCTTGGCCACCGACTTTGGTTGCTCCCAACTTTGATCGCTTCAATCTTCGCCGGGTCAACAGATACTCCATGTTTTGACACCACGTGCCCAAGGAATGCTACTTCCTCAAGCCGAACTCGATTTCTTGACTTGACATAAAGTTTGTTTTCACTAAGCCTTTCAAGTATCGACTTCAAATGGTGCTCATGATCTTCACAAGATTTGGAATAGATGAGGATGTCATCAATAAAGACAACAATGAATTGATCCAAATATTCCTTGAATACGGTTCATCATATCCATGAAAGCAATTTGGAGCATTAGTCAATCCAAAAGACATGACTAAGAATTCATAATGCCCGCATCGAGTTTCGAAGGCGGTCTTTGGAATATCCTCGATTTTAATCTTCAAATGATGATATCGAGCGAAGGTCGATCTTTGAAAAGAATTGTGCTCTTTGCAACTGGTCGAACATGTCATCAATGCGAGGTAACGGATACCTATTCTTGATGGTGACATGGTTCAATTCTCGATAGTCAATACAAAGTCGCATACTCCCGTCTTTCTTTTTTACAAATAAAACAGGAGCACCCCAAGGAGATGTACTAGGAAGAATGAAACTGATGTCTAACAATTCCTGTAGTTGGACTTTTAACTCCTGAAGTTCAATAGGAGCCATTCGATGTGAGGTTTTAGAAATGGGCTTTGTACCCGGTTCAAGATCAATAAAGAATTCAACATCACGTTCTGGGGGTTTACTGAAAAGTTCTTCAGGAAATACATCAGGAAATTCTCTAACAACAGAAATATTATTCAAATCTGACTTGTCTTTGTTCAAATCCATAACATGGGCTAAGAAAGCTTAACATCCATTTTTCAATAAACGAATAGCTTTGTGGCTTGATATAACAGTGACTGATTTTAGTGGTTTAGTAGTTTGAATTTGTATGACAGGTTGGTTAAGAATATGAAAACTAACAACCTTACGAAAATAATCAATTTTAGCATGATGAGTGGTTAACCAATCAATTCCTAAAATCATATCAAAATCAAGTATCTTTAAAGAGATAAGATCAACAGGTAATGTGATAGTGCCAACTTGGATTAAGCAAGATTTATAAACAGTGGACGTAACGAAAGTTTCTCCTAACGGAGTCTCCACTGATAAATCAAAGTCTAATTTCTCTGGAGTCAAGTTTAAACGTTGAGCACAGGCGGGAGAGATAAAAGAATGGGTAGAACCGGTATCTAGTAAGGTATAAACTTCGTAAGAATTCAAGATTAGCTTACCCGTAATCACCTCGTTCGGGTTCCTCACGTTTTGGCCAGCCACGACAAACGCTATTCCAGGAACCGCTGATTTCGACTTATCCGGGACAACCCTTGGAGTTACCATCCCCGTTGAACTTGGTTTTGCTACAGAACAATCCTGAGCTATGTGGCCTTCCTTTCCACAGTTGTAATATACCTTGGATTGTTTTGGACAGTTTGGGCTGATATGTCCCTCTTTCCGCATTTGTAATATCTAACTGGCTATTGATTCTCCTCCCCTAGAATTTGTTGTTGGTGGTTTGGTCTTTCTTTGTTGATGTCTTCCCGTCATTGTTGAATCTCCTCTTTCTGAAATTTCCACTTGACTCACCTCTCCTATTATCATGGCCACGATGACCACCCGAGTGGTTACCACCTTTGTTCGTATTTTTCCCTCCTCGTTGGTTATCATCGCTCTGATGACTGCTGTCACCGATATGACCCTAGTTGTGGTCCCTCGGTTGAACATACTCACTATCTCGCTCTAATAGTTGAGCCCTGTTGACAACATCTGAATACAGATAAAATTTATGAGAGATAAGGTATTGACGAATCTCGGGTTTTAGACCTCTCGAAACATCCTTGTCATTCGTTCCTCATTCTCTACCAAATGAGGTGCAAACACGGATAACTCGGTGAACTTTCGCTTCGTCTTTGGGACAGTCGTATGTTGTTTTGTTCGGTCGATAAACTCTACCTCCTTCATATACCGAATACTTTCGGGAAAGTACTTGTCATTGAATAGTTTCAAACGTTTCCCAAGTCATGTTGAGTGCAAAGTAGTCAGTACGCTTCACGAGACTCCCACCGAAGAGTCGCCTCACCGCGGAACATAAAGGTGGCGAATAGAACCTTCTGTTCCTCCGTACATGCCAAGACATCGAATATCTTGGTAATTTGGTTGACCCATGTTTCCGCCTTGATCGGATCCGGCTTTTCAATAAATTCTGGTGGTCCCAACTCCTTGAACTGCTTGGTTGTGATGCATCAAAGCGTTGGTATCACTTCCAATTGTATTTTGTACACGAGTCTCCTCGTCCTCGATTTTTGCATGAACCGCAAAAAGCTCCTAAACATTCCATCATTCATCGTTTGCTCGGTAGTGTTGTTTATGGAGGAATATTATCTTCTGTTATGACGTTCTCCGGTTTGTGACTAAAGGTTGTTCCACGGCCTCATACACTCCATTGTTAAAGTTCAGCAGACCCATTCTTAAATCATCGCCATAAAACAAGGGTTAATTAAACAAATTAACATATCACATAATATCCTATATTATGACTGACCAACAAATAAGCTTAGATAGGACAAACTAGCGAAGGATTTACTCATCTCTCCCCTCCTAGTTCTATTCCCGATCTCGGCCGGAGACCATATCCCTAAGCTCTCGATACCAATTGTGGCGCCCCCAAAATAGGGTATACAACACCCATTACGAGTCGCCAAATACATGGTACATAAAGCAAACTACAACTTCAATAATACAATTGTCGTGCAAAATACGACAACACATCTGCGATTTAAAATACAAATATTGTCTTCTAGGCAATATCCACACTCAAATAAGTCCTCATTACAATTATTCAAACACTATTTTACGTAAATAGTGAGGATCGCTAAAACATCTTTCTAGAACCATCACTCCATACCCCGACTAGATCCCTGCTATGTTCTCACCTCCTGAGAAGAAAAATGGAACAAAAAGGAAAAGGGTGAGCTCAACTAGCCCAGTAAAGAATATTATGACTAAGATAATATACAACAAATTATCATTAGTTTTCAACAGGGAAAAATTTGATAAAATATAATAGACAACAAGTTTTAGATCAACAACTGCAGCGAAAACAACAATCCATTAGAAGAGTCAAGTAGAGAATGAGTTCTACTATCTTCTAAGATTTAAAAGTCCATTATCAATATTTTATCCCCGTAACAACAATCAATATACATCTTTAATCATTATTCATCTTTGCACTACAGGCCAAAGATATTCATCAGTTAATCATTCATCTTTGCACTACAGGCCAAAGATATTCAGTAATATCATCATTTAGGACTGAGGATGATGAAAAAAATATTTTAAAGAAAACGAATCCATTGAGACGGAAGGACAAATAGTAAGAATTCAGTATAACGGTTTATCCAAGATCAATAATACTCCATAATAACCAATTTTGAAGCAAAATTCAAGAATAAAGATCAAAACATGGATACAATCAAAGATAGTAACCATAATAGACATCTTGGACAAAAAGAAGAAAATTTTATTTTTAAATGAATGAATAGTGTCAGATTCGTGAATAGTCTTGAGTATCGTGAATAGTAATTCAGAGCACAAAAAGTTCCAAATTTTATAAAAAGTTCAAACCAATATTTTCGCATAATGATATCGAAAGAAATAATATCATTTACGAAGAAAATAACATCCCTTACCTCAAAATAACCGTACTTCTGATTGAATTTCGGATATAGTGCTGACAAAAACTTGTACTGAATAACAACTCTCAAAGTATCTAAATACTCACAAAAATACGCTCGATAATCTAGAGAGAAAGAAAACTTGTTTCTGGTGTGATTTTCAATTCTAACCTAAGCGTCTATTTATAGAAAAATGCTAGAACGCCATAGGAGACTAAAATAATAAAATATTATTTTCTTTTATTTCTTCCACGCATGCCTACTTTGTTGAATGCCTAGCATGCCAATTCTGAATTTTTTCCAACAGCCCACATGTTATTAACACCAACCAAAGTGGGTCCCACCCCATAATTTAATAAAAATTATTTTATTTTCCTAAACTTCAATAATTCATAGAAAATAGCCCGGTTATCAGAAAAATACAAATTTTATGTCCATTCTGCTTGAAATCGAATTCTCTACAACTTTGCAGAAGAAAGTTTTTCCAAATTCCAAACATATAATATCCAAAATTCACAAACGGATGATTTTTAATACATCCACACCGACAAAATACTGATAAAACACCTCATCATTAATTCCTTCATTTTATCCACATAAAAATAAATATATCTATCATTTATATCCACATAAAATAAATATTTTCTTATCATATAAATCAATAATTAATTATTCACAAATAATATTACAGAATCACAATTATGACAACGAGTCGGATTCTCTCGGAAAGAGGGGCTTTCAATAAGAATTCTCTCCTTCTTCAGTGCGCAATTAGGTGACCAAACCTCTCCTTGAAAAAACTTTCTAGACATTGCCAATAATGCTATCTAATAATATTATTCAAATAATATGAATTATTGATCTGATAATGGGAAATCTTGTGCGTTGATAATTATTCAAACAACAATAATATAAAATATCAACGCAACAATTATTGAATCAATAAAATAAAATATTGAACAATAATTATTGTAACAATTATTGAGTAGTGGCTTCTTCACGTAAGAATCAATAATTCAAAAAACCGCGTGCATCCACGCCAGACATCGTATTTTAACCACGGGTATTCAACAGTGTTAACGGTAAAAACTACGTCGTTATTTATAAAAACTCAAACTTGTCGTTTTCTTCATCCAAGCGGTTATTACATTATGGGCCCATAAATGACCGCTACTGTCAGCATGCGAATATTTTAAAACAACAAGAATATTCCACGACCAAACGAATATTCCCCGACAACAATGATTATTTTATAACCACTTGCTTATTTTGTAAAATTTGCACATTTCACCCATAACCAGAGAATTATATCAAATTAATACCTTATTATTCACAATAATAATTATAGAAAATTCGATTTTATTTATAATAAGTTGGGGTCTTACACAAACCACCAAAAAAATCATCATTCCATACCCAAAATCATCATAACTATGTATAATTAGTTAACTTTACAAAATACGGAACACAAAAAATACATACATGAATAAATTAATACATGATCATCAACACATATTCAACCACCAAAACATCAAGCTAGTCGCTACTAATTTTAAGAAATTTCGGCAGAGTTTCCTTTAAAAATAGATATCCAAAAAAATCTAAACCTATTTACAAATGTAATAAGCATTTAAATTGTTTGGCATTATTTTGTTGTTTGGGAAGTATGCTTTTGTATAGATAGATTGATCGTAATTCTTGTATAATTTATATATAGTAAGGATTTCTCTCACTGCTTGGCACTTTAGTTTTAATTCTCTCCTTATTGAGGGATCCAACGATCTTTATTTTAAAATTTATTCTATAAGAAGCAATGTGTACTGTTGTGAAATATTGTAGCAGCATATATTGTTCCTGATCTACCTTGTTCCTCTACAAATGATGTGTAATACACAATTAGTCTGAATATACTTGTGTTAAAAAAACAAATAAACAAACATACATTATTATGATATTCTTTTGATTTTTGTTATCGCTTATTGTCTGTTCAAATTAAAGTAAAGTTTAATTCATAAAAGTAAAGTTCGAAATTTAAAATCACCTTATAGTGACCAAACGCACTAAACATTACTGTAGCAAATACTATAAACACTATAAATAAACATACCCTAAAACGGTTCCTTAACTGCAAAGAGTTAAATGTGAAGCTGACCCCTAGTAAATGGAGAAGTCTTTGTTGACTTATATTTGAAATTTTCCTACCAATTTGTGTTATAGCTTTTCCTCCAAATGTTCTTTCAGTTTTTCTTTCCATTCCTTTATTCAGCAGGTGTATAGAGCTTATAAGCCAGTCAAACTTTCAAGTTTTAATGTATGAAAAGAGTTACATATCAGGTGGACTCTCTTTAAATGGCAGCAAGTTAAATTATCATCATTGCAAATTCAGTTAATTAAAGAAAACACAAAAACTGAAAACTTGAGATACTTTACCGTAACAAATTCCTTCAAATCAATATTTCTACTTTCATCCTTCAATAACCTGTGAATTGAGAGTCATTTACTGTTTTCAAATCATGCCCACCTATATGTGAATTGAGACTTGAAGGCAACACCTATTTATTGTACGATAGTCGATACATGTAATTTTCAGTCAAGCTGAAATCTAAATTACATGTACAGAATTTTGGAAATGGTGCACTTTTTGAAGGTTATCTTTCATAATTCATTGGAGGATTTATACTCTTTTACATAGTTTACCTCTGCTTTCCAATTAAAAACATGCATAATAAAGTATGTGGTTCTAGCAATTAAGCATAAAAAATATTTCCTAAACTATAAGCAGCTCAGTAACCAAGCCACCAATTCAGATCAGAATTAATGAAAGATTGTACTTTTTTGGCCCTTCAGGTAGTAACCAAGCACAAATTGAAGATATATATATGTGTGTATTTATAATAATAAGCAAAACATACCTGAATAATCACCTATTATTGTACATGTCACATTTCCAAAAAGAGATAATAAGAAACCTAACCTCCTCTCCAATCATGCAAATTTAACTCCAATATCTGCACTTATGTGAGTGAGAGGTCACAACTGCAGCCAGGTGAAAAAGATTAAATATAGAGCCAATTTTGGGTTTTCTAAGGCCCAGGGCAAAGAAAATTCAAGTGTCCCCCTTTATACAAATTAAACAAAAAAAATAAATAAATTATCAACTAATTAACTTTATTAAAATTATAAGAATTTACAAAATATAAGGAAAAACACTTTGGGACCTCATTAAAACTTTGTTTGGGAAAAACCCAATGGGACAAAACAATGCAATTGTTCAAACCTACTCTTCAATTCACCAAGAGCAATATCCACTATAACAAGAAAATAATCAGTTCTAAATGATTCTTCAGCTGATTGTTGTTCCCTATCATTATTGGAAACCTCATCAAAATGTCTTTTTCTACAAATTTGACGCTTTTTTGGAAATACAGGCTCAATTCCCATATCAAGGGAAATTTCTTTAGCAAAAGTGAGGGAGTACAATATTGTTCTTAGTGTTGAACAAAAAATATATATTATTTTTTAAAAAAGAAATTAACTGTATAAAATCATTACAATAGTACGGTTATAAACAAACAGATAAATAATGACATATCAAGCGAACATAGTAGTGTTAAACAAATAAATAAATAATTACAATAGTACGGTTATAAACAAATAAATAAATAATGACATTAATTTTTGTTAGCTTTTTCTTCTACTAATTTCAACTAGTGGACGAGGATTGAGGATGGATAAAGATTACCATTACTATTACTACAAAATTCTATCAGCAACTCCTCCTTTTGTATTTATTGAAAATAAACTAATATTTGACCTTATAAATATTCATAATAAAATATTATAATACTTGCAACAAGATAAACAAAGATGTCTCCCATGTATGCTCTGTGCTTCAGACATCCCATTTTCAATTTCAACTAAATTGCTCCATTTTCATGTGATTCATATGATCCTCATCATCATCTTGAGCCTTTCTGTTAGAAAAAATCAAAAAAATCATGTATTCAGTGTGTGGTGTGGTTATTTGTGTGCAGATTTGAAATTAGGCGGTTGATTTTGTGATAAAATGTCGATTACCGAGATGAATAATGGTGATGGGGATGAAAATGGTTCTGGCTATTCGTGTTTGTCAATGGGGGATGAACAGGAAAAGCAATTTCATGGCGGAGATCAGAGGATTGGGGAGGGTGGAGGAGAGAAGGAGATGAAAGAGGAGAAAGAAGATTATGGTTTTTTTAGGTTCTTCTAGTTGTTCTTCAATTGGGAAGAATAGTGATGATGAAGATGGTGATAATGAGGAGAAAGAGGTTCAGAGTTCATACAAATGTGAAAATGGGTCATTTGATTCCATACAAGCTCTGGAGGTATTTTTTATTGGTCAACAATAAGGGTTAAACAATCACTTTTGTTTATAATCGTATGATCACTTTTTTTATTTTTGGGGCCCTTGACTTTGGCCCTGTGGTCATAGTCTGGTAGCCCTAGAGACCGACTCCTTGAACTATTTAGCGGTGGTGGTCGAGAGTTGCAGTGTTTCCACCTATATTTTGTGAGAGTCTCTTATTCGATGTTGTCTAATCAGTAGAAAGCTCCTAAACATTCCGTCGTTTGCCATTTAGTCGGTGTTGTTGTTCACCTGAGGATTATTGCCTTCTTGATGCACATTATCCTTGGTGTTGATTTGTGGTGACTTAACGGTCTCTGTGCTGCTCATTGATATTCTCAACATTCTCGGATGTCATTTTTGAGATCTCGCCACAAAAACAAGGGTTAATTGACATGTAACATATTATCACTATACTCAATCGTGAGCAAATTAAATATCAAATAAACTTAGGTAGGTCATACTAGCGAAGGAATTCTCCGTCTCTCCCTCCTAGTTCTAGTCTCACATCTTAGCAGGATCATATCCTAAGCTTTGATACCAATTGTGACGCCCCAAAATAGGTATACATCACCCATCTTGAGTTGCCAAATACATGGTACAAAATTCAAATACAATCTTAAATATACAACATGAGCTGTGAGTTTTAATACAAACATTGTCTTCTAGACATCATTAAAACTCAAAATAAGTCCTCAATACATTTATTAACACACTATTTCACAGAATAGTGAGGACTACTAATGCTATCCTCTCGGACCGTCACCCGTTCCCGACTAGTCCTCGCTACGTTTCTCATTTCTCAAGAAAGCAGGTGTGAAAGAAAGGGTGAGTTCAACTAGCCCAAGAAGAAATATTATGACTAAAATAAAGCGTAATAAAGTATCCTTAGTCTTCAATAGTGTTAAAGCGATACAATATAACAAACATCAAGTTTAACTGCAATGAACAAGCAATCCATTAAAAGAGTCAAGTAGAAAATAAAATCTACTATCTTTTATGATTTAAAAGGTTTTCATAACTTTTATCATTTGGACTCAAATTTTAATAAATAATCCACATCATCGAATCACCCCTCGCACTACTACCAAGGATATTCTTTAGTATCACGACCACAATTATCCATGCACTACGGGCAAGAATATTTGTGTATTCATTAATGGTCATGATAATGCCAACAATCGTCCATCAATGCACTACGGGCCAAATGAGGACTTTACCACATCATTTGTAACATACGATGGCCATGAGTACAAGAATAATCCTCGGTCATAATCATACCAAGTCCATCTATGCACTACAGGCCACAGATGACTTTTAAAAAAATATAAATATGAGGATGATGACAATGATATAAGAATTCAATAAAACAAGTTCAAGAATTAATTTGTCCAAGAACCAATAAAGTCCAAATTGTCAACATGATATTGTTTTGTAGAGTAAAATTCAAGAATGCTCAGAAGAATATTTTCATGAAAAGATATTGGATGAAGCGCAATTATCAAGGATATTCCACTAATTTCATGGAGTATAGAAGTCAAAACTTTAACTAAGCGAGTATAATAAAGAATGGAATAACAAAAGAAATCACCATGCATGCGGTACTTTATGCAGATAAGAGTTACTCCAATAGAATACTAAATAACGGAACCAAAAGTCGGGTGAAATTCGACCAATTGTGATATTCCAAATGTAATAATAAAGAATGGAATAACAACAGAAATCACCATGCATGCGGTACTTCTCAGATGAAAAGTTATTCCAATGTAATACTAATAAGGACGGAATCAGTCCGACGAAAACGCGTAGACGAGGATATTCCAATGTAATAATAATAAAGATGAATCAGTGTCCGCGAAACATGAGCAGGATATTCCAAATGTAATAATAAAAAAGACGGAATCGAGTTGGCGTAGAAACGCATGTGATGAGGATATTTCAATGCAGAATAGTAAAGTAAAGCGGAATAATAGAAGAATGTCACCAAGTATAGGGGTTGCTCACAGATACTGAGTTATTCCAATGTAATAATAAAGAATGGAATAACATAAGTTCTCTTCATGAATACAAAAGAATAACACCCCTCACTTTAGTACAACAAATAATATTCCCTACCTTAAGAAGAAGAGTCTTGGATATATAAGTAGTGAAGTAGCGTAATACTTTCTTTCTTTCTCTCTATAGTTTATCTCTTTAGAGTTTCAAATTGAATTCGTAAGAAAATAATGAAGGAATGAGCTTTATTTATAGAAAAATGGACTGTGCATAGTAACTAACTCATGAGCGGTCCAGATTGATTTACTTTTAATCTGACATCCATATTTAAAGCAAAATCTTTTAAATAAAATATAATATATTCTATTTATAATCTAATAAAATGAATAACTTTATAAAAGATTTTACTATGCAAACACTATCGCAGGCACTATGCAAACACTATGCATAATAAAATATAATATATTCTAATTATTGTCTAATAAAATAGATAGCTTTATAAAAGTATTACATTTTATATAAAAAGATTTTACTATGCAAAAATACTACGCCGATACTACGCATAATAGAATATAATATATTCTATTTATAGAATAACTTTATAAAAGTATTTTGTTTTATATAAAAGATTTTCTTTATTATTACATTAATAATACCAACAAAACTGAGTGAGTTATCACTTAAGCATCAATAATTAATATTGTGTGCTACTATGCAACCACAGCCAGACATCGTATTTTTAACATTAAGATTGTTTCAATTAACAGTAAAACTTCCATTGTTATTTTCATAAAGTATTTTGTAGTTTCTCAATCAAACAATAATTCCGTTGTAGGGTCCACCAATGATTGTGCTGGTTAATGCGAATATTCCCCTGTTAAAACTAATATTCCCCACCAATCGAATATTATATAACAACTTCATGTACTTTTGCAAAATTTATAAATATTACCCACAACTATAACATTATATCAATTTCACTCCATAATATTCAAAAATAATATTTATAGAAAATTCATCTTTATTCAAAAAGTTGGGGTTTTACACTTATCTTAGAAAGAATAGTACTGGATATAGAAGTAATGAAGTAGCAGAACACTTTTCTTCTTTCTCTCTATAGTTTCTCTCTCAAGAGTTTCAATGAATTCGTAAGAAATAATGAAGGAATAAGCTTCTATTTATAGAAGAATGGACTGCATAGTAACTAATTCATGAACGGTCCAGATTTAAAAAAAAATCTTTTAAATAAAATAAAATATAATATATTCTATTTATAATCTAATAAAACGAATAATTTTATAAAAGTATTCTGTTTTATATAAAAAGATTTTACTATCTGGGCACTATACAACACTATGCATAATAAAATATAATATATTCTAATTATTGTCTAATAAAATAAATAACTTTATAAAAGTATTACATTTTATATAAAAAGATTTTATTATGCAAACACTATGCAGAACACTACGCAAACACTATGCATAATAGAATATCATATATTCTATTTATAGTCTAATAAAATGAATAACTTTATAAAAGTATTTTGTTTTATATAAAAAGTTTTTCTGTTTTATTACATTAATAATACTAATAAAACAAACTTTATCACCATTATTATAATTCACAATATTAATCGACCAGGTCGTTCCCAGGAAAGAGGGGGCTTTCCAATAAGGATTTCTCCCTATTGGCGCGTAATTAGGTGACCAAACCTCTCCTTGATAGAACTTCTAGACATCGTTAATATTGTAAATAATAATATTAATAACTTTGTCGTCTCAATTATTAATTTAATAATATATAAAATATTGACAATAATTGAATCAAATAACGTGAGATACTATGCAGTAATTACCGTAGCAATAATTGAACAAAATTCGAAAGTGACTTCTCACGTAAACATCAATAATCAATCGTGTGTAGCTACTCTTATGCAACCCAGCGTATTACTATACTTTTAACATGCCGGTGTTTTAACAGTTAACAGTAAAAACTTTCGCCGTTATTTTTTTCATAAAGTATTTTGTCATTTTCTCAATCCGACAATAATTAGTTTGTAGGGTCAACCAATGATTGTGCCATTGTATTTAATATTCCCTGTTAAAACGAATATTTTCCCACCAATCGAATATTATATAACAACTTCGTGATTTTGCAAAATTTATAAATATTACCCACAACTATAACATTATATCAAATTTACTCCATAATATTCAAAAATGATATTTATAGAAAATTCATCTTTGTTTATAAAAGTTGCGGTCTTACAACCTCCCCTTTTTATGAAATTTTACCCTCGAAATTAGGGTACGTACCTGGTATGTCGAAGAGGTAAGAATACCTTGATTTCATTTCAAATTCTAACTCCCAGGTCATTTCCTCAACATCGTGGTTTCTCTACAAAACTTTGACTTGAGGTATAACCTTGGAGCATAGAATATGTTCCTTCTTATCCAAGATTTGAATAGGAACCCCTTCATACGTCAAATCTTCCACTATTTCGTCTGGTTCTAACTCAATAATGTGGTTCGGGTCTTCCACATATTTACGTAACATGGATATGTGAAAAATGTTATGAACACGAGACATATTTGGCGGTAAAGCGAGTCTATAGGCCACAGTTCCTACTTGATTGAGGATTAAAAATGGGCCGATGAATCGAGGATTGAGCTTTCCTCTCTTTCCAAATCTCGTAACTCCTTTCCATGGAGCAACACGTAACAACACATGATCTCCTATATTGAATTCCACGTCCTTTCGATGAAGATCAAGATAACTCTTTTGTCGATCTTGTGAGGTTTTTTATACGTTGTCGGATCGTTTGAATCTTTTCGTAGTCATACGCATCAACTCGGTCCCAACAACGTTGCTTCACCCCACCTCATCCCAAAGATATCTTGGAGAACGTCACTTTCTTCCATACAACGCTCGAATGGAGCCATGCCAATACTTGTTTGATAGCTGTTGTTGTAGGAAAACTCCACCAATGGTAAGAACTTGTCCCAACTTCCCTTGAAGTCAAGGACGCAGAGTCTTAATAGATCTTCAAGAGTTTGAATCGTCCTCTCTGACTGCCCGTCCGTCTGAGGATGATATGCCGAGCTAAATCGTAAATCCGTGCCCATAGCTTTTTGCAAATCAACCCAAAATCTTGAAGTGAATCTTGGGTCTCGATCAGAAACTATAGATACTGGCATACCATGCAATCTTACAATCTCGTTTAGGTACATACGAGCAAGATGTTCAAGTGTATAAGTTTCTCGTATCGGTAAGAAATGAGCAGACTTGGTCAATCTATCAACAATGACTAAGGCCAGTAACAAAATCCATGGTAATGTGCTCCCACTTCCATTCTGGAATTTCAAGTGGTTGCAATGGACCTTTTGGTACTTGATGCTCCGCCTTGACTCGTTGACAAGTTAGACACCTTGAGATAAACAATATTATCTCTCTCTTCATATTGCTCCACCAAAATGTATGACGAAGATCACGATACATTTTGGTACTCCCAGGATGGATTGCAAACGGTGTGTTGTGCGCCTCCATCATGATTTTATACTTTAAATCAGGGTCGTTAGGAATACAAAGTCTGGAGTTGACTTGAAGTATTCCTTCTTCATCAATTCTTGCTTCCGGCATAGCACCTTTTTGCACCTTCTTCCTCATATGCATCAGTTTCAGTTCTGTAGCTTGAGCAGCTTTAACTTTATCGATTAAAGTCGGTTCTACTTGTATATTCGCCATCATCACATGGGTCCCCGGAGTCTTTAACTCTATCTCCATCCTTTACAAGTCACACAAAATGGGCCTTTGCGTTGATAATATCGCACTCGTACCCGCATATGATCTTCTACTCAATGCGTCAACTACCACGTTTGCTTTTCCAGGATGGTATTGGATGGTATGATCATAATCTTTTAACAGTTCAAGCCAACGTCGTTGTCGCATGTTGAGTTCCTTTTGAGTGAAGAAATATTTGAGGCTTTTATGATCCATAAAGATCTCCACTTTCTCTCCATACAAGTAATGCCTCCAAATTTTAAGTGCGAAGACAATACCGCCAACTCTAGATCATGAGTAGGATAATTCCTCTCATATTCTTTGAGTTGTCTTGAGGCATAGGCTATGACTTTCCCATGTTGCATGAGAACACATCCTAACCCTTTGCTAGAAGCATCATTGTAGATGACAAATCCTCCGAGGCGGATGGTATTGTCGAGCAGTCTTTGAAATGAGTCTCTCTTGAGTTCTTGAAAACTCTTTTACATTCTTCGCTTCAACCGAATTTTGTATCTTTTCGAGTCAATTTGAGTTAATGGAGTAGCGATTCGAGAAAATCCTTCCACGAATCTCCGATAATAACCCGGCTAAGGCCGAGAAAGCTACGTACTTGATTCATCGATTTCAGGTTGCTCCGACTTTGAATAGCTTCAATCTTTGCCGAGTCAACAGATATTCCATGACTTGATACTACGTGCCCAAGGAATGCTACTTCCTCAAGACAGAACTCACATTTCTTTAACTTGGCATAAAGCTTGTATTCACGAAGCTTTTGAAGTATCAACCTCATGTGTTGCTCATGATCTTCACGGATTTTGGAATAAATAAGGATGTCATCAATAAAGACGACCACAAAGTGATCCAAATATTCTTTGAATACTCGGTTCATCATATCCATGAAGGCAGCAGGAGTATTAGTCAATCCAAAGGACATGACTAGGAATTCATAATGCCCGTACCGAGTTCTGAAAGCCGTCTTTGGAATGCCATCGGTTCTAATCTTTAATTGGTGATATCCGGAACGAAGATCAATCTTTGAAAAGAATTTGGCTCCTTACAACTAGTCAAATAGGTCATCAATACGTGGCAATGGGTACCTATTTTTGATGGTGACATGATTCAACTCCTGATAATCAATACAAAGTCGCATACTCTCATCTTTCTTCTTCACGAATAGAATAGGAGCACCCCAAGGAGAAGTACTAGGACGAATAAAGCCAATGTCTAACAATTCCTGCAGTTGGGTCTTTAACTCCTGAAGTTCAATAGGAGCCATTCGATATAGGGCTTTGGAAATGGGTTTTGTATCGGGTTCAAGGTCGATACAAAATTCAATTTCACGCCGGGGTAAAGGGAAGTTCTTGAGAATACGTCGGAAAATTTATTAACAATAGAAATATCATTCAAAAGCGGCGTATATTTTTTTTTTAGATCCGTGACATGAGCTAAGAAAGCTTGACATCCGTTTTTCAATAAACGAATAGCTTTATGGCTTGAGATGACAGTGATTGATTTTAATGGTTTGGTTGCTTGAATTCGCATAATAGGTTGGTTAGAAATATGAAAGCTAACAACCTTACGAAAACAATCAATTTTTGCATTATGAGTAGTTAACCAATCAATCCCTAGAATCACATCAAATGCAAGTATTTTTAATGAAATAAGATCAACAGGTAATGTGAGGGTACCGATTTGAACCAAACAAGACTTATAAACGGTGGATGTAATGAAGGTTTTACGCGGCGGAGTTTCTACAGATAAGTCAAAGTCTAATTTCTCCGGAGTCAAATTTAATCGTTGAGCGCAAGTAGGAGAAATAAAAGTATGAGTAGAATCGGTATCAAATAAGGTATAGACTTCGCTAGAGTTTATGATAAGCTTACCCGTGATGACCTCGTTCGGGTTCCTTGCTTTTTGGGAGGTAACAACAAACGCTCTCCTTGCACTAATGGCTTTGACTTTTACGGGGACGGCCTTTGGTACCTCCATCCTAAGCTGAACTTGTCTTGATTGAACGACAAAATCGGGCTAGGTGACCTTCTCTTCCACAATTATAACATGATTTGACGACTGACATCAGCAGCTTTGATTTGGTGATGTGTCCCTCCCTCCGTATTTGAAGCATATGATAGGTGGTCGTTCTCCTTCCTTAACAACGGGTGTTGGTGCTGACGTCTTTCCATCATTGTTGAATCTCCTCTTCTTGAAATGTCCATTCTTATTGTTTTGGCCCTGATTACCACCAAAGTGGTTACCATTTCTGGCATGTTGATTTCCTCAATGCTTGTTGTCACCGCTTCGATGACTGCTCTCACTGGTATTATCATTTTGTCGGCTGCTTTCTCTTGGTTGCGTTGACTCGTTATCGCGCTCCAATAACGGAGCCCTATTTACAACATCTGAATACAAACATAGTCTATGAGAAATTTGATATTGACGTATCTCAGGTTTCAAACCTCTTAGAAACATCCGCGTCATTCTCTCCTTATTGTCAACCAAGTGAGACGCAAACCGGGACAACTCAGCAAACTTAGCTTCGTACTGCGACACAGTCATATTGTTCTGCTCTAAACTGATGAACTCTACCTCTTTCATGTGACGAATACTTTCGGGAAAGTACTTGTCGTTGAATAGTTCTTGGAACTTCTCCCAAGACATCTTCAGTGCGGCAGGTTGAGTACGCTTTACCGATTCCCACCAGTAATTTGCCTCTCCTCGCAACATAAAGGTGGCAAAGGGAACCTTTTGCTCCTCGGAGCATCCCAAGACATCAAATATCTTGGTGATCTGCTTTATCCACGTCTCCGCCTTAAGTGGTTTTGGTTCTCCAATAAACTCCGGTGGTCCCAGCTCCTTGAACTATTTAGCGGTGACCGTCCGAGAGTTGCCAGTGTTTCCACCTGTATTTTGGACAGGAGTCTCTCTTGCCTGATGTTGTACGAATTGCAGAAAGCTCCTAAACATTCCGTCGTTTGCCATTTGGTCGGTGTTGTTGTGAAAGTAGTATAAACATAAGCCAATCATGTTTGATGATAAAGCATATACTTTGTAACAATCTTATTCATTTATTAATAAAAAGTATTAATTTATTAAAGGCTTTTAATTATCTACATGATGCTATTTTATAATATGTGATAAACCCATAGTTTTAAGCAATGCTTTTAGAATAATGATGATGATCATTCTAATGAGATCTAAATTCTTAGAAAGCTTAAAACTAAAATAGTTCCCAATCGTTGGATTACTAAATTGGGGATTAGTGAATCCGAATAGATTGGTACATACGTTGTTTGCTCATTGGATGAGGATGATTGATCTCATGATCATTTGTGTGGAGACACTAAAGCAATTATGTAGGTGCTTATTAGAAAATGAGTTCATTGAGCGTGGCTCGCTAAGGAATACCTAATGGAGTTTTACTTGTTCGTCGATAGGAATTCTGTAGTGATAGTAAGACAAGTGATCCTTGGACTTGAGATCATCATAGTATCTTGTGTATGATGAGTTATACTTTGACTTATTCCTTAAGACCCCTAGGGTATATCAAAGGGCATGCATGGGTATAATAAGTTATACATGGAGATAATGTATGATCAATAAAGAATCTACCACTTCTAGTAAAAGAAGAGAAATGTCATATGTGATTCGATAAATGACAACTCAGTAGTCCTTGGCCAAGGCAGAATAAAATTAGAAAGGAGTTACTAATTTGCATTATTTGGAGTTCATGCATTTAAGAGTCGAAATACATATAATTAAATAAAATAAGACTTGCGGTAATTTCATGTCTTATATTTAATTGGGACATTGTATGGTGGAAAGATTGAATTGACAAAGAACTATTTACTCAAAGGTTCTTTTATGATTAATGTTGAAATCTATATTATACGGAAAGTCGATTTGATCGCTAGGGAGGCTTATCCCTATTGTAGAATAAATATTATTTATTTAAATAAATTAATAGTTTAATTTATTTATTTAAATAAGATTAGTATTATTCTAATTGATTTATTCACATTAGGTTTGGCTTAATATGGAGAACCTAATGGGTCACACCATAAAAGGAAGAAAAATTATTAAAGAAGTTAATGGCATAATTGTAATAATATGTTAAGTATATTTAATTTAATCTATGGTGATAGAATAAATTAAATAGCTTAATATTTATTATTTAATATTTTAGAAATATTAAATATAAATTAATAAGAGAGTCTTATTAATATTATTACAATTATTATTATTTTAATTTCTAAAGAGTTTAGGAATTAATTTAATATAAGTACTCTCATTTATTCCTAATAGGATTAGGAGGAAAAATTAGTTAAAGGAGTTTAATTAATTATCCCTAATAAGATTAGGGAACCCATTTAATTAAAAGAGTTTTATTAAATAAATAATACCTTATTTTTAATAGGGTTACTTGATATCTTTATAAGATGAATCTTATATCGGATATCATATATACGTTATTCCAATTGTTGGATAAGACGCTTCTTTTCTATGAAAGATAGAAAAACTAGGGGTTTGCTTAAATACCCATATTCTTGAATTCTTCTTCTTCCTTCGTGGTGGATCACCTCAAAGGCCAAACACTTGGGTGGCTAACGTTGATCAAAGGAAGGAACCAAACCCGGTGGATTCAAGTTGAATGCGAAAAGGATTGGAGGTGAACTTGTACCTGAGGAAGCTCGGATCTTCAAGGGTATGGTTCTTGTTCTTTTTTTTTTGTTTAATTAATAATTGTGCATAAAGGATGATCCGGGCATATGGTTTGTAAAATTTTAAAACTCTGATTTTACACGTTTCCGCTTATTTTTACAATTTGATTGCGTTCATTAATATTACAAACCTAACAGTGGTATCAGAGCCAAACCTTTATACGAATTATTAATTGTTTTAATTTGATATATATATTGATATGTGTTTAGAACAATTTAATTGGGCATAATTTATTGTATAAAATTTATTTAAAAAAAGGAAAAAAAAGGAAAGGCGGTAATGATTTTTCGAAAAAATTGTTAAAAAAACGCGAACTGTTTTTGGTTTTAAGCTAGTTCGTGGTTATTCATTATTTACAGAGTATAAGGCATTGAATCCACGTGGCCCAGGTGGTCATGCTTAGAGATTTAGGATGGCAGCTATCCACGTGGTCATGCTTATATTATGGATTCACCAAGCAGGATTGATATAGATCTTGATATAGTTAATATTAGTTATATATATAATATATTAGCGTTATATATATATAGTTCTAATCTGTTGACTATATATATATATCCGGTTTATATTATATATATATATATAATTTTATCATTAAAATAAAAAGTTTATTTTAATTTTAAAATTAGAATTTCATGCTAACTAATTAGTGTTGGAATTGGATTCCATGATAACTAATTGGAGTTGAAATTGGATTCCATATTTCCTTAAATAAAAGAGTTTATTTAGATATAAAATAAGATTTCATATTATTCAAAATAAAAGAGTTTATTTGTGAATAGGAAAAGAATCCTAATTTCCTTAAATAAAGTAGTTTATTTAGATATGAAATATGATTTCATATTATTCAAAATAAAGGAGTTTATTTTGTGAATGAAAAAGAAAATCGTGTTTCCTTTTAATAAAAGTTTTTTTATACTTGGAATTGGATTCCATAATTAATTAAAATAAAGGAGTTTATTTTGATTAAAGATTTTGATTAAAATAAAATAGTTTATTTTATTCAAAATTGGATAAATTAAAATAAAATAGTTTTATTTTGATTTAAATTTGGATTAAAATAAAGGAGTTTATTTTGATTCAAAATTAGATTTTATACTAACTAAATTTGCCCATTAAATGATATCAATATATATATTGAATGTTTATTATTCATGAGTTGAATGTTATTTATTGATGCATATGGTGATGTGTATGATAATAAATGAGATTGATTATGGACTATTGACTAATGTGATTGGATTTTATTTTAGTTGGATGCATGAATGTATGGGTTTTATTAAATGGGGTCTGCGTACCTCGTCTTATCTAATTTTTCTTAATGTAAATTCTATCTCCCTCCTATGTACTTTCCCTTGACTGCTGATCAAGGTTTCTATTTATTTTAAAATAGTTTTGTAATAGGAATAGTTAGAATTAATTTTGAAGAATTAGAGATCAAGGATCAAGGAGCGCTTGAAGACCCGTTTGTAATGGAGCCCGGGTTTAAATGTAATAGTTATATTTAAATATTAATTCCTACACCCCTAGGGTTTGACCTTTTGGTTCACTTGGTGGCACTAGTGAACCAAACTAGAATAAAGTCCATAATCAATCCAGGTAGAATATAGTATTCTATATGTGCATGCTTATATTATATATATTATATATTATGCAAACGTGCTTCGCATGTTAATTATTATGACGCGTAGTTTATATATATATGTGCATGTGCGCTAAACAAGATGAGACAAATTAATAACAAACCCCTCAATTTTTTATATTAAGTCCTAAGCGTTCAAAGATATTTAGAATATCGAATGTCGCCTTCTAGCATGATAAAATTAATAGAGTATTAAATATTTAATATGAGTTTGTTGTGTCACCACAAGGCAAGTATTAAGTATTTAAGATGTTAATTTATCACATTTGATGCTTATAAAGAAAATTGAACAATATTGTTTTGTTGTGTCACCACAAGGACGATATTTTTCTTTTTTGAATATATGGAGTGCTAGGTTGGTCTTAACTTGGATAATTTTGATTCGGATGTGCCACCACTTGATCAAAATAATCTAAGAGGCAAAATACAAGGAGTTGCATAGTTGATGTAATTGACAAGAGTTTTCTACCTATTTATTTATATATAGTTTGTTGTGTCACCACAAGGCTATATACATTTGAAATGGGATCCTTATTTCTCACTAGCAAATCTTTAATTAGATTTTCTTAGAACTATATAAGTGAGGGTAATATAGTTTGAAGAAAATAGTGGGAGATACCAATTTAAAATAAGACCTAAATTATTTTGGTAATTAATAAAAGAATGTATGTTAATGTTGTTAATTACAAATTCATTTACAGAATTTTACAATGTCTAAATTACAATCACTGCGTAGCATATTAGATGCTAAATTAATCGGACCGAATTAAACGGTTTGGTTAAGGAAATTGAGAAAAGTTCTCACGGCTGAAAAGTTATCTTATGTCCTTAATACGCTTATCCCTGCAATGGTTGCAGACAATGCCTCTGAGGAAGAGATTGCTACTTTTAGAAAGTGGCAAGATGATGCATAGTTGGCTCAATGCATCATGTTCGCATCCATGAGTAACGAGCTTCAGCGTCAGCATGAAACTATGGATGCTCCTACAATAATCCTGCACGTCAAGTAGTTGATGGTGAGGAAAGTAGGACTGATAGATATCAGATATCTAAGGAGCTCTTCCGATCTAGAATGACCGATGAAACTACAGTACAGATAAAAGTCCTTAAAATTATCAATTTAATTAATCAATTAGGACAACGGGTTTTGTCATGGATGGAGAGTTGAGCCAAGATTTGATATTTCACTCACTCCCAGACTCCTTTCACAATTGTTGTGAATTTTTCATATGAACAAGCTAGATATCAGCTTCGCTGATTTGCTTAAATTATTGAAAAATGTTGAGAGTTACTTTCCAACCAAGAAAGACGAGTCTTACTGGTAGGGTCCAAAGGATTTTCTGAAAAGAAGAACGATTCTAAGAAGGTAAATAGAAAGGCGTAAACAAATGATAATAAGAACAAAATTGATATGGATAGCAAAGGAGTTTGCTTCCACTGCAATAAGCCTGGACACTAGAAAGAAACTGCAAGAAGTATCTTGTAGAGGGTAACCAAAGAAGCTTAGTGAAGTTTCGGTTACAAATACAAATTTGTTCATGATTTAAAATAAATTTTTCTTTAAGTCAAGGTTCTACTTGGGTATTGGATACCGACTTTGGTTATCATAAATATAGATTTATGAAGGGACCAAGCAGAAGTAGAAAGCTAAGCAAATATAAGTAATCCTATGTGTGGGAAATGAAGCAAAGGTTGCCATATTAGCCATAGAAACTTATAGTTTAGCAATGCCTACGGGCAAATCTATTAAGTCAATAAGTTGTTATTGTATTCCAGTTCTTGTTAGAAACATTATTTCCATTTTATTGTTAGACAATAAAATTTTTGGTATTATAATTAAGAACAATTGTTGTTCTATTTATAATAATAATGTTTTGTATAGAACTGGAATATTACTTAATGGATTTTGTATACTTGACTTACGTGAAAATAATTTTACATATTGAACAAATTATTATATGAAAAAGGAGATGAACATTCAAAGAGTTGAATCTATGTATTTGCTGAAATACAAGTGTGAATTATTTGAAAGGTTCAAAGAATTCAGAAGTGAAACAAATTGGCAAAGTATTAAGATTCTTTGATTAGATCAAGGAATAAATACTTGAGCAATAAGTTTCTAAATTATCTCAAATGGTTTTCTCATAATGGACGTCTCCTGATATGCAATAATTAATTGATGTATCTGAAAGGAAAAATCGTACCTTGTTGGACATGGTATGGTCCATAATGATTTTACCGACATTCCAGTATCCTTCTGGGATCATGTCCTAGAAATGGTTGCATATCTATGAAAAGGGTAACCTCAAAATCCGGCCCCAAGACTCCATAAAAGTTATGGACGGGGAGGATTCCTAATCTTAAGTATGTTAAGATAAGGGTTGTCCAACTTATGTGAAAAAGTTTCAAAAGGATAAGCTTGGGACAAGATTTGACAAGTATAGATTTGTGGGACATTCTAAAGTAAGTTTAGGGTATATGTTCTATAATCCTACTTAGCAAAAGGTGTTTGTTGCGAAACATGTCACCTTCTAAGATAAAGATGTTTATCATTGAAGGGGCTAGTGTGAGGATAATACATCTTGAAGAGTTCAAAAACCACAAAATATTATAAGTTAAATAAGATGAACCTATAGATAGACCTATTGTACCACAACCGAATCGTAAATCTGGAATAGTACCGAAGATACCTAGGAGGTATGGATTTATCATAGATGATGATGATGAGGTACACATCATGGAAAATGATGATCCAGTTACATACGATGAGGTAAGAGTTATAGACACTCAGAGAAATGGATTGAAGCAAGCTTCTCAAATATGGAACATTCGTTTTGATGTGACAATCAAAAGAGTTTGATTTTATCAAAAAACAAGAATGAACCTAGTGTGTACAAAAGGGTCAGTGGGAGCATCGTGACATTCCTAGAGATATACTATGGATAAGGAATGACATACCGATGCTACAATCAGTAAAGATAAAGTTGTCTAAATATTCCTTCATGAATGATTTGGGAAGAGTATTGTAACTGGGGATCCAAATCTATATAGATAGATTTAAAAGGATGTTTGGCTTAACTGAAGGAACATATATTCATTTTATGCTAAAGTCGTTTAGCATGGCAAACTCCATGGGATGTCTCACGTTGATGAGCCTTGGAGTGTATCTCTCTTAATAGTCCTCATAGAATCCTAAAAGAGAGATCGCATGAGTAACTATCATGTATGCAATGAAATGTACAAGACCTGATGTTGATCAGTTATATTCTGGAGAAGTTCACTATGAGTCAATGAAAAACATCTTAAAGGATGTGATCATATTCATGGTGGGTCAGAATGAAAACTAGAGGGCTTAACAGACTCAAGTTTTTCAGACAGACCAAGACAACAGAAAATCCACTTTAAGGTAAAGGGTTACCTTGAACAATGGTGCAGTGAATTGGAAAGGTTCTAAACAGCAAAGAGTTGCTGGTTTAGTGATAAAGACAAAGTATATAGCTGTAAATAAAGCTACAAGTTGATTGTTTGGATGAAAAGTTCATTACAGAACTAGGAATATTTCCTAAGTCTCATCTTGGATCTAAACATGTGTTGTGGCACTTTCATTTGATTATAAGAATCATTGAAAGATGGGAAATCACTATAGAGATAGTGGACTCTCAAGAACAACATTACATATCCATTAACTAAAGCTTATCCAACAGCAGGATAATCGTCACTTAGAGAAGAAGGGTATGAGATACCATGACGATTGGCTTTAGTGCAAGTGGGAGATTGAAAGTAGTATACACATAAGCCAATCATGTTTGATGATAAAGCATATACTTTGTAACAATCTTATTTATTTATTAATAAAAAGTATTAATTTATTAAAGGCTTTTAATTATCTACATGATGCTATTTTATAATATGTGATAAACCCATAGTTTTAAGCAATGCTTTTAGAATAATGATGATGATCATTCTAATGAGATCTAAATTCTTAGAAAGCTTAAAACTAAAATAGTTCCCAATCGTTGGATTACTAAATTGGGGATTAGTGAATGGGATAGATTGGTACATACGTTGTTTGCTTTCATTGGATGAGGATGATTGATCTCATGATCATTTGTGTGGAGACACTAAAGCAATTATGTAGGTGCTTATTAGAGAATGAGTTCACTGAACGTGGCTCGCTAAGGAATACCTAATGGAGTTTTACTTGCCTGTCAATAGGAATTCCTATAGTGATAGTAGTACAAGTGATCCTTGGACTTGAGATCATCATAGTATCTTGTGTATGATGAGTTATACTTTGACATATTCCTTAAGACCCCTAGGGTATATCAAAGGGCATGCATGGGTATAGTAAGTTATACATGGAGATAATGTATGATCAATAAAGAATCTACCACTTCTAGTAAAAGAAGAGAAATGTCCTATGTGATTCGATAAATGACAACTCAGTAGTCCTTGGCCAAGGCAGAATGAAATTAGAAAGGAGTTTCTAATTTACATTATTTGGAGTTGTGCATTTAAGAGTCGAAATACATATAATTAAATAAAATAAGACTTGACAGTAATTCCATATCTTATATTTAATTGGGACATTATATGGTGGAAAGATTGAATTGTACGGTAACTATTTACTCAAAGCTAACAACCTTACGAAAATAATCAATTTTTGCATTATGAGTAGTTAACCAATCAATCCCTAGAATCACATCAAATGCAAGTATTTTTAATGAAATAAGATCAACAGGTAATGTGAGGGTACCGATTTGAACCAAATAAGACTTATAAACAGTGGATGTAATGAAGGTTTCTCCCAACGGAGTTTCTACAGATAAGTCAAAGTCTAATTTCTCCGGAGTCAAATTTAATCATTGAGCGCAAGTAGGAGACATAAAAGAATGGGTAGAACCGGTATCAAATAAGGTATAGACTTCGCTAGAGTTTATGATAAGCTTACCCGTGATGACCTCGTTCGGGTTCCTTGCTTTTTGGGAGGTAACTACAAACGCTCTCCCTGCAGACTACCAGCTTTGACTTTTCCGGGACTACCTTTGGTGCCTCCATCCTATTTGAACTTGTCTTGGTGAACGACAAAATCGGGCCAGGTGACCTTCTTCCTTCCATAATTATAGCATGATTTGGACAACATCGCGCAGTTTGGACTGATGTGTCCCTCCCCTCCGCATTTGAAGCATATGATAGGTGGTTGTTCTCCTTCCTTAACAACGGGTGTTGGTGCTGACGTCTTTCCATCATTGTTGAATCTCCTCTTCTTGAAATGTCCATTCTTATTGTTTTGGCCCTGATTACCACCAAAGTGGTTACCATTTCTGGCTTGTTGATTCCCTCCATGCTTGTTGTCATCGCTTCGATGACTGCTCTCACTTGTATTATCATTTTGCCGGCTGCTTTCTCTTGGTTGCGTTGACTCGTTATCGCGCTCCAATAACTGAGCTCTATTTACAACATCTGAATACAAACATAGTCTATGAGAAATTTGATATTGACATATTTCAGGTTTCAAACCTCTTAGAAACATCCGCGTCATTCTCTCCTTATTGTCAACCAAGTGAGACGCAAACCGGGACAACTCGGCAAATTTAGCTTCGTACTGCGACACAATCATATTGTTCTGCTCTAAACTGATGAACTCTACCTCTTTCATGTGACGAATACTTTCAGGAAAGTACTTGTCGTTGAATAGTTCTTGGAACTTCACCCAAGACATCTTCAGTGCGGCAGGTTGAGTACGCTTTATCAATTCCCACTAGTAATTTGCCTCTCCTCGCAACATAAAGGTGGCAAAGGAACCTTTTGCTCTTTCTGAGCATCCCAAGACATCAAATATCTTGGTGATCTCTGCTTTATCCACGTCTCGCCTTAAGTGGTTTTGGTTCTCCAATAAACTCCGGTGGTCCCGGCTTCTTGAATCGTTTAGCGGTGGATCGCCCAAGAGTTCCCAGTGTTTCCACCAGATATTGGGACAGAGTCTCTCTTGCTCGATGTATGCATTTAATTGCGTAAAGCTCCTAAACATTCCGTCGTTCGCCATTTGGTCGGTGTTGTTGTGAAAGTAGTATAAACATAAGCCAATCATGTTTGATGATAAAGCATATACTTTGTAACAATCTTATTCATTTATTAATAAAAAGTATTAATTTATTAAAGGCTTTTAATTATCTACATGATGCTATTTTATAATATGTGATAAACCCATAGTTTTAAGCAATGCTTTTAGAATAATGATGATGATCATTCTAATGAGATCTAAATTCTTAGAAAGCTTAAAACTAAAATAGTTCCCAATCGTTGGATTACTAAATTGAGGATTAGTGAATCCGGATAGATTGGTACATACGTTGCTTGCTCATTGGATGAGGATGATTGATCTCATGATCATTTGTGTGGAGACACTAAAGCAATTATATAGGTGCTTATTAGAGAATGAGTTCACTGAACGTGGCTCGCTAAGGAATACCTAATGGAGTTTTACTTGCCTGTCAATAGGAATTCCTGTAGTGATAGTAGTACAAGTGATCCTTGGACTTGAGATCATCATAGTATCTTGTGTATGATGAGTTATACTTTGACTTATTCCTTAAGAACCCTAGGGTATATCAAAGGACATGCATGGGTATAATAAGTTATACATGGAGATAATGTATGATCAATAAAGAATCTACCACTTCTACTAAAAGAAGAGAAATGTCATATGTGATTCGATAAATGACAACTCAGTAGTCCTTGGCCAAGGCAGAATAAAATTAGAAAGGAGTTTCTAATTTGCATTATTTGGAGTTGTGCATTTAAGAGTCGAAATACATATAATTAAATAAAATAAGACTTGACAGTAATTCCATGTCTTATATTTAATTTGGGACATTGTATGGTGGAAAGATTGAATTGTACAGTAACTATTTACTCAAAGGTTCTTTTATGATTAATGTTGAAATCTATATTATCTGGAAAGTCGTTGATCGCTAGGGAGGCTTATCCCTATTGTAGAATAAATATTATTTATTTAAATAAATTAATAGTTTAATTTATTTATTTAAATAAGATTAGAATTATTCTAATTGATTTATTCACAACCGGTTTAATATGGAGAACCTAATGGGTCACACCATAAAAGGAAGAAAAATTATTAAAGAAGTTAATGGCATAATCGTAATAATATGTTAAGTATATTTAATTTAATCTATGGTGATAGAATAAATTAAATAGCTTAATATTTATTATTTAATATTTTAGAAATATTAAATACAAATTAATAAGAGGAGTCTTATTAATATTATTACAATTATTATTATTTTAATTTCTAAAAGAGTTTAGGAATTAATTTAATATAAGTACTCTCATTTATTCCTAATAGGATTAAGAGGAAAAATTAGTTAAAGGAGTTTAATTAATTATCCCTAATAAGATTAGGGAGCTCATTTAATTAAAAGAGTTTTATTAAATAAATAATACCTTATTTTTAATAGGGTTACTTGATATCTTTATAAGAGGAGTCTTATATCAGATATCATATATACGTTATTCCAATTGTTGGATAGTACGCTCTTTTCTATGAAAGATAGAAAAACTAGGGTTTTGCCAAATACCCATATTCTTGAATTCTTCTTCTTCCTTGGTGGATCACCTCTAAAGGCCAAACACTTGGGTGGCTAACGTTGATCAAAGGAAGGAACCAAACCCAGTGGATTCAAGTTGAATGCGAAAAGGATTGGAGGTGAACTTGTACCTGAGGAAGCTCGGATCTTCAAGGGTATGATTCTTTGTTTTTTTTTTGTTTAATTAATAATTGTGCATAAAGGATGATCCGGGCATATGGTTTGTAAAATTTTAAAACTCTGATTTTGCACGTTTCCGCTTATTTTTGCAATTTGATTGCGTTCTTGAATATTACAAACCTAACATGTTGTTTACTTTAGGATTATTGCCTTCCTGATGCACATTATCCTGGGTGGTTATTTGTGGTGACTTAACGGTCTCCTGTGCTCCATTGATATTCTCAACATTCTCGGATGTCATTTTCAGATACTGCCACAAAACAAGGGTTAATTGACATGTAACATATTATCACCATACTCTGACCGACAAATTAAATATCAAATAAAATTAGGTAGGACATACTAACGAAGGAATTCTCCGTTTCTCCCCTCCTAGTTCTAGTCTCACATCTTAGCTAGGGATCATATCCCTAAGCTTTGATACCAACTGTGACGCCCCCAAAATAGGTATACATCACCCATCTTGAGTTGCCAAATACATGGTACAAAATTCAAATACAATCTTAAATATACAACATGAGCTGTGAGTTTTAATACAAACATTGTCTTCTAGACATCATTAAAACTCAAAATAAGTCCTCAATATATTTATTAACACACTATTTCACAAAATAGTGAGGACTACTAATGCTATCCTCTGGACCATCACTCCGTTCCCCGACTAGTCCCTGCTACGTTCTCATTTCCTGAAGAGAACAGTGAAAGAAAGGGTGAGCTCAACTAGCTCAGTAAGAAATATTATGACTAAGATAAAACAGAATAAAGTATCCTTAGTCTTCAATAGTGTTAAACTGATACAATATAACAAACATCAAGTTAACTGCAGCGGAGCAAGTAATCCATTAAAAGAGTCAAGTAAAAAATAAAATCTACTATCTTTTATGATTTAAACAATTTTTCATCACTTTTATTGCTGAGACTCAGCTTAATAAATAATCCACATAATCCCTGCACTATGGCCAAGGATATTCATTAGTATCACGACCACAAATTATCCATTCACTACGGGCCAAGGATATTCGTGTATTCATCAATGGTCATGATCATGCCAACAACTGTCCATCAATGCACTACGGGCCAATGAGTACTTTTACTACATCATTTGTAACATTACGGTCATGATTACACCGAATAATCCCTGGCCATAATCATACCAATTCCATCTATGCACTACAGGCCACAGATGACTTTCAACATAATATAAACATGAGGATGATGACAATGATATAAGGATTCAATAAAACAAGTTCAAGAATTAATTTATCCAGGAACCAATAACGTCCAAATTGTCAACATGATACTTCTTTGTGGAGTAAAATTCAAGAATGCTCAGAAGAATATTTTCATAAAAATATACTGGATGAAGCACAATTATCAAGGATATTCCACTAATTTCATGGAGTATAGAAGGCAAAACTTTAACCAAATGAGTATAATAAAGAATTGAATAACAAAAGAAATCACCAGGCATGCGATAGACCGCACATACAGGTTATTCCAACAGAATAATGAATAAAGGAACCAGGTCATGCGTAAACGCACAGACAGGATGTTCTAGCAGAATGATAAATAACGGAACCGGTCACGCGTAAAGCATGACATGGATGTTCAACGAATAATAAAGAACGGAACCGAAGTCATACGTAAAAGCTACGACAGGATGTTCCAATGGAATGATAAAGAATGAAGTAATAATGTGAAATCACCACGGTACTTGCCAGATAGTACAAAAGTTATTCCAACATAATGATAAAGAATGGAATAATGAAGAATTTCACCAAGTATAGGGTAACTGGCAGATATCTGAGTTATTCCAATGTAATAATAAAGAATGGAATAATGAGACTTTCTCTTCATGAATACGAAAGAAATAATACCCCTTACCTTAGAAAGAATAGTACTGGATATAGAAGTAGTGAAGTAGCAGAACACTTTTCTTCTTTCTCTCTATAGTTTCTCTTTCAAGAGTTTCAGTGAATTCGTAAGAAATAATGAAGGAATGAGCTTTATTTATAGAAGAATGGATTGCATAGTAACTAATTCATGAACAGTCAGATTGATTTACTTTAAGCAGACCATTCAGATTTAAAACAAAATCTTTTAAATAAAATAAAATATAATATATTCTATTTATAATCTAATAAAACGAATAATTTTATAAAAGTATTATATTTTATATAAAAAGATTTTACTATACAAAATACTATGCAGGCACTATACAATACTACGCATAATAAAATATAATATATTCTAATTATTGTCTAATAAAACAAATAACTTTATAAAAGTATTACATTTTATATAAAAAGATTTTACTATGCAAATACTATCGGAACACTATGCAAACACTATGCATAATAGAATATCATATATTCTATTTATAGTCTAATAAAACGAATAAATTTATAAAAGTATTCTATTTTATATAAAAAGTTTTTCTGTTTTATTACATTAATAATACTAATAAAACACACTTTATCACCATTATTATAATTCACAATATTAATCGACCAGGTCGTTCCTAGGAAAGAGGGGGCTTTCCAATAAGGATTTCTCCTATTAGCGGCGCAATTAGGTGACCAAACCTCTCCTATGTGAACTTGAGACATCGTTAATATTGTAAATAATAATATTAATAACTTTGTCGTCTCAATTATTGATTTAATAATATATAAAATATTGACAATAATTGAATCAAATAACGTGAGATATTATGCAACAATTATCGTAGTAATAATTGAACAAAAGCGAGTGACTTCTCACGTAAGCATCAATAATCAATATCGTGTGCTACTATGCAACCACGCAGTACATTATACTTTTAACAAAGGTGTTTCAACGAGTTAATGATAAAAACTTCCTACCGTTATTTTCATAAAGTATTTTTGTCATTTTCTCAATCCGACAATAATTCCGTTGTGGGGTCCACCAATGATTGTGCCATTGTACGAATATTCCCTGTTAAAACGAATATTTCCCGACCAATCGAATATTATATAACAACTTGCGTACTTTGTAAAATTTATAAATATTACCCACAACTATAACATTATATCAAATTTACTCCATAATATTCAAAAATGATATTTATAGAAAATTCATCTTTATTTATAAAAGTTGGGGTCTTACAAAGTGAATCACAACAAAAAATTGGGTTGAGATGAAAGAGAAATTGGATTTTGAGTGGCTTTACCATTTCGGGCGAGGAGAGAGTTCATGAATCGATGAAGTTGTTGAGCTTCTTCTTCTCCTTCTTCAAAAGGGTATACAGACAAAGAGGGGAAGGAATAGTTTTTGGAAGGGTATACAGAGCAGATGGTTTAATTTTGGTGGAGGAGGATAGTACAAGGGAAGTAGGCGGGACTTGGGTAGAGTGTAGGGGCTTTTGATTTGGGCGATTTTTTTTGTTTTGTTTTTTGTGTGAAATTAAATCTGACCCTTAGAATACGTTAGATGAATTGAGAAGAAATCTGAGCCGTTATTGTGATTTATCAAATTTTAAAGTGAGAATAGATTCAAATTTGGTTGTGTTTTATTATATATATATATATATATATATATATATATAATCCCTCATTTTACTAAATCATGTAGTATAATTAATAATAAGACAAAAGCTTTAAATATATATACATACATAATCTCCACAATGGATATGAGATAGTTTCATAATTTTATCTCACATTTATTAAACAAAATTCTTTCGTCTTTGTATTGGAATCTTTCGAACAGTCGCTTTCTCCCTTACCAATTTATTGTGCCTTTTTTCTCTTTCTTCGATTACACGTATCACGAGACAGATTAGGTCTTTATTTATTTGTTTACTTATTAATATATCTTGTTAATTCTCTTAATTATAATATGATTTAATTTTATCCATATATAAATTAAATCCAATTAGTTTTAAGGCCCAAATTTTATCAAATTAATTTATCCTTCACATATTAATACTTTTTAACCCATATAAAATAAATAACTAGTTTGACCCAATAAGATACAAAGTCCAATTAAATTATTTAAAATATAAATTTAAATGTTATTTATTTATTTTATTTTATTTTTTATTATTATTTTTTTCTGGGTATTACACCACGAATTTGTATTTACACCGTGAATTTATGTAATTGGGAAGCGGTCCACTGCGGTACTAACGACCGGTACCGTGTATTTGTTTTTTTTTAAACCACAATTATAAGAATAAAAAATAATAGAGCAGGTTTGAAAAAAAAACTGTAAAAGAAAGTATATTTTTTATTAAAAAAATACTGAAAACAGTTTACAGTGTTTTCTCAATACAAAATATACTTTCTTTTACAGTTTTTTGTTCAAACCTGCTCTATTATTTTTTATTTTTTATTCTTATAATTGTGGTAAAAAAAACCAAATACACAGGTACCGGTCGTTAGCACAATAGCACCTTTAGCATCGGACGCCCCCCAACCCGAATTTATGGGTCCCTCTTTACTGGCGATCTGAATTTCCACCTTTGTGTTTAATATTTGGAAGTCTTTAGAGATTAGGTCACACTTTGAATATGGGTTGATAGTTATAATTCTTCTTCTAAAGTCTGTCAAACTCTACCATTTGATAGAAATCTAAAAAATCTATGACTTTTTGAATACCAAAATACTTTTATAGACTTTGTAAAAATCTTAATTCAATGTCACCTAACTTTTAAAGACATTAAAAAAATTGTAATTGAATACTAGTAAACTTTTATAAACTCTTTAAATGTCTTGATTAAATACAACCAAACTTTTAAAATCTTTAAAAGTCTTTACAAATTTTAAACTCCTTCCATTTCGCTGGAGAAGTGGACTATTTATATATATATATATATATATATATATATATATATATATATTCCTCTTTATTCTATGTCTCTTCTATTCTCATATTTTTTTGAAATCTTTATTTGAGGATGTAATACAACCAAGTCTCATAATTTCGCATAAAAAAAGAAATAAATTTACAAAAGGGTACGAATAGGATTTGAGAACTCTTCTGCTCTATGACTAAAAAAATTAATGTCTCCGTTCCTAAATACTCTATCTGATTCAAAATTAGTGATAAATTTGATTTTTGAGATCAAACGACAACGTATTAAATTTTAAATTAATGTGAATTTATTTATTTTTTAATTATATAATTGTTATAATTGTATAATATATAACAAAAAACTATTAATCTCAAAATTTATTTTATTTTAAACTTTTATTAGTCATGCCAATTTTAAAGTTTAATATTGTGAGACCCCAGATTTTATCAATAATGATTTAAATTTTGTCGAAATAAATTTTTAATATTATGGTGTGAATTTAAGATAATATTATAGTTGTTAGTAGTATTTATAAATTTTGCAAAGTATGCAAGTGGTTATATTATATTCGATTGGTCGAGGAATATTCGGTTTAGTTAGGGAATATTCGTATAACTACTCAATCATTGGTGGACCCCACAATGTAATTATTGTCGGATCGAGAAAACGACAAAAATATTTTATTGAAATAACGGCGGAAGTTTTACCGTTGATCTTTGTTGAACTACCTCGGTAGTAAAAGTACGAAGAATACGTGTGGTTGCATAGTATACACCAGTATTGATTATCGATGCTTATGTGAGAAGTCACTCGGTTTGATTCCATTATTGTCGATTAATAATATGAATTATTATAGCGATAATGACGTTTTGTTTTATTCAGTATTATTAACGTAATAAAATAGAAACATCTTTTTATATAAAATGTAATACTTTATTAAAGTTATTCTATAAATAGAATATATTATATTTTATTATGCATAAGTGTTGCATAGTGTTTTGCATAGTGTTGCATAGTGTTTTTGCATAGTAAAATGTTTTATATAAATAGAATATATTATATTTTATTTAAAAGATTTTGCTTTTAAATATGGACCGCCGATTAAAGTAAATCAACTGGACCGCTCATGGATTAATTACTATGCATTCTATTTTCCTATAAATAGAAGCTCATTCCTTCATTATTTTTCTTACTTAATTCTTTGAAACTCTAGAGAGAAAATTATAGAGAAGCTATAGAGAGAAAATCTATAGAGAGAAAGAAGAAGAGTATTCTCGCTACTTCACTTTGCCAATATTCAGGTTTTCTAAGGTAGGGAATATTATTTGTTGTACCCGTAAAGGGTGTTATTCTTTCTTATTCATGAAGAGAACTTCGTTATTCCATTCATTATTATTTCATTGAATAACTCCTGTAAAAGTGGTATACCCTATACATAACCCCGACATCATGCAGATACCCTATACTTGGTGAAATCCTTATATTATTCCATTCTTATTTATTACATTGGAATAACTCAGATACGCTTGGAATCCCCTATACTTGGTGATCTTCTTCGTTATTCCATTCTTTATTATTCATTGGAATATCACATGCATGTGTTTTACAACCGGACCTTGGTTCCATTGTTTATTATTCCGCATTTATTATTCTCCGTTGGAATATCCACATGCTGTGTGTTTTACAGGACTCGGTTCCATTGTTTATTATTCAAAGATTTATTATTCGTTGGATCATCCTGTGCTTGTGAATTTCACCGACCTAGTTCCGTTATTATTATTCTCGTTGGAATAACATCATGCCAATCTGGCACCGCATGCATGGTGATTTCTTTTGTTATTCCATTCTTTATTATACCCGGTTGGTTAAAACTTTGACTTCTATACTCCATGAAATTAGTGGAATATCCTTGATATTTGCGCTTCATCCAAGAGATCTTTTCATGGAAATATTCTTCCGATCATTCTTGAATTTTACTCTACAAAACAAGTATCTTGTTGACAATTTGGACGTTAATAATTCCTAGATAAATTAATTCTTGAACTTGTTTTATTGAATTATTATGTCATTGTCATCATCCTCATGTTATATTATGTTATCTTTCGCTTACGTGCATAGATGAACTTAGTATGATTATGATCGAGGATCATTTAAGATAATCATGGCTTGTTATAAATGATGTGATAAAAGTCCTCGGTGGCTCGTAATGCGTTGATGGATAATTTTTGGTATGATTATGACCAGGGGTGATTCGGTATAGTCATGACCATTGATAATTTGAAGAAAATCCTTGACCGTGGTACAGGGATGATTAGATGTGGTGGTTTATTTATTAAGCTGAGTCTCAGCGATAAAAAAAATTGATGAAAACCTTTTAAAACCTAAAAGACAGTAGACTTTATTTTTTCTTGACTCTTTTAATGGATTGCATATTCCGCTGCAGTTAAACTGGTTGTCTATTGTATTTTATCAGTTTAACATCGTTGAAGGCTAATGATAATTTATTCGCATTATCTTAGTCATAATATTTCATGGGCTAGTTGAGCTCACCCTTTCTTTCCTTTATTTTCTTCGTGAAATGAGAACATACCGGGACGAGTCTGGGAAGCGGAGTAATGGTCCCAGAGGATAGCAATAGTATTCCTCACTATTCGTGAAATAGTGTGATAATAGTTGTAATGAGGACTCCTTTTGAGTTTGTATAATATCTAGTAAACAATATTCCTATTAGAACTCTCGGTTTATGTATATTGTCAGTATGTTACACGATAGATGTATAATTAAGTTTGTATTTGAATTTATGTACCATGTAAGTGGCGACCCAAGATGGGTGACGATACCTAATTTTGGGGGCGCCACAACAGTATCGAGCTTAGGATATGATCCCTGGCTAAGATGTGAGAATAAGTACTAGGAGGAGAGACGGGAATACCTTCGCTAGTATGACCTACCCAAGTTTATTTGGTATTTAATTGGTCTCATTGCGAGTATAGTGATAATATGTTGCAGTCAATTAACCCTTATTTTGTGGAAGTGTTTGAAAATGGCATCCGAGAATGTTGAGAATAGCAATGGAGCACAGAGACTGTTGATTCTCCACGGATCAATAATCAGACAATGTGCAACAGGATGGCGATAATCCTCCGTAAACAACAACACCGATCAATCGATTTAACGACAGATGCGCTTAAAAGGTTTTAGAATTCATGCAACATCAAAGTAAAGCGACTCACATCCAAAACGTAGGAGAAACACGGAAAACTCTCAAGGCGGTCACCGCTAAACAATTCAAGGAGCTGGGACCACCGGAGTTTAAGGAGAGCCAAAACCACGCTCGGCGGAAGCATGGATAAAGCAGATTACCAAGATATTTGATGTCTTGGGATGCTCGTGGGAGCAAAAGGTTCCTTTTACGCCTTTATGTTGCGCGGAGAGGCAGACATGGTGGGAATTCAGAAACGTACTCAACCTCATTGTCAGATCAAGATATCTTGGGAGAAGTTCCAGAGTCGCATTCAACGACAAATACTTTCACGAAAGTATTCGCCACATGAAGGAGGTGGAGTTTATCAAGTTGGAACAAAACAATATGACCGTGTCGCAATACGAGGCAAAATTTGCGGAGTTATCACGGTTCAAGGCCCCACTGGTGGATAATGAAGAGAGAATGGCGCGAATGTTTTAAGAGGTTTGAAGCCGAGATACGCCAACATCTTATTTCTCATAAACCGTGTGTTTTTATTCGGATGTTGTAAATAGGGCTCGATTAGTGGAGCGCAATAACGAGTCAATGCAACTAAAAGAGAAAACCGTAAAAATTATAATACCAAATGAGAGTAGTCATCGAAGCGGTGACAACAAGCGTGGAGGGAATCAACAAGCCAGATATGGTAACCACTTCGGTGGTAATCAGGGCCAAAATAATAAGAATGGACATTTCAAGAAAAGGAGATTCAACAATGATGGAAAGACGTCAGCACCAGCACTTGTTGTTAAGGAAGGAGAAGGACCACCTATTATATGTTTCAAATGCGGAGGAGAGGGACACATCGTCGAATCTGCGCCATGCCAGTCAAAGCATGTTATAATTGTGGAAGAGAAGGTCACTTAGCTCGATTTTGTGCCATCAAGACAAATTCAACTAGGATAGAGGCACCAAAGGTGTCCCTGCACAAACCAAAGCCGTGTAGTTAAGAGAGCGTTTTTTTTTTTCTCGTGACGAGGAACCCGAATAAAATTATCACGGGTAAGTTAATCATAAGCTCTTGCGAAGTCTATACCGTGTTAGATACTAGTTCTACCCACTCTTTTATTTCACCTAGTTATGTTCAACGCTTAAATTTGACTTCAAGAAGTTAAACTTTGACTTATTGGTTGAAACTTCGTTAGTAGGAGCCTTCGTTATCGCTACTATTTTTAAATCTTGTTTAATTCAAATAAACATTTTCACGCTACTGTCGATCTTATCTTTTGAAAATATTTGCCTTTGATGTGATTTTAGGAATCAATTGGTTAGCTACTCATCATGCTTTTCGTAAGGTTGTTAGCTTTTATATTTATAACAACCTGTTATTGCTAATTCAAAGTAACCAAACCCTAAAGTTAATCATTGTCATATCAAGCCATAAGTAAAGAGCCCCGAACCTTTCGTTGATTGACTTCCTTGTGTGGAATGCACCGAAGCCAGACTTTCTGTAGGCAACATCGTGAATGAAGATGGCAAGTTTATAGGTATCATTGTGAGGTGCTATCTAGGTTAAGGGATAGAAGTCACAGTTGGTATCAATGTGATGTATTATCCAAGTCTTGGATGAGAGTCACAGTTTTGAATGATATTTCTATTATTAATAAATTCCCTGGCGTATTCTTGAAGACTTCTTAGCCTACTTAGAGCGTGAAATCGAATTTTGTATTGACCCCAGAGAAAAAAACCCATTTCTTAAACCTCAAATATTTCTTCAACTAAAAGGATCTGTTTACGTGGATTATGGTGAAAGTCATAATAAAAGCATTGGACAAATGAAAATCATGGGTATACGTGGTATTAGTAAGTGTTATAATGAGTTATGTTGGTTAGTATGTGAAAACATGAAAGTTTCTTAGAAATCACAAAGAGTTGAAAATCAGATTTTGGTGAAAAACGTAACATGAAATTCAATTGACCATATCTCCTATTATATTTTGAATTTTTGAATGTGGTCAAGTCCTAGAGTTAGATCTATGAGTTACCTAACTAATCCAAGTGGAATTACTGAAAAAGGTGTTGTAGATTTTTGTGTGGACTGATTTTAGCAAAGGAGTGCAAAGCTGCAAAAACCAAAAAAGCTGCTGCCATGATTTTAGAGGGGCTGTTTCGGCCACTTAAATTATGAGAAAAATTCTGGCCTTTTGAGACATGAAAGTATATGGTATAAAGTACCTCCTATCCAAAAATGAGCTCATTCTGACTTAAAATGAGCAAGTTATGACTATTTCAATATTTAGGTTTTTCCGACGAAAAATGCTATAATCGGATTTCTATAACTCCGATGACTATGAAATTTAAACTGGAGGCTCACATTAACATGTGTAAGGTCCTGCCAAGATTTGGGAATTTTTGGAGTTAAACTTGAGGTAGCTAATTTCTTAAGGAATTAATTAGAAATTGATTTTTGAAAAATAGTAAATGAATTTTAAAAATTCCGAGAAAAATATATTTTCATTATGAGACTATATTATGCTAAATCCCAGAAAAGAAATATTTTTGGGACTGATTTGGTATTGTTCATGAAAATAGTTTAGTTACGAACATATGAGTTAAATATGTTATGTGAAGTAACAAAGTTGAAAATAGGATTTTATGGCTAGAGAATCCTATATAGAGTATATGCATATTTTTTTGATGAGGGATTTGATCATTGGTGATGATATCTTATGAGTATGACATTTTTGAATGATTAAATGCATAATATGATAAAGCGTAAACAATTGAAATAAATTGTTTATAAATTTAAGAAGTGATTAAAATATTGTTATAATATTAATGATATTAGATTATAAGATTATTAAGTGATTGATAACATGGGGATATTCTTGAATCTCGGATAAATTATATTATAAATGTTTAATATTTATCCTTTATCTCATTTGATTGATTCTTTATATCATTGACATGATCCTCATGCTTTCATATTATGTTGAAAGTCATCATGGCTCACGTGCATAGATGGACTTGGTATGATTATGACCAGGGATTGTTCGATATAATCATAACCGTAATTGAAAACACGATTATCTTTGGCCGTAGTGCATGGATAATTTGTGGTCGTGATACTAATGAATACACGATTATCTTTGGCAGTAGTGCATGGATAATTTGTGGTCGTGATACTAATGAATACATGATTATCTTTGACAGTAGTGCATGGATAATTTGTGGTCGTGATACTAATGAATACACGATTATCTTTGGCCGTAGTGCATGGATAATTCGTGGTCGTGATACTAATGAATACACGATTATCTTTGGCCGTAGTGCATGGATAATTTGTGGTCGTGATACTAATGAATACACGATTATCTTTGGTTGTAGTGCATGGATAATTTGTGGTCGTGATACTAATGAATACACGATTATCTTTGGCACGTAGTGCATGGATAATTCGTGGTCGTGATACTAATGAATACACGATTATCTTTGGCCGTAGTGCATGGATAATTTGTGGTCGTGATACTAATGAATAAACAATTATCTTTGGCCGTAGTGCATGGATAATTTGTGGTCATGATACTAATGAATACACGATTATCTTTGGCACGTAGTGCATGGATAATTCGTGGTCGTGATACTAATGAATACACGATTATCTTTGGCCGTAGTGCATGGATAATTTGTGGTCGTGATACTAATGAATACACAATTATCTTTGGTCGTAGTGCATGGATAATTTGTGGTCGTGATACTAATGAATACACGATTATCTTTGGCCGTAGTGCATGGATAATTTGTGGTCGTGATACTAATGAATACACGATTATCTTTGGTCGTAGTGCATGGATAATTCGTGGTCGTGATACTAATGAATATCCTTGGCCTCAGTAAAGGTGGATGATTCGATGATATGAATTAATTATTGAGTGAGTCTCAAAGAATGAAATATTAATTCACGGATGTGGTAAAAGTCATCTTTGGTCAGAAGTGCATTGATAGACTTGGTATGATTATGACCAAGGATTATTCGGTATAATAATCACGATCAGATTGAAAACACGAATATCCTTGGCAAATTGGTGCATGGATAATTCGTGGTCGTGATACTATTAAGTCGCTGCGCCTCAAAGATTATTGGTTTTATGAGCTTGTATATCTTTGGCCTCAGTAGCAAAGATGAATTGATATCTTTAAATGGATTGCGAAGATGAATTTAATATTTTTTTACGATAAAGGTATTCAAGGTATCCTCACCTCTTATCATACTGTGTACATACCCTAATTTCGAGGGCTTAAATTCCATAAGGAGGGAGATTGTGAGACCCCAGATTTTATCAATAATGATTTAAATTTTATCGAAATAAATTTTTAATATTATGGTGTGAATTTAAGATAATATTATAGTTGTGGGTAGTATTTATAAATTTTGCAAAGTATGCAAGTGGTTATATTATATTCGATTATTTCTGGGAATATTCGGTTTAGCAGGAATATTCGCAGACAACTACTCAATCATTGGTGGACCCTATTAATAGAATTATTGTCGGATTGAGAAAACGACAAAAATATTTTATTGAAATAACGGCGGAAGTTTTTACCGCTGATATTGTTGAACTACTCAGTAGTAAAAGTAAAAGTCAAAGAATACGTGTGGTTGCATAAGAAAGACACCAGATTGATTATCGATGCTTATGTGAGAAGTCACTCGGTTTGATTCCATTATTGTCGATTAATAATATGAATTATTATAAGCGATAATAACGTTTTTGTTTTATTCAGTATTATTAACGTAATAAAAGCGAAACATCTTTTTATATAAAATGTAATACTTTATTAAAGTTATTCTATAAATAGAATATATTATATTTTATTATGCATAGTGTTGCATAGTGTTTTGCATAGTGTTGCATAGTGTTTGCATAGTAAAATGTTTTTATATAAATAGAATATATTATATTTTATTTAAAAGATTTTGCTTTAAATATGGACCGCCGATTAAAGTAAATCAACTGGAACGTTCATGGATTAATTACTATGCATTCTATTTTCCTATAAATGAAGCTCATTCCTTCATTATTTTCTTACTTAATTCTTTGAAACTACAGAGAGAGAAATTATAGAGAGAAGCTATAGAGAGAAAATCTATAGAGAGAAAGAAGAAGAGTATTCTGCTACTTCACTTTGCCAATATTCAGTTCTTCTAAGGTAGGGAATATTATTTGTTGTACCCGTAAGGGGTGTTATTCTTTCTTATTCATGAAGAGAACTTCTGTTATTCCATTCATTATTATTCTGTTGGAATAACCTGTAAAAGTGGTATACCCTATACATAACCTGTATACGCGACATACCCTATACTTGGTGAAATCCTTATATTATTCCATTCTTATTTATTCATTGGAATAACTTTGTATACGCTTGAATCCCTATACTTGGTGATCTTCTTCTATTATTCCATTCTTTATTATTCATTTGGAATATCCCGTCTCGTGTGTTTTACGGGACCGGTTCCATTGTTTATTATTCCGCATTTATTATTCTCGTTGAATATCCTCATCGTGTGTTTTACACCGGACCTAGTTCCATTGTTTATTATTCAAGCATTTATTATTCTCGTTGATCATCCCGCTTTGTGAATTTCACCGACCTAGTTCCGTTATTATTATTCTGTGGAATAACTCGTCATGCAAGCACCGCATGCATGGTGATTTCTTTTGTTATTCCATTCTTTATTATACCCAGTTGGTTAAAACTTTGACTTCTATACTCCATGAAATTAGTGGAATATCCTTGATATTTGCGCTTCATCCAAAGATCTTTCATGGAAATATTCTTCCGATCATTCTTGAATTTTACTCTACAAAAGCAAGATCTTGTTGACAATTTGGACGTTAATAATTCCTAGATAAATTAATTCTTGAACTTGTTTTATTAAATTATTATGTCATTGTCATCATCCTCATGTTATATTATGTTATCTTTGGCATACGTGCATAGATGAACTTAGTATGATTATGACCAGGGATCATTCGGTATAATCATGGCTTGTTATAAATGATGTGATAAAAGTCCTCGGTGGCTCTGTAATGCGTTGATGGATAGTTTATGGTATGATTATGACGGGGTGATTCTAAGTATAGTCATGACCATTGATAATTTGATGAAAATCCTTGACCAGTAATACGGGGATGATTAGATGTGGTGGTTTATTTATTAAAAGTCGAGTCTCAAATGATAAAAAAATTGATGAAAACCTTTTAAAACCTAAAAAGGCAGTAGACTTTTTTTTCTACTTGACTCTTTTAATGGATTGCATATTCACTGCAGAGTTAACCTGGTTGTCTATTGTATTTTATCGTTTAACATTGTTGAAGGCTAATGATAATTTATTACGCATTATCTTAGTCATAATATTTCTTCATTGGGCTAGTTGAGCTCACCCTTTTCTTTCACCGTTTCTCTTGTGAAATGAGAACATACCGGGACTAGTCGGGGAGCGGAGTAATGGTCCGGAGGATAGCAATAGTATTCCTCACTATTCTCGTGAAATAGTGTGATAATAGTTGTAATGAGGACTCCTTTTGAGTTTGTATAATATCTAGTAAACAATATTCCTATTAGAACTCTCGGTTTATGTATTGTCGTATGTTTACCTACGGATGTATAATTAAGTTTGTATTTGAATTTATGTACCATGTAAGTGGCGACCCAAGATGGGTGACGTATACCTAATTTTGGGGGCGTCACAAATATATTATCGTTTGACTTCAAAAGTTAAATTGTATCTTTAATTTTAAAACAAATGAAATATAAGATTATTTAACTTTTAAAAACTGAAAAATTATATGATTTATTTAACTTTTAAATACAATACGTGTTTTATTTTGTAGTACCTTTAAGTAGTTTATAAATTTTATAATTATATTCCTTGAAATTAGAAGAATTTATATTACTTTTTTTGACTTCAAAAATATATTCCATAGTTTAAATTTATTTATACCCTTAGGCTATACTTGAAATTTGACTAGATCTTTTATTTGTTTTAAAAATAGACTTGAACTATTAAAATGATTTGAAAAGGAATTATTTAATATCATGTCTAACTAGGTATTATATGTTGGATTAATTTTTTATTAATCTTAATTGGGACCACACATGTATATTATTAATGTGTGTTATCATGTATAAGCCTAAATTTAAGTGATCTAATTAAGTTTTAAGTAGACTTAAGGATATGTTTGTCATGGAATTAATGTGTAGAGATCGGACTTGTATTTTTAAATTGATGAGGGGACAATTTAAAAATACTAAAAGATAATAACTGCCATTTAGCAGTTTCTGTACAAGGCAGTTTTCTTTATAATGGGGTCATGATCCCCATCAACAGAGAAATTCAAGTCTAAAATACGCATCAATTGGAAGATCTCAACCCGTTTGATCAAACAATATCATGGAATCTGGTATTCTTCCGTTATGTTCTTTCTTCTTATTTTGTTTCAACATGGGTTATATTTATTAGCATAATTAATTTCAGTAATTAATTTCTACAAGTAGTATCAGAGCCACCCATGATTGATTCATAGAGAATTTATGAATTTTGGAGATTTTATTAAAAATAATAAAAATAAAATCAATTGGTATGATCCCAAAATTGTTATACTTAATATATTGATATATTGATACACATAATCATGGATAATAGTATACCTGATAACTTAGTATCAAATATAATCATGAATGCCTAACCCATAAGAAGAGTGTGGATTGAATTGTATTGATTCTCAGCCTCACTTGAATAAAGTATTATGATTAAATTCATGAGAATTTTTCACTGTTTCTAGCTAATAATAATAATAATAATAATAATAATAATAATAATAATAATAATAATAAAGGTGGGTCAAGGAATTATGTTGGGAATTGCACAAGGGGATGCGAATCTGGGGCCATTGAGCCTATGTGTGTGTGCACCGTATTTTCAGCATCGTCAAACCCACGATTTTCTTTTAATTTTTATAAAAAAATAATAATAATTGAATTTGCGGGTTGACTGTTGACAGAAAATTAGGAAGAGATAGTTGTCCATTTACTTTTGAAGTCTAAATCATATATGTGAGTGGCTAAATGCTATTTTCTGACTAGTGGTGGAGGAATTTTATTTATTTATTATTATTATTTATTTAGTTTTTTCCATCTCAAATCCATATTGCATCTGCTCCATAAGCACAGGGTAACAAAATACCAAACATGTTGTAATTGGTAAATTGTTGTGCTTAAATACAAAAAGCAACGGTGATAAGTATAAATGTTAGTGTATGTGTAATTCATGCAAATATTAACCAATCCAAAGATGGGTTTATATTTGATCGAATTTCATACATATTTATGATGATAAACATTTGATACTTATCAAGGTAATCTAATATGAATAATGAATTCATGCAAACATGAATTCATTATTTGACATAATTAGTGTCAATATTTATTTATTTTAACAAGATTACCAATTACAATTAATATTACTGTCCAAAGGCATGATATTAATGTTGAGCTAGGTTTCTCAATGGTGACATTGAAGAAACAATTTATATGGTGCAGCCAGAAAACTTTGTGTCTGGAGACCCAAAGAATATGGTTTGAAAATTGACAAAATCCATCTATGGACTCAAGCAGGCATCTCGTTAGTGGTACTTCAAATTTCATCTAGTCATTGTTTCATATGGTTTTGAAACAAATATTGTTGATAATTGTGTGTATCACAAATTCAGTGGGAGTAAACATATTTTCCTAGTTTTATATGTCGATGACATATTACTTGCCACAAATGATAGGCATGTTGCATGACACCAAGAGATTTCTATCAAAGAACTTTAAAATCAAAGATCTTGGTAATGCTTCTTTTGTATTAGGAATTGAGATACACCGAGAACGTTCTCGGCGTATATTGGGATTGTCACAAAGGAACTATATTGAGAAAGTTCTCAATAGGTCTAACATGCAAAATTGCAAATCAGGTAAAACCCCGGTCGCTAAAGGAGACAAGTTTTGCGCATTGAAATCAAGTTTCTCGTTGTGAAAGAAAGAGTGCAGACTGGACAGATTTCCATAGAGCACATTGGGACAAACTCCATGATAGCTGATCCGCTCACAAAAGGATTATCACCAAATATCTTTCATGAGCACATTGCTCATATGGGTGTTATTCTATTTGAGGATACTTTAGTTTAGTGGGACTTTGTATTTTGATTATTGCTTTATGTTAAAACTACAGATTTCATTTATATATTTTCTGCAGAATTAAAGTATTCAGTTTACTACACTCTATTAAGTATATTGAAGTATTGATCTCACTACAGTTAATTAAGTAGGACCAGTTGGAAATAGGCATGTGTGAATCACATTACATGTAATTTCTATGCTATGCATCCATGATTGATCTATGTTATTTAGCTATGTTGGCATACGAGACCATTAATAGGTTCAATTACGGTTATTGTAATGAAGACCGCTTTGATCCTATATTGATGTAGCTAATGGACGAGATTGTTTGGATACCCTTTAGAATATGAAAACAAATTTCAGGAGCTCACTAAAGTTAAACACATTTCTTAGAATACATATGTGATCCAGTGGGAGATTGTTGGATTAATTTTTTATTAATCTTAATTGGGACCACACATGTATATTATTAATGTGTGTTATCATGTATAAGCCTAAATTTAAGTGATCTAATTAAGTTTTAAGTAGGCTTAAGGGTATGTTTGTCATGGAATTAATATGTAGAGATCGGACTTGTATTTTTAAATTGATGAGGGGCCAATTTAAAAATACTAAAAGATAATAACTGCCATTTAGCAGTTTCTGTACAAGACAGTTTTCTTTATAATGGGGTCATGGTCCCCAATTGAGCGTATGTTTCTTTTCTACATTGTTTTCTCTGTATCCCCATCAAAAGAGAAATTCAAGTCTAAAATACGCATCAATTGGAAGATCTCAACCCGTTTGATCAAACAATATCATGGAATCTGGTACGCTTCTGTTATGTTCTTTCTTCTTCTTTTGTTTCAACATGGGTTATATTTATTAGCATGATTAATTTCAGTAATTAATTTCTACGTAATTAATTTCTACATTATAATCCTTACCATTTGAGACAAAAAATTTGTGGACAAAATTAAAATTTAACTTTGTTTAAAAACATTGATGTATTTTATATATTCTCTCTATATCTATACTTAAACTTATGAGAATATGATATTTTTGTTATTAGTAGGAAGAATATGATAGTCCAAACGATAAGTTTTTATTTAATCCTTTAAATAATAATTACGAACAAAAAAATGTAAATAATTTCATAAAAATTAAATTTGTGACTAGAAATATTTAATTCTAAAATTAATAGTCTTAAAATTATAATATTAAAGAATATAATTTCGAGATTATAATCTTGCCAACTGTTATAAAAGTATAATGGATGTCTAAATTCATAAGGATGTCTAGATTCATTCTTCTTATCTTTGATTGAAATAATTTTGAAACTCTCATGTCCATTGAGTTTCAAAACTCATGAAATTTGAGTTTTGAAATCTCCTAATATTAATGTTCTTATATCTATAAATAATAGCATTGTAAAGTGATTGATGTACATACAAAAAATACAATGAGAATACTCTCTTTTATCTAATCATATTTGTTCTTAATTTTAGTAATCTTTTATAATAGGTTAACAGCACTAATTGCTTCTCACTTTCGTCTGAAGATAATCATATTTGATTTGAATGAGAAGGTATATTTATCTATTATATATATAGTGACTATTTCGTTCTTAGTTTGCATAGTAAGCACTAATATTTTTGTTGTGTTCGCATACATGGTTTGATTTACAACATATATATTGTACTTGTCTTTGTGTCTTCATTTCCTTTATTCACATTTCTACTTATTTACGACTGCTACGATGATATAAAACATATTGCATGCCAAATAATATCTGTCGCAAGTTAGTATTTTAACAGTTATTTCTCATGTGTTTACATTTGCGCACTAGTGTTGTAAAATTGGTTGTCATTTTCTGTGTCTTTATACTTATTATTACAAACTGTTTCACTATGATTGCATAACATACTGCATGCTAAATAATAAAATTATTTCTATGAGAGCAACTACATGTTGCATACTTAAAACATGTTCAGAACAAAAGCTACATGTACGTTCCATTAGTTTGGATGATACACATTTTATAAAATGAATATCTTCATCCAAACACTAAAAAGTTCTGTAAGAAAAATATTCTTTTAAAAATTAAATTCAGTTGCCTGTGGTTCAAAACAAAAATTATATATAACATATATATATATATATATATATATGCAGCAATATAACACACATATATTGCTCTTTCATTTTCGTTATTCGTCATCATTCTTTATATTGTATGCTTATATAATTTTTATAACCAGATATTCATGCACATGTGGATAGTTATAATAAACTAAATTTCAAATGATTTTTGATATTTTTTGTATGAAGTTACAATGACAAACCTTGCCAAATTTGAGTTCGTAGAACTTGATATTACGGGTAAGAATTATTTGTCATGGATCCTTGATGCCGAAATTCATCTTGATGTCATGGGTCTTGGAGACACCATTAAAGATGGTAATAAAACACCTAGTCAAAACAAGGCAAATGCCATAATTTTCTTACGCCATCATCTCCATGAGGAGTTGAAATTAGAGTATCTCACAATAAAAGATCATCTTATTCTTTGGAATAATTTGAAAGAAAGATATGACCATCAAAAGACATTTATAATTCTCCCAAAAGCTTGTTATGATTGGATAAATTTACTATTGCAGGATTTTAAATCAGTAAGTGAATATAATTCTGCAATGTTTAAAATCAGTTCTAAATTGAAATTGTGTGGAGATAATATCACTGATGGAGATAAGTTAAAAAAAACATTCTCTACTTTTCATGCCTCGAATGTGCTCCTGCAGCAGCAATATAGAGAACGAGGTTTTAAAAAATATTCTGAACTGATTTCATGTCTCCTTGTGACTGAACAAAATAATGAGCTTGTAATAAAAAATTATTAACCACGACCGACTAGTTCAGCTCCATCCCCTGAAGTGAATGTTATAAGATATTATGGTTGTGGTCATGGTCGTAATAGAGGTCGTGGTCAAGGGAGAGGACGGTTTAATTACCGCAACCATGATACCAAACTTTCAAAGAATGAGAAAAAACAAGAAAAGGGGAAGAATATAAATAACATAGATACCAAGAAGGAAGAAAATATTTGTTATCGGTGTGGAATGAAAGGACATTGGTCTCATACCTGTCGTACAACCAAACATCTTGTTGATTTATATCAGTCCTCATTGAAAGGAAAGGAGAAGAATATAGAAATAAATTTTTCTCATCCACGTCAAAATAACGATGATATTTATTTTGATCCTTTGGATATGACATACCTTGACGTTGCAGATTTCTTTGAGCAAAATAATGAGCAAGTTAATATTTCTTGTAATAAAAATAATTAGTTCAAAATTATGTTAATCCTTTTTTAAGTGTATTTCATTTATGCTAATATATTTTAATGTATTTTGTTTTCTTTATTTCATGTTGGTTTATTTAATTTAATGGATTGTGTTATTAATACTATTATGAACTTATTATATATTTATTCCTTTTTATGAAGAAAATATGAATTTGCGTCATGATATAAATGAGACTAATATTAGTGGTGGAGATATATACTTAGCAGATAGTGCAACGACACATACCATTCTTAGGCATAAGTAATATTTTTCAAATCTAAGAATGATGAAAGTAAAAGTGAATACAATATCAGGTTCAACAGACTTGATTGAAGGCCCTGGAAGAGCCAATATAATTCTTCCTAGTGGAACAAAATTTATTATTGATAATGCCTTGTTTTCCACTAAATCAAGAAGGAATCTACTAAGTTTTAAAGATATATGACTTAATGGATACCATATTGAGACAGCCAATGACAATTGTATAGAATATCTTTACATTGTATCAAATGTCTCTACTAGAAAACAAATATTGGAAAAATTACCCGTTTTATATTCAGGTTTGTACTATACAAGTATTAGTACAATTGAAGTCAATGCAATAATGAACCAAAAGTTCAATGAACCAAATAATTTTATTATTTGGCATGACCAATTGGGTCATCCGGGATCAATAATGATGCGAAGAATTATTGAGAATTCACATGGCCATCCATTAAAGAACCATAAGATTCTTCAATTTAAGAAATTCTCGTGTGCTGCTTGTTCTCAAGGAAAATTAGTCATTAGATCATCACCAGTTAAAGTTGGGATTGAATCCCCAAGATTTCTCGAACGTATTCAAGGAGATATTTGTGGGCCTATTCACCCACCAAGTGGACCATTTAAATATTTTATGGTTTTAATAGATGCATCTATAAAATGGGCATATGTGTGTTTATTATCAACTCGCAACTTGGCGTTGCGAGATTACTTGCTCAAATTATTAGATTACGAGCACAATTTTTGGATCATACAATTAAGACTATTCGTCTTGACAATGCTGGTGAATTCACATCCCAAACATTTAATGATTATTACATGTCACTTGGGATAAATAATGAATATCATGTTGCCCATGTTCATACTCAGAATGGTCTTGCTGAATCTTTTATTAAACGCCTCCAGTTAATTCCAAGACCATTGCTCATAAGTACAAAACTTCCTGTCTCTATTTGGGGGCACGCTATTTTACATGCAGCAGCACTTATTCGCATTAGGCCAACATCATATCACAAATTCTCCCCATTACAATCGGTTTTTGGTCATGAGCCAGATATTTTCCATCTCAGAATATTTGGTTGTGTGGTATATGTTCCAATTTATCCTCCACAATGTACAAAGATGGGTCCTCAAATGAGGCTGAGAATATATATTGGGTTTGAGTCCCCATCAATAATTAAATATCTTGAACCCTTAACAGGTGATTCATTTACAACACGATTTGCCAACTGTCATTTTGATGAGACTATGTTCCAAGAATTAGAAGGAGAAATTAAACAGTTGGATAAAGATATAACTTGGAATGCATTGTCATTATTGAATTTTGATTCTCGTACAAAACAATGTGAACAAGAAGTTCAAAAGATAATTAGTTTACAAGATATAGCAAATCAGCTACCGAATGCATTCACTAACTCAAAAGGTGTAACCAAATCTCATATACCAGCTGTGAATGCTTCCAGCTCGGATTGAATTCCCAATAGGACAATCCACAAAAATTGTAGCAAATGAGTCTAAGGAACGCCAGAAGCGTGGTAGACCAATCAGTTCGAAAAACATAAATTCTCGAAAAAGAAAAGAAGTAAATAAACAAGTTGGAATTATTGAGGAGGAAAATATTCATGAGAATATAGACATTACTAATCATAAAACCCCAGAAGAGGTTCAGGTACCTGAAAACAATAAAAATTATGAGATCTCGATAAGTTATGTCTTTACAAAGAAAAGATGGAACCGAAGTGAGATAGTTGTTGACAATAGTTTTTCATATAATATATCGCTTGATATCATTAATGAAAACGAGGATTTTGAGCCTAATTCTATCGAAGAATGTAGACGCAGAAATGATTGGCCAAAATGGAAAGAAGCAATACAGGCAGAATTAAATTCACTTACAAAACGTGAAGTTTTTGGACCTGTAGTCCAAACACTCGAAGAAGTAAAGCCAGTTGGATACAAATGGGTCTTTGTGCAAAAAAGAAATGAGAAAAATGAAATCGTAAGATATAAGGCACGACTTGTGGCACAAGGGTTTTTGTTGGTTTTTGATTTTATGATATTTTGAAAGATGACTAATTTAAGTATATTGGACATGTGCATGGTTCATGGTTTGTTATAATATTATAATTAATATGCATGGGTTATGGTTATTACATGAACACTTTTAAGGAAGATTTGATTTGGAGTCTATTAAGGAAGATTTGATTTGGAGTTTATTAAGGATGATTTGAATTTGAGTTTATTAAGGAATGGTTGTATTTATAATTTTTAATGCTATCAAATATTATTAGATGGGTTTATGTTATTAAATGTTATTCCAGCTTGCCCAAATTGGTACTTTTAATTCATCACAGAGTATTCCGTGGGTGATATTTTATTTAAGGATTTTATCTTACTTAGTGGAGCCCACATGAGTTAGTAATCTATTTTGAAAAGGAGTCTTAAAGAAGCTTTTGGGTCTTATCCTTAATTATCTCCTTTGTTCCTGTTTAACACAGTTGATTGTGGGTAGAATTTCTCTCCTTTATTTCAGCTCGTCAAAATCAAATAGCAGGTGTGACGCCCCCAAGATAGGTATACAACACCCATTCTGAGTCGCCAAATACATGGTACATAAAGCAAACTACAACTTCAATAATACAATTGTCGTGCAAAATACGACAACACATACTGTGAGTTTAAATACAAATATTGTCTTCTAGACAATATCCACACTCAAATAAGTCCTCATTACAATTATTCAAACACTATTTTACAGAAATAGTGAGGACTACTAAAACATCTTTCTAGAACCATCACTCCATACCCGACTAGATCCTCGCTTATGTTCTCACCTCCTGAGAAGAAAAATGGAACAAAAAGGAAAAGGGTGAGCTCAACTAGCCAGTAAAGAATATTATGACTAAGATAATATACAACAAATTATCATTAGTTTTCAATAGGGAAAAATTTGATAAAATATAATAGACAACAAGTTTTAGATCAACAAGCTGCAAGTGAGCTTGAAGAATCCATTAGAAGAGTCAAGTAGAGAATGAGTTCTACTATCTTCTAAGATTTAAAAGTCCATCATCAATATTTTATCCTCAGAATAACAATCAATATACATCTTTAATCAATATTCATCTTTGCACTATGAGGCCAAAGATATTCATCGATTAATCATTCATCTTTACTCAAAGCCAAAGATATTCAAGAATATCATCATTTAGGGTGAGGATGATGAAAAAATATTTTAAAAAAGCGAATCAAAGTGAGACAAAAGGACAAATAGTAAGGATTCAGTATAACGGTTTATCCAAGATCAATAATACTCCATTATAACCAATTTTGAAGCAAAATTCAAGAATAAAGATCAAAACATGGATACAATCAAAGATAGTAACCATAATAGACATCTTGGACAAAAAGAAGAAAATTTCATTTTCTAATTGAATAGTGTCAGATTCGTGAATAGTGTAAAGGTCGTGACACGTGAATAGTAACCCCGACACAAAAAGTTCTAAATTTGATAAAAAGTTCAAACCAATATTTTGGCATAATGATATCGAAAGAAATAATATCATTTACGAAGAAAATAACATCCCTTACCTCAAAATAATCGTACTTCTGATTGAATTTCGGATATAGTGCTGACAGAAACTTGTACTAAATAGCAACTCTCAAAGTATCTAAATACTCACAAAAATACGCTCGATAATCTAGAGAGAAAGAAAACTTGTTTCTGGTGTGATTTTCAATTCTAACCTAAGCGTCTTTTTATAGGAAAATGCTAGAACGCCATAGGAGACTAAAATAATAAAATATTATTTTCTTTTATGTCTTCCACGCATGCCTACTTTGTTGAATGCCTAGCATGCCAATTCTGAATTTTTTCCAGCAGCCCACATGTTATTAACACCAACCAAAGTGGGTCCCACCCCATAATTTAATAAAAATTATTTTATTTTCTGAAACTTCAATAATTCATAGAAAATAGCCCAGTTATCAGAAAAATATGAATTTTATGCCCATTCCGTCTAAAATCGAATTCCCTACAACTTTGCAGAAGAAATTTTTTCGAAATTCCAAACATAAAATATCCGAAATTCACAAACGGATGATTTTTAATACCTCCACGTCGACAAAATACTGATAAAACACCTCAGCATTAATTCCTTTATTTTTATCCACATAAAAATAAATATATCCATCATTTATATCCACATAAAATAAATATTTTCTTATCATATAAATCAATAATTAATTATTCACAAATAATATTACAGAATCACAATTATGACAACTGTGTCGTTCTCAGGAAGAGGGGCTTTCAATAAGAATTTCTCTCTTCTTGGCGCCGCAATTAGGTGACCAAACCTCTCCTTGACTGAACTTTCTAGACATTGCCAATAATGCTATCTAATAATATTATTCAAATAATATGAATTATTGATCTGATAATGGGAAATACTGTGAAGTGATAATTATTGAAACAACAATAATATAAAATATCAACGCAACAATTATTGAATCAATAAAATAAAATATCTAAGCGAGAATTATCGTAACAATTATTGAGTAGTGCCTTCTTACGTAAGAATCAATAATTCAAAAATACTGTGCATCCACGCATATTACTGTATTTTAACCACCGGGTATTCCAACAGTGTTAACGGTAACAACTACGCCATTATTTATAAAAACTCAAACTTGTCGTTTTCTTAATCCGACAGTTATTCTGTTATGTGGCCCACAAATGACTGCGCCGTCGTACGAATATTCCCCAACAACAAGAATATTCCACGACCAAACGAATATTCCCCGACAACAATGATTATTTTATAACCACTTGCTTATTTTGTAAAATTTGCACATTTCACCCATAACAAGAGAATTATATCAAATTAATACCTTATTATTCACAATAATAATTAGAGGAAATTTGATTTTATTTATAATAAGTTGGGGTCTTCTGAGCGATATAATTGCTTTACGGTAATCAAAGTCTTTGAAATTATGGATGATTGCTAACGGGACTGAGATTTCTTTGCTAATAGATTTTATAGCCGTTAGGTCTCTCTTTATATATAGTCTTATCTCATGGCTAAGCAGAACAGGGATACAAGAAGCTAATTCACATTGCTATACAGAGAAGAATCCTATTGAGAGTTTTCATTATTTATTTCAATATTCATCAGATCTTGTCTATAATTCTTTGTGGGTCGGAAAATAAGAAGTCTATTGTAATTTCTTCTATTATATTCAAAGTTCAAAGCTTGTTCGGCTTGATCGATCCGAAGAGTGGATGGGTCATTCAAAGAGAGCTTTCAAGGTTGCGAGAGGTGCAAAGGTCTCGATGGTGAGAAAGGTTGCAGAGGTGCAAAGGGGGTAGAGGTGTCCATCAGTGGAAAGCTTCTTTGTAACAGGGAGTTCTTTTTATTGTATTTAATTGAATATTAAGTTTAATAAAAAGAGTCTCCAATCCTAGTTGGGATTGGACGTGGATTAGCCACTAGATTAGAGGATAGAAATTTGAACCACGTAAAAATCTTAGTGTGATTTTTTTTACTGCATTTATCTATTTAACTGTCATTCACGTTCGCATTTTTTGTTATTCACGCCACTATCCAGACACTAAAGCAGACAGGTCTAGCTGTCTGATAATAAGAAATGAAGAACATTAGCTAAAACAGACACTAAAGTAGACAGGCGTAGTTGTCTAAATTAAACCTGTTGCATAAAGTTTTAAAAAGTTTTCACCGTTTATCACTTTTAGCTTAAACACCTATTCACCCTCCCTCTAGGTGTGCACATACATAGAATTACATTTGGTATCAAAGCTTGGCTCTACTAATATTGATCGTTGCAGGTCGTAGGGGAAGATCCTATGGCACACCTAAACTTTCAAGAAGGTCAGTCCACAAGTAGGCCACCGTTGTTGTTCGGAAGTGAAAACTTCAACTTTTGGAAGTTCAGAATGAAGATTTTTCTTAAAAGAGACCCATGGGAATGGTGGGTTGTTGAAAATGGACCTGTCATTCCTAAACATGATAATGGCAAAGCAAAGACTCTCATGGAGATGGATGCAAACGAAAGCTATATGTTTTCCTACAACTCAAGAGCCATGAACACCTTGCTAAGCGGAATGGTCCAAGCTGAAATTGATAAAGTATCATCGTGCAACACAACAAAAGAAATGTGGGATACTATCATCATGAGCCACGAGGGAACTACTAAAGTGAAGGAGGTCAAACTGAGCATGTTAATGCATGAATATGAACTATTCAAGTTGGAGAAAAATGAATCAATTAGAGATGCCCAAGCAAGATTCCTCACTCTAATGAATTCTTTAAGCATGCTCGGACGAAAGATTGATCAAAAGGAAATCAACCGAAAGCTTCTCAGAGTCATGCCAAAGCGATTCGCTCCAAAGGTTACTACACTTCAAGACTCAGTCACAATTAGTACAATGGAAACTCTTACCTTATTTGGAGAACTTGAAGAGTTTGAAAACCAATTAAAATTGTACGATGAAGAAGATGAGGCACCTAAGAAGAAGACCTTGGCTCTACAAGCTGAAAGCTACATAGAAGGCAATGATGAAGATTTTGATGAAGAAATTGAAATACTCTCAAGAAAACTCGAGAGACACAAAGGAAGAATTTAGAAGGTATCTCAACTCCAATTAGCAAGTTCAAAATAGAACAAGATAAAGAAATTGGCCAATTATGTTTCATGGGACTAGAAGACGATGATCAACTTGAGGTAACTAATTTTCATGAAAATTTTGAAATATCTACATCTGATTATCTTGCTTTACAAAATGAAAATCAAAGGCTTAAAAAGAAAACTGTTTATTTCAAGAACTGCGTAAATGAGCTAATGAATGAAGTTGAGTTACTTATTGAAGAAAGGAAAGAAAATGAATATCTTAAAAATGAAAATCAAATTTTAAAAGAAAAATTAAAAATGAGAGATGTATGCATAGATGCTTTTAATGATGGAAAAATTATGAATTTGCAACATGATGATAATGTAATGAATGTAGAAATAGTATCTTTAAAAAATGATCTTGTTAAATTTGTGCAAGGAGAAGAGAACCTAAATGTTACGTTAGGGGCACAAAGGTCCAGTCTTGATAAATAAGGGATTGGGTATAATCCTATTAAAAATGTGGAATATAGGACTAATAATAATATTAGAATGATTAATAGTAAGTCAAGACATAAACCACTTTATTGTTCACCATTTGTTACTTGTAAAACATGTGGTTTTAAAGGTCATTTTGATTCTAATTGCAATAAAATTAGAATAAAAAAAAAATTGGGTAAAGAAAAGTGATTTATATGCTACTAACCCAAAAGGACCCAAGAAGATTTGGGTACCAAAAAGATAGAGACTATTTGTTTGTAGGTGTCTCAAGATCAAAAAGGAGATGGATGATTCTTTACTTTGAGAGAGTAAGTTTGTAACACCCCCTTTCTGAAATAGAAAGAGAGGTTACTCAAAACACAACAAAACTAATAAATTTAATAGCAAGGCTCTAATCCAAAACAGAATAGTCTTAAACTAATTAAATGTCTTAAGACAAACCATAATAAATGTCACACTGGCTCAAACCATAATCTGAAATAATTATTACAATTCCAAGTAAACTGACACATCAAGTCTAAACAGAATATTTCTAAATCATTGGAATGAATGGAGCTCTCATCACACTTGCCCTTGATTCCCCTGATTACCTGCCGGAAGAAAACACAGCATGAGCCAAATGCCTAGTACAGATATAGAATACAAATAATGAACCGAAATAACTAACTCAATTAAATGAAAAGAGACAAAACGAACTGAAACGAAACGAACAAAACTAACACAACGAAATAATAGGCTGAACCAAATGGCTAGGTGTTATTTCATACCGAGCTCAGAATAAAATAGAAGTATACCTTGCCACACAGGCAAGTCAAATAATGCCACATAGGTAAGTCTAATAATGCCACACAGGCAAGTTACACACATTGGACCGCGAATCCAATGCATGTAAAATTGAAAGGCATGTTTGGCACAAACATCACCAATCCGTAGAACAGAACATAACAGAAAACTAGGGTTGACCCATACGCCTCCCACAACAAAACACCAAATGGCCAACTCCCACCGGAGTACAAAACGGAGATGTCGTGGACTGATCACACCGCCACGGAAGGTGTCATGCCTCGGTGCCAAGAGGACATGCATGTGGTACCCCCACAGGTGGTTATAGCTCAGGTATACCCTACGGTATTCTAACAAAAATATAATGTATCAACACATGTGACAAAATATAAACACAAAGTGGTTATAACATGTACATGTTAAATCGAACGAATCATCAACACAAGTCTCCAAAAATATACTAACATGTACATCACTACGAGAATCAAAATAAATATTAAACATGATGAACGAGTTCAAGAGTATGATATTCTAAAGGTCAAAATAAACTGTCATATGAACTTCACTATATCAAGGTATCGAGACAATATTCGAAATAAAAACGAGAAGCAAAACGAACAACTAAAATTAACGAGTATCGCTGAATGAGTACGAAATCCGTACCTGGATTAAGCAATGTAATACCCCAAAGTATATTCCAAATATACTTCTTAATTTCCCTCCGTCCGATCTAATAAAATAATAATACAATTATAAGTTACTTACTAATTATAATTTATATTAATATGAAATTAAATCCCAATTATGGCAATTTTACAAAACAACCTTAATTAAATTATAATTTATCTTCTAATCATTTTTATTTTATTTTATTATATTTTAACAAATCGTAACCTTAATATATTAATAATTGACAATTCATTATATATTATTTGTTATATATATATGTCATGAATCCATGTTTGTTTGCCTTTACATCAAGTTTGAATTCCATATATATATATTAATGTATTTTGTTAAATATACATGTATATAATATATATATAGTAATGTCCTTCACATATAGTAATCGATAAACTATATATATATATATATATATATATATATATAATAACAACTCAACTCCATCATGTATACGAAGATAGCAACATAATAACCATAGATGTACATAAAATACCAAAACGGAAAAAAAAACCCAACAAACCTTGATCCTCCTTTTTGATTAATTCGCCAAGACTTCTCTCTCAATCAATAAACAATGTAAGTAGCGACATTATTGTTCTTGTTCTTTTTTTTTTCTTTTTGCACTATGTCGCCACTTCTCCCTTCTTTTCTCCAACTCGTATCAGGCGTGATATTGAGTAAATTAGGTTTTAGACATTTATTCACTTAATAACAAATTTTAATAAGATTTTAAAATTTTAATAGGATTACCAAATTTTAATAGGATTTTAAAATTTTAAAATTATAAATTAGATCCACTTAGTTTTAAAGCCCAATTTTCTTTATCAATTTAATTTACCCAACACTTATTAATACATTAGCCCACAAAATTTAAACGATTATTTTGACCCAAAATAAATGACATCCAATAAATATGTTTTAAAACAAAGTAATTTTTATTTTTTAATATTATTATTATTATTATTATTATTCGAGTATTACATCACCTACCCCTTAAAAGAATTCCGTCCCCGGAATCAAAAGAATAGAACGTACCTAATTATCAAAAAGATGCGGATACTCCGCTCGAATAGACTCCTCCATCTCCCAAGTGGCTTCCCGCTCCGAATGATTCTTCCACAAAACCTTAACAAACGGAATTGTCTTCCTCCTCATAATTCGCTCTTGACGATCCAAAATCGCCTCGGCTTTCTCCTCACAAGTAAGATCCTTTCGAATCTTATCGAACGGATATTGCACCACGTGCAACGGATGATAATGATAACTCCTCAACGCCGACACATGGAATACATTGTGCACATGCGCTAGCTGTGGAGGCAAAGCTAACCGATATGCAACCTCCCCAACCCTCTCCAGAATCTCAAATGGTCCAATATAACGCGGACTAAGTTTTCCTTTCAACTCGAATCGCCGAATGCCCTTCCAAGGAGAAACTTTTAGAAACACATGTTCACCAGGTTCAAACTCTAAAGTCCTCCTATGCTTATCAGTATAACACTTCTGTCGTGATCGAGCCGCCTTCAATTTCTCCTTAGCCACCGCTACCTTCTCTGTAGTGATTTGAACTAACTCAGGCCCTTCTATGGCCCTTTCGCCAACCTCATCCCAACAAGTTGGTGCCCGACACTTTCTACCATACAGTGCCTCAAACGGAGCCATTCCAATACTTGCATGCCAGCTGTTGTTATAAGCAAACTCAACTAGGCTCAAGTAATCATCCCAATTACGCGACCACTCAAGTGCACAAGACCTCAACATGTCCTCTAATGTTTGAATAGTCCGTTCGGATTGCCCATCAGTTTGCGGATGAAAAGAAGTACTAAAGTTGAGCCGAGTGCCCCAGGCTCGTTGAAACCCTTTCCAGAACCGTGAAGTGAACCGTGGATCCCGATTTGAAACAATAGACACCGGAGTACCATGAAGTCTAACAATCTCCTGCTGAAAGATATGTGCCAACCTATCCACTGAGTAACCCTCATGGATCGCCAGAAAGTGTGCCGACTTAGTCAGCCGGTCCACCACTACCCAAATGGCATCATTCTTCCTGAAAGTCTTCGGCAAACCAGTCACAAAATCCATCATGATATCCTTCCACTTCCACACTGGAATGTCTAACTGTTGCAGCAAACCACTAGCTCGTTGATGTTCTATCTTCACTTGTTGACAAGTGAGGCATTTCCCAACATATTCAGCCACGTCTCGTTTCATCCCATTCCACCAAAAATTCTTCTTCAAATCCCTATACATCTTTGTAGAACCTGGATGAATAGAAAATGGTGAACTATGAGCCTCAGCCAACACAGCCTCCCAAATGATTGGATCGGACGGTATAAACAATCGTTCACCCAACCAAATCACACCATGGTCATCAATACGAAACTCAGACTGCTTGCCCTCCTCCAGATTCTGCGTCAGACCCCACAACTCCCCATCTTCCTTTTGAGCTTCTTTGACCCGCGAGATAAGAGAGGGCTCCACTCTCATACCTGCCAAATGCCAATCCGAACCTCGTACATACAACTCCAACTCGATCCACTCCATATCCGAAATAAGCTGAAGTTGTGTAATAAGGGCTGCTACACTCCCAGAACTCTTTCGGCTAAGAGCATCTGCAACCATATTTGCCTTTCCCGGGTGATACTGAATCCTCGCATCATAATCTTTTAGAAGCTCCAACCAATGCCTCTGTCTCATATTGAGCTCCTTCTGAGTGAAAATCTATTTAAGACTTTTGTGATCGGTGAAGATATCACAAGTCTCCCCATACAAATAATGCCTCCAAATCTTTAAGGCAAAGATCACCGCCGCCAACTCCAAATCATGTGTGGGGTAGTTCACCTCATAAGGTTTAAGCTGCCTAGAAGCATAAGCAATCACCTTACCGCGTTGCATCAAAACACACCCCAAGCCCTTCTTAGAAGCATCACTATAAATCTGGTAACCTCCAGTCCCCGACGGCAATGTAAGTATAGGAGCTGTCACAAGTCGTTTCTTCAACTCCTTAAAACTTTTCTCACGCTCCTCATTCCACACAAACTTCGTGCCCTTTCTCATCAACTGGGTCAATGGTAAGGCAAGCAAAGAAAATCCTTCCACAAATCGCCTATAGTACCCTGCCAAACCCAAGAAACTCCTAATCTCTGTCACTATTGTAGGTCTCGGCCATTTAGTGATAGCCTCAACCTTCGTAGGATCCACCTTAATGCCCTCAGCAGAAATAACGTGACCCAAAAATGCCACATGCTCCAACCAAAACTCGCATTTAGAGAATTTAGCATACAACTTCTCTTTCTACAAAATCCCCAACACTGTTCGAAGATGCTCCTCATGCTCTCCCTTAGACTTGGAGTAAACCAAAATGTCATCAATAAAGACAATGACAAAATGGTCCAAGTACTCCCTGAACACCCGGTTCATCAAATCCATAAACACCGCCGGAGCGTTAGTCAACCCGAATGGCATCACCAGAAACTCGTAATGCCTATATCGAAAAGCGAAAAGTCATCTTAGGGATATCCTCATCCCTCACCCTCAACTGATGATAGCCCGACCTCAAGTCTATCTTCGAAAAATACTTTGCCCCTTGAAGTTGGTCAAACAAGTCATCAATCCTCGACAATGGATACCGATTCCTCATGGTGATCTTGTTCAACTCCCTGTAGTCTATACAGAGCCTCATAGACCCATCTTTCTTCTTTACAAACAAGACCGGAGCACCCCACGGTGAAACACTCGGCTGAATCACGCCACGATCTAACAATTCCTGCTACTGCTCCTTCAACTCCTGCAACTCCAACGGTGCCATCCGATACGGCGCCTTAGAGATAGGCTCCGCACCAAGAACAAGCTCAATAGAAAATTCTACTTCCCGCTGTGGTGGAAACCCTGACAACTCCTCAGGAAACACATCGAAAAAATCACGAACAATCAGAACATCCTCAATACGAGACTCACCCTTAGAGGTATCTTTCACAAATGCCAAATACCCCTCACAACCCTTTGCCACTAACTTCCCAGCTTTCAAAGCCAAAATCAACTTCACCGCCCTACTCGGTTGTGAACCCTGAAACACGAATTCTGGAGACTTCACATCTCCAAATATAACCTTCTTCGCCTGACAATCAATAGTGGCTTGGTGTTTATCCAACCAGTCCATCCCAAGAATGACATCAAAATCGTGCATACACATCGGAAGAAGATTAACGCTACAGATCTTATCCCCAAAACTGATCGGACACCCTCGATACAAATCGAAATAACAATGAAGTCCCCATCGGGGTAGCAATGAGACATAATAATGTAATTTAAAGACTGAGATGGCACGCCCAGGTGCCGAACAAAAGACTGAGCAACAACAGAATGAGTAGAACCCATATCAAACAAAATAGACGCCTCACGATTGCCAACTAAAAGAGTACCAGAAACAGTACCTGGTGCACCTGCCGCCTGGTTATATGTCAAGGCAAACACTCGACCACCCTGACGCTGACCTCCATTACCACCATTATCTCCACCTCCACCATTTCCACGTGGCCCAGTACAATCTCTAGCCATATGACCCATCTGTCCACATAAGAAGCATGCACCAGTGAGTCTGTGGCATTGTCTCCCCGAATGATTTGCCCCACAAGTAGCACAAGGAGCTATCGGAATGAGATTCGGGTTACCCCACCGGTGGTCCGGATAATGACCTCGATTCTCGCCCTCGCCGACGATTTCCGCCATCATCGACGATTCGACCATTCCAAGGTAGGCTGCAATGATGATTACGCCCTTGATAAGGCATCTGTTGATAACCCCTGTTTTGATTCTGACCACGCCACTGCCCCTGTTGGCCACCACGATTCCTATTCAACTGACCACCCTGATTTCTCCCATATCGAATCGAAGTTTGACCTACTTTGGTCATCTCTGTCCCTCTTTCGACTCCCATCCGGTTTAGAAGACCGAAAGTCCTGTCGCTCCATCTCAATATTCTTGGCCACTGTTGACACGTCTATAAACTTATTGTTAATAAGATGCTGACGATATCTATAATGAATCCGCCACTTAAACTTCTCCGCCTGTTCCGTTGCAGTCCCTGCAGAAATTCCCGTAAAGCCTGCCAACCTAGTAAACCTCGTCATGAAATCCGTGATGGACTCATCATCTTTCTGCCGAATAGACAGATACTCTCTGGCATAGGCCTCTTTATCGTAATTTGGAAAATACTGGCGATAAAAGACCTCACAAAACTCGCCCAACCTAAGTGCCTCAACATAACCATTACCCTTTGTTGTTTTCAACGCTTTCCACCACCTCTCACGCATCCCTTCCAAACTTGTAAGCGATTAGCAACACTTTTCGATTATCCGAGCACCCCAACGCATCGAAAAATCTTCTCTAAGTGGGCAATCCAATTTCTCGCATCAATTGGAGTTGGAGCTGAACTGAATGCCTGTGGTTTCTGCTTTTGAAACCTTTCCAACCACACATACATTGGAACCACTCCTGATCAATACCATCTGCATTCACTTCCTCTTCGTTTGCCTGTGGACCATTATTTCCCGGGTTCTCCTTCTCAGGAATTTACGGTGGTGGCATTCTTTGCATTTCTATAAACTGTGCCACCAACCGAGGTAACGCTTTGATTCATCGCTCGATTCACCAAGGTAACCAACTGAGCATTTATCTGATTATTAGGTTGCTCATTGGGTTGACCCTCACCTCTTCCCTTATTGTTGCCTCGCCTCCCAGCAACTCTAGCGGATCTACGAGCCATCTAAGAAAGAGATCACGAATATAAACAAAGCAGATTAGAGACAAATTCAAATATAGCGGATATGATAGCTGAACAGAAAATCAAACAAAACAAAAACCTAACCCAGAAGTCTACCCATAACTCACAGGTCAAACCTAAATAGGTTTTCTACAAGAAAGAACCTGGCTTTGATACCAACTCTGTAACACCCCCTTTTCGAAATAGAAAGAGAGGTTACTCAAAACACAACAAAACTAATAAATTTAATAGCAAGGCTCTAATCCACAACAGAATAATCTTAAACTAATTAAATGTCTTAAGATAAACCATAATAAATGCCACACTGGCTCAAACCACAATCTGAAATAATTATTACAATTCCAAGTAAACTGACACATCAAGTTTAAACAGAATATTTCTAAATCATTGGAATGAATGGAGCTCTCATCACACTTGCCCTTGATTCCCCTGATTACCTGTCTGAAAAAAACACAACATGAGCCAAACACCCAGTACAGATATAGAATACAAATAATGAACCGAAATAACGAACTCAATTAAATGAAAAGAGACGAAACGAACTGAAACGAAACGAACAAAACTAACACAACGAAATAATAGGCTGAACCAAATGGCTGGGTGTTATTTCATACCGAGCTCAGAATAAAATAGAAGTATACCTTGCCACACAGGCAAGTCAAATAATTCCACATAGGCAAGTCTAATAATGCCACACAGGCAAGTTACACACATTGGACCGTGAATCCAATGCATGTAAAATCGGAAGGCGTGTTTGGCACAAACATCACCAATCCGCAGAACAGAATATAACAGAAAACTAGGGTCGACTCATACGCCTCCCACAACAAAACACCAAATGGCCAACTCCCATCGGAGCACAAAACGGAGACGCCGTGGACTGATCACACCGCCATGGAAGGTGTCATGCCTCGGTGCCAAGAGGACATGCCTGTGGTACCCCCACAGGTAGTTATAGCTCAGGTATACCCTACGGTATTCTAACAAAAATATAATGTCACAACACATGCGACAAAATATAAACACAAAGTGGTTCTAACGTGTACATGTTAAATCGAACAAATCATCAACACAAGTCTCCAAAAATATACTAACATGTACATCACTACGAGAATCGAAATAAATATTAAACATGATGAACGAGTTCAAGAGTACAAGTTATGATATTCTAAAGGTCAAAATAAACTGTCATATGAACTTCACTATATCAAGGTATCGAGACAATATTCGAAATAAAAACGAGAAGCAAAACGAACAACTAAAATTAACGAGTATCGCTGAATGAGTACAAAATCTCTACCTGGATTAAGCAATGTAATACCCCAAAGTATATTCCAAATATACTTCTTAATTTCCCTCTAATAAAATAATAATACAATTATAAGTTAGTTACTAATTATAATTTATATTATTATGAAATTAAATCCCAATTATGTCAATTTTACAAAACAACCTTAATTAAATTATAATTTATCTTCTAATCATTTTTATTTTATTTTATTATATTTTAACAAATCTGTAACCTTAATATATTAATAATTGACAATTCATTATATATTATTGTTATATATATATGTCATGAATCCATGTTTGTTTGCCTTACATCAAGTTTCAATTCCATATATATATATTAATGATTCATCAATTATACATGTATATAATATATATATAGTATTGTCCTTCACATATAGTAATCGATAAACTTTATATATATATATATATATATATATATATATATATAATAACCACTCAACTCCATCATGTATATGTACGTAAGATAGCAATATAATAACCATAGATGTACATAAAATACCAAAGCGAGGAAAAAAAAAACCAACAAAACCGATCCTCCTTTTGATTAATTCGCTCAAGCACTTCTCTCACAATCTGATGAAGTGGTGGCTTGTTCTTGTTCTTTTTTTTTTTTGCACTATGTCGCCACTTCTCCCTTCTTTTCTCCAACTCGTATCAAAAGTGATATTGAGTAAATTAGGTTTTAGACATTTATTCACTTAATAACAAATTTTATTAATTAATATATTTATTAACTCTCCAAATTTTAATAGGATTTTAAAATTTTAAAATTATAAATTAGATCCACTTAGTTTTAAAGCCCAATTTTTTTATCAATTTAATTTACCCAACACTTATTAATACATTAGCCCACAAAATTTAAACGATTATTTTGACCCAAAATAAATGACATCCAATAAATATGTTTTAAAACAAGGTAATTTTATTATTTAATATTATTATTTAATATTATTATTATTATTATTATTATTTTACGAGTATTACAAAGTTACTTATAAATTATTTAGCGAAATCTGTAAGTACCTCATGTTGTTTTTAAATAGAGTTTTAATTAGATATATTATTATAAAACTCTATGGATTTAGATATACAAGGGTTCATAACATCATTTATTATGTCAAATGCTCCATATTTAATATACATGACAATCTTGATAAAAGGTTGATATATAGATAACAAATTACAAAGGTATGATTATATTGTTTACTTCTTTATATGTGATTTTGTTATAACCTTACTCTATTGTCATTCTTTATGCTTATTTTTTTAATTTGGCAAATGGGGTGAGATAACTAACTTCAACTACATTGATATGAATTATTTTTGTTGATGACAAAGGGGGAGCGATATAACTTGATGATTTATTTCTTTTTGATAATGACAAAGGGGAGAGATATTTGGGTATATTTAAATTAGTTTGAATTGGTATTCATGTTGATATTGAGATACTATATTATGTTGGAATATGCAATGATGGTTTGAATATGCTATTTGGATAAAGTAATTTTCTTTTGCTCCTTAATATGCATAAATTTAGGGGGAGCCATATACTTAGGGGGAGCATAAATCTAGGGGGAGCCATATACTTAGGGGGGAGCATGTTGGTGCATAAATTGTCATCATCAAAAAGGGGGAGAATGTTGGTTTTTGATTTTATGATATTTTGAATGATGACTAATTTAAGTATATTAGACATGTGCGTGGTTCATGTTTTGTTATAATATTATAATTAATATGCATGGGTTATGGTTATTACATGAACACTTTTAAGGAAGATTTGATTTGGAGTCTATTAAGGAAGATTTGATTTGGCGTTTATTAAGGATGATTTGAATTTGAGTTTATTAAGGAATGTTGGTATTTATAATTTTTAATGCTATCAAATATTATTAGATGGGTTTATGTTATTAAATGTTATTCCAGCTTGCCCAAATTGGTACTTCTAATTCATCACAGAGTATTCCGTGGGTGATATTTTATTTAAGGATTTTATCTTGCTTAGTGGAGCCCACATGAGTCAGTAGTCTATTTTGAAAAGGAGTCTTAAAGAAGCTTTTGGATCTTATCCTTAATTATCTCCTTTGTTCCTGTTTAACACAATTGATTGTGGGTAGAATTTCTCTCCTTTATTTCAGTTCGTCAAAATCAAATAGCAGGCGTATAATTGCTTTCTGGTAATACAAAGCTGCTAAAATTATGGATGATTGCTAACGGGACTGAGATTTCTTTGCTAACAGATTTTATAGCCGTTGGGTCTCTCTTTATATATAGTCTTATCTCACGGCTAAGCAGAACAGGGATACAAGAAGCTAATTCACGTTGCTATATAGAGAAGAATCCTATTGAGAGCTTTCATTGTTTATTTTTAGCTATTCATTGTATTGTCTATAATTGGCAAAAAGCACTTTACTGCTCGTGGTATTAAATCGACTTGTAAGCAATTGTATCGAACTTTAAAAATATCTGATTGGACCTTTGTGCTTTCTAAAGCTGAAAATTAGGCCATTAGTCAATTTCTTGGGGCGGAAGTCAAATAACTACACACGTGGCATTGAAAAAAAAAAAATCAAAATATTATTATTTTCTTATGTGGCAATCTGAAAAAAAAAAAAAATAAAATCATTGATTATGTGGAAAAAATGATTAAAATAATAATAAAATTAAAATAAATAATAATTAATTAATTTTAAAATAAAATAATTAATTTTAAAAATAAAATAATTAAATAAATATTTGGAATTAATGATTAATAATTAATCATTAACTTGTAAAATGATTATTTTATTTTATTTTAAAATTAATTATTAATCATTTCTTGGTTAAAAAATTATTAACTTGTAAATAAATCATTTTTTGCCACATAAAAAAATTACATTTTTTTAAAAACAAAAGTAATTTCTTTTTAACAATAAATAAAATTTTGTTTTTTTAAAAATTTTGTTTTAAAAAAAATTATGTTTTTAAAAACAAAAGCAATTTTTTTAACTTGTAAAATAAAATTACTTTTTTAAAATTACATTTTAAAAATAAATCTATTTTAAAAACAAAATGTAATTTTTTTAATGTGGCAAAAAATGATTTTTTACAAGTTAATGATTTTTTAACCTAATGATTAATAATTAATTTTAAAAATAAAAATAAAATAATCATTTTACAAGTTAATAATTAATTATTAATCATTCATTCCAACTATTTATTTTACTTTTATTATTTTAATTATTTTATTTTAAAATTAATTATTTTATTTTTATTTTAAAATTAATTATTTTTTTAAAAAATGAATTAATCATTATTATTTTTTAAATTTATTATTATTTTAATCATTTTTTGCCACGTAATCAATGATTTTATTTTTGATTTTTTTGTATTGCCACATAAGAAAATAATAATATTTTGATTTTTTTTTCAATGCCACGTGTGTAATTATTTGACTTCCGTCCAAGAAATTGGACGGAATGACCTGAATTTTCAGTTTTAGAAAGCACAGTGGTCGAAATGCATATTTTTAAAGTTCAGTGGCCAATTGCTTACAAGTTGACGACCACAGACGGGTAAAGGTGCTTTTTGCCATCTATAATTCTTTGTGGCTGGAAAATAAGAAGTCTATTGTAATTTCTTCTATTATATTCAAAGTTCAAAGCTTGTCTAGCTTGATCGATCCGATGAGTGGATGAGTCTCGATTGGTGAAAAAGGTTTGAGAGAGGTGAAAAAGGGGCGAGAGGTGTCCATCGATTGGAAAGCTTCTTTGTAATATGGAGTTCTTTTTATTGTATTTAATTGAATATTAAGTTTAATAAAAAGAGTCTCCAATCCTAGTTGGGATTGGACGTGGATTAGGCCACTAGATTAGAGGATAGGGGCTAAACCACGTAAAAATCTTGGTGTGATTTTTACTTCTGTTTATCTCTTTAACCGTCATTTACGTTCTGCACTTTTTTGTTATTCACGCCAATATCCAAACACTAAAGAAGACAGGTCTAGCTGTCTGATAATAAGAAACAAAGAACATTAGCTAAAACAGACACTAAAGCAGACAGGCGTAGCTGTCTGAATTAAACCTGTTGCATAAAGTTTTAAAAAGTTTTCACCATTTATCACTTTTAGCTTAAACACCTATTCACCCTCCCTCTAGGTGTGCACATACATAGAATTACAGTTTTCACAAAGATCTGGCATTGATTACGATGAAACATATTTTCCTGTGGTAGATGCAATTACGTTGCGGTATCTTATTAGCCTGACAACTCATGAAAAACTAGATATGTGTCTAATGGATGTTGTTACAGTCTATTTATATAGAACAATTGATAATGATGTTTATATGAAAATTCCTAAAGGATTTAAAATGCCTGAAGCATATAATTCAAATCCCGGGAAGTTTACTCAATCAAGTTGCAAAGGTCCCTATATGGGTTAAAGCAATTAGAACGCATGTGGTACAATCGTCTTAGTGAATATTTTATTGAAAGAAGGGTATAATAATAACCCTATATGCCCATGTGTTTTTATAAAGAAGTCGATCGGAATCCGGTTTTGCTATCATTGCTGTGTATGCTGATGATTTAAATATTATTGGAACTCATGGAGAGATACCAAAGACAATGAATTATTTAAAGAAAGAATTTGAGATGAAAGATTTAGGAAAAATAAAATTTGTCTCGGCCTACAGATCGAGCATTTAGCAGATGAAATTCTCATTCATCAATCAACTTACACAGAGAAGGTCCTCAAAATATTTTATATGGATAAAGCTCATCCTTTGAGTACCCCAATGGTTGTTAGATCACTTGATGTGAAAAAGGATCCTTTTAGACCTCGTGAGGATAATGAAGAATTACTTGGTCCTGAAGTACCATATCTTAGTGCAATTGGTGCGTTAATGTATATTGCTAATAATATACTACATAATATAGCATTCTCTGTGAATTTGTTAGCAAAATATAGCTCTTCTCCTACCCGGAGACATTAGAATGGGGTTAAACATATTTTTCGTTGCCTACGAGGAACTATGGATATGGACTTATTTTATTCAAATAATGATAATCATAAATTAGTTGGATATGCTAATGCAGGATATCTATCCGATCCACATAAAGGTCGATCTCAAATAGGTTATCTTTTTATGTGTGGTGAACTGCTATATCATGGAGATCTACAAAGCAAACATTAGTTGCCACTTCATCTAATCATGCTGAAATACTTGCAATCCATGAAGCAAGTTGAGAATGTGTGTGGTTGAGATCAATGACTCAACATATTCCTGAAACATGCGGTTTATCCTCCAACAAAGAAACTCCAACCATTCTGTATGAAGATAATGCTATATGTATAGCTCAATTAAAAGGATGATACATCAAAGGAGATAGAACAAAATACATTTCACCGAAATTCTTTTTCACATATGACCTTGATAAGTGAGGTGACATTGATGTTCAACAAATTCGATCAAAAGATAATCTAGCAGATTTGTTCACCAAAGCATTACCAACTACAATGTTTGAAGGATTGTGTCGCAATATTAGAATGTGACAACTGAAGGACTCAAGGATACATTCATGAGGAGGGGCTAATATGCGCTGCACTCTTTTTCCCTTAACCGATATTTTTTTCCCATTGAGTTTTTTTTGGTAAGATTTTTAATGAGACAACTTTCAATGCGTATAACTATACAATAGACATTCAAGGGAGAGTGTTATAAAATTATAATTGATGTCTAAATTTATATAATGGATGTTTAGATTCATTCTTCTTATCTTTGATTGTAATGATTTTGAAACTCCCATGTCCATTGAATTTTAAAACTCATGACCTTTGAATTTTAAAACATCCTAATATTAATGTTCTTAATTTTAGTAATCTTTTATAATACCAACCAATATCACCTTAATATATAATTTTTCACTACATCTCTTTGCGTAAACGTGCCCCTAAAAGGCTAAAAGAATATGTGAAGTCCGACTAAAATAAATGGGGCGGGTTCATGGGTACGGTTCAGAATTACACTGATTCCGCTATACCTCTGTCCTCTATAGCTTCGGCCCGAGGAACATTAACTAAAGGTTTTGGTTCAAATTAGTAGACTCTCGATCAGCTCCTTTTCATCCTCGAAAATGTTCAAGAAGTGTGTGTGCTTTCTTTCAATCTTTTTTTAATATCTATAATATTTGTTATATATAAATATTCTTGCTTTGCCTGCTGATACTATATTTTTGTTTATAGATTTTCATGTTGATTTGCTATATATTTGTTCAGATTAGTTAACCCATTTCATGATTTTGATGTATTTTGTTGTTAAGTTGATTTATTATATGATATTTCTGATATGGGTCGTTTGATAATCTTGATATATTATATTTTGATGGGTGTTTTGAAAATAAACTGCATTTGCAGTATGATATTTGGGTGGTGATTGGTTTACTGTAAATGTTTTTCAGGTTTATGATATGTAATTTGTTGGTAGGTTGATTTATGATATATCTTATGTGGGGCAATTGGCAATTTTGACCTATGATACTTTGATGGGTTTTTTGGGAAAAGAAACTACACTTCTACAGTATGATATTGGTTGGTGATTGGTTTACTGTAAATGTTTTCAGGTTCACATCTGAAGATGTATCTGGGCAAAATCAAGTCAAGGCATCTGTCCAACGAAAAATCCGGCAAAGTATTACAGAAGAGGTTGATCATGGACTTTCTCTCTTTTCAATTGCATATGGATATAGTAAATATGAATGATTTTTAAAGAATTGGTTTGCAAATTTTTGATACTGATTTTTGTTGCAGTATCCATTGCTTGAACCTGTAATGGATGATTTGCTTCCAAAGAAATCCCCTCTCATTGTTGCTAAATGGTACTACTTTCTCTTTTAGCTGTATTATTTGTTTTCTCTATTTATACTCGTTGCTCTACTTGTTTCTGACATATTCTTGGTTTTCTCTGTGTTTAGTCAGAACCATCTGAATCTAGTTGTGGTGAACAATGTGCCGCTATTTTTCAACGTCCGAGATGGACCTTATATGCCTACGCTACGACTTCTTCATCATTGTAAAGTATTCTCATCTTACATTATATTTACAAGTTTTCTTCTACAACATGACAGTCTCTTGAGGTGGTTTTAACTTGACCTTGTATTTAGATGTAACCAATAATTTAACATATAAAAAAAGAAGGGTCATTTCTTTTTTCCTGCAAACTAGGTTAGTTTAGACTTGACTTGGAGTGGATCAGTTCTTAGGATCTCTAAACAGGCTGTAAGAATTGGTGTTAGATTGCTAGGTTGAGAAATGGAGGTAGAATATAAGGATTTTTGTGGCTGTTTGGGCTACTGAAGCGACAACACTTGTTGAAATTTTGGCTTATTAATGGCTTTGCGTTGCTAAGGCTAGATATTTGACAAAGGAAAGGTTAAGCTTTCAAGGGTAAAGTTTAAAGGGTGAAGGGAGTTGCAACGAGGTCTGATTGCAGTAATTGGAGTGCACAAAATATTAAAAGAAAAGAAGTAGAAGTAGTTGTAAAAGAAGATAGTCGTGTAAGAATCAATCCTTGTGTCGTTAGCATCTTACACCTAGATTTACTTGCTCTACAAATAACCCAATGAGCTTCAAAGACTTCACAAAAAAAAAATCTAAATTGATTTTTTGTCCCTCAAATTAGAACATTGTATTTCTAATATATAGACTTGTAGGGTACTCCTAAATCTAGCTCGATTCGGACTATAAAAACTTAAAATATGAATAAATTTAGTAGTCCGTTAGAACCCACCCATAAAACACAATGTTTTTTCTTTGCCAAACTAATCTTGCCGCTACTCATGTCATCCCCTTTTGTCCGATTTAGTTGGGGGTGAAAGAGAGTGTGTGTATAATATGAAACCAGTCTCCAAGATTTCTTCTTTATTTTATATTGTTATGGAGGTCTAAGCTTTATATCGATTGTGTTGCATATTAAACGCATCGTAACTCTCTTCGAAATCGTATCTGAAAACTTAGAAAAGATCAAGCAAGAATAAATTGGGGGTTTAAGTTGTTTTGTCTTTAAGTTTAATTTGTTGTTATTTTTTGTTATGTTATATTTTATAGTATTGAGAAAGAGTATGTTAGTATTTGAAGCCCAAGTTATGTGTTCTAGAATATTTTAAGAGTAAAGTATTTCAAGATAGTCATTAAATATAGTCATTAGTTTCTCTCTTTGGCCAACTTAATTAGGTTTCTCTTTCTTCAGCAAGAGATTATGGTCATTGGATTCTTTAGGCATTTTTTGCCAAGTCTTTTTCAAATTTCTTAATCATTTTCAAACACCTAATTATTCTCTTCTAGCTTCTTATATTTGAAATGCCAAAGTTTTCTCAAAAACTAAAGACTTTTGTTTGGTCCACAATTCTCAATCATCTCAATCCTAATGATGTTTTGCTAAGGCAAATTCCATACAAACGATTGTACCCAGATATATGTGTCAAGCACAAGCATGATCCTTTAAAGGCGTTCTTGCATTTGTATCTTTTGCAGTACATGGACTGAAAGAAATGCTAGAGTTTTTTATGATACCAATCTCCTTTCTCCTCTTTTTTCGGGTAGGGACATAGCCATGTAGGTATCATTTCTTGCATTGCTTTGGGCATCGGCTATGGAACTTGAGTTCCAAGGTCAGCATTTATTAGTCTAGGTTTTGTAAGTCGTAAGGTGTTCAAAAGGGCTTTCTTGTATGCTTTAGGATCGATCCAAGGAGGTGGACTCCTCCCATACTTACTATTTATTTATTTTTTACTTCCATCAATCTTCTCTCTCTCTCTCTTTCATATCCTGGGCTGCATCACATGATCACTTGGTGGGAATAGTCTGTGTTGATCTAAAGACATCTGGGACTCTTGGACACTAGTTGGCTGTTGCATAAACATGGATCTTCCTATGATATCAGGTCAACTTGCAGTTCTGTTTTGTTTGAAGGTTGAGTAAAGAATTTTTTTATACTACTATATATGTATTAATGGATATATATATATATATATATTGAACATTTATGTGGGTGAAATAAAGATATGAAACAGTAGTCTTGATTTGGCAAATGTGAAATAACTTCTACTTGCTGTAGCAACTGTCATTCTAAATGCTAGTACTTTCGTACTTATGTCCTGTATTTCTCACTTTTGCAGATCCTAACATAATGAAAGCACTACAAGTAGACAGGGGTGCGATAAAATTTGTTCTTGCCGGTGCTAACATAATGTGTCCTGGGCTTACATCTCCTGGGGGTTTTTTGGATGACGAAGTTGCTGGAGAAACTCCTGTGGTAACGCATTACCACTAGTACCTTAATAAAATGCTTCATTCTCTTAATTTTTTCCCCAAGAATTATTATTTTTATGGTTAGCAGTTTTATTTAGTTATTTTCTATCCTAATATATTAATGATTGGTATTACCATTTTCTTAAAATGATTTGTAAGACAAAAATTCGAGATACATTTTGTTGATTAATATTCTGATGCATAGACTTTAACTCTTTCAGGCCATAATGGCTGAAGGAAAGCAACATGCCCTTGCTATTGGCTTTACAAAAATGTCGGCAAAAGATATGTAAGTTACTGTTTAGTCTGTGACTGTTTTTTATTTTCTAATTTGTTATGTCTTCTTCCCTTTTTGTGTAAATATATTCCATGAACATATCAAAGATACTTTATAAGCAGGTCACCATTGGAAACAGAAGTATACTTTCATAGGGGATCAAATGGTTCTGAGGCGGAACTGGCCTCTCCAACCATATATGATATGTACTTTAGTGATACCATATGATTACTATGATACTATCAATTATTTTCAGTAGTCCTTATCTGATGCACGTATTTAATGTTCAGTTAGCTTACAAATGACTTTTATCCACATTAATGTGAATTAATTTGCATATATGTATTATGTATGCATTCCTCTGAGTATTTACAGTTTCTTGGGTACTAGGAATCTATAGCTTAGAGAACTAGATCTCTCTAGTATTGAGAAGTGAGAACTTAGCAAATCATCACCTAAAAGCAAATTGATTGCATATTTTATAACAGTGATTCAATAGGATGATATTGCGACTTCCGTACATGTCCTTTGTGGCTCTGGTTAATACTCCCTCTGCTCCAATATATAAGAGATTATTGTTGACTTTTTGAAGTCAATTAAAAAAAAATTCAAACTTAAAATTGATATGATTCATTAGAATCTACAAAACAATAAATCTTATAATTAGTAGTGCATTTTAGATAGTTTACAAGATTCATCATCGTATGAACTAAAAAAGAAATGATTCTATGTCAATTTTGAGTTTGAAAATATTTCACATTAACTTCAAAAAGTCAACAATGATATTCTATATTGGTGCGGAGGGAGTATAATTTAAGATTACGACGTTGCCTTGCAGAAAAAGATAACTTAGGTAGATCCAGTCAAAAATAAATTTGTTCATGTACAACATATTTATATTACGTTATTATCCTCTATTGTACTTTCTTGTGTAAAATGTCTGATTAAATGCTTCCCTAGTACATGAATACACAGTTACGTCACCGTTTGGTTTATTGCAGAAGGGCAATAAATAAGGGAATCGGTGTGGATAACATGCATTATCTTAATGATGGCCTTTGGAAGGTATTTGTGTAATTCCTTGCCTTTTTGTTTCTCTTTTTGATGTCAAGCTAAAGTATTTTATTGTTCTCCGGTAGGATTATTGGAGTGGAAGGTCTAAATTGTTGTGTCATGTATAAATGACATTCACTTTGTTTGAGTTTAGTAAGAAATAGGAAGGATTAGTTCTAATACATTGGATTAGCATTTAAAAATAAGCAAGAAAGTAATAGGAGGGATTAATCAACCCTTTAAATATCATTTTCTTTCCTTCCAATCAGGAGAGAAATATGAGGGGAGGGAGAAGTTTAATGAAACTCATTAAAAAAATCTATCATATCCTTTTTACTTATAAAAGAGAAAAAGGAAAGGAAAAAAAATTTCATGGCCCAAGTGAAGTAAAATACCACAGAGAATTTCCTTCTTTTTTCCCCTCTTTTTTTGTGTACTTTCTCCACCTTGTGGCCGTTCTCCAAACAAGTGACTTCTCACTACTCTTTTGTTTCCTTCCCAACAATTTCATACAAGCTCTATATTACTATCCTTTGATTCCTTTCTTCTCTATGTATCATGTCCTTTCATTTCCGTTCTCTCTTGGGAATCCAAAGGAGTATTTTTTGTGTTGTTGTAGTCTCATGTATAAGCCTGCTTTGCTATAATTTTTAAAATCTTTGTCAAGATTTTCATTTTACAACTATGCTTGGACTTTCTGGCTCTTGTTTCAGTAATAATGTATATCCATTTATTTAGAAGTGTATTTATATCAAATGATTTCATACTCGAGTAAGTAGTTCTTAGGATTGCGTACCTTCTGTGTTCTAGCCTTTAAATGACTGGTGGTGGTGGGGGGGTGGGGTGGGGTGGGGTGGGGGTGGGGGGGGGGGGGGGTTACAGAGTCTACTTGATTTGAGATTTTTAATTTTTGAGTATTAACTCTAAAACCATGTTTCTTGTACTATTGATTCTAACAGATGGAGAAACTAGATTGAGCTTATGCCAAGATTATCTGCAATATAATTTGTGCAATATGTAGACGGCGTGTTACTTGATTGAAAGCAATACTTTAAGTGATCCTTTGTAATCAGATGGTCTTTTGAATTGAGTTTTCGCCTTTCTTTACGAGGGAGCAATACTTGAATTATCCTTCATTATCTTAGTGTGTGGACTCAAGTTTATGCTTTTCTGTATGATGCCACCATGGCTGTTGAAGCTGATGTTTAAATTTTTTTTATTTTGATTTTTTCATTTCTTTTTGTTTTGTAGACATTTAAGATGAGGTTTCCAATCTTATGAAAAATGCATAGTAATTTATTAGTAATCTATCTTTTATACAATTTTCATTGACTGAATTACACTTCTGTTCCTTTAAGTTGTCATCCACTTTCAAAGTCGTCCTTAAAATTTATTTTTCGTCATTTAGGTCTTTAAAGTGATATTTTTGCCATTTTTGTCCCTTCTACTCGATTTGACCCCAACTCGATTCAATTTAACCAAATTTTATTAAAAAATATTATTTATTTTTAAAAACTTAAAAAAATTATTTTATTTTAAAATATTAAATATAATTATTATTTTAAAAATAATATTTTATTTTAAAATATTTAAAATATTTATTTTTTTAAATATTAAAAATTGGGGTTGAGTCAAATTGGGTCGGGTTGGGGTCAAATTGGGCAGAAGAAATTGAAACGCCAAAAAATGCCACTTTATGGACCTAATTGACAAAAAATGAAATTTAAGGACGACTTTGAAAGTGAGTGGCAACTTGAAGGGATAGAAGTGTCATTTAGCCAATTTTCAAAATGTATCATTACATAATTGTCCCTTATTTTCAGGAGAAATTGATGCTGCGTTTGGATTGAAGGAATGAAATGGAGATTGGAATGATTCATTCCATTATAATTTAAATGAGTTATTCCATGCTCTTCCTCCCCCAACACCCTCATGGCTTAATGATAAAAAAATTACTCACAAGGCTTTGGACATGAAATCTTAGGCAAAAATGTTAAATTTCAGTCGAAATTTTAAAAAAATAATGGTTCAATTTATTTTAATCGCAACTAAACACAATTTTTGTAAGACCCCGAATTTTATGAAATAATAGTATTTAATTTTTCTTATAAATATTATTCTAAATAGTAAGGTGATAATTTAATAAATGTTATAGTTATGGATGATATATGCAAAATTTATAAAGTAATCAAGTTGTCATAAAATATTCGTTGTCGGGGAATATTCGTTTGGTCGGGGAATATTCTTTTTATTAGGGAATACTCGTACAACGACGCAATCATTGGTGGACTCTATAAAGAAATAACTGTCGGATATAGAAAGCGACAGAAATAACCTTTTTATAAAAATAACGGCAAAACTTTTACCATTAAACTGTTGAAATAACCGGTGATAAAAGTACAATAATACGCGCTGTTGCACAGTAGAACACAGTATTACATAATATTTCTGATTATTGATGATTACGTAAGATGTCACTCAGTTTCATTCAATAATTGTCACAGTAGTTGCTGTATATTATCTCATATTATTGATTCAATAATTGTTACAGTAACATCTACATAATATTCTATATTATTAAATTAATAATTATCACGACACAGTAACTCATATTATTGAAATGATATTATTAGATAAGCATTATAGTAGTTCCCAGAGGGCACACAATAAATCTAGAAGGGGGTTGAATAGATCTTTTTTTTTCAAAAATCTTTTCCATTTTAATTTACATTGCTAAGTAATTAGCAGATGATAAATTTAAGAATTATTTCAAACACAACGAAATAAGTTAAGGTTCCCCTTCATAGATATTTTGTTGACCATTTCTAGAGTTAGTTTAGATGTAAGTAGTTATTATATTCATAGCAGTTATAGGTTCGTAATGTAAATGACAGTATGTAAAAGACATAGGAGTTTTAAGTGATTCAGAGACTCAAGCTCCTAATCCACTTTTCTGCTTCAACAAGCAGGGATTCCACTAAAGAGGTCTTTACATATTTAAATCACTAAGATTCCTTCAAGGGCAGCAGCCTTGGAACTTTAGTTTACTAAGAACTCTTCAAGTCCAGCAGACTTGGAACTTAGTTTAGTCACTAGGACAAGGACCCCTCAGGCCCTGGCTTCTTATTGATGTTGGTGTTGAGCTGCTAAGATGACTTTAAGCTTGTTCATCCTTTGATACTTAGCAGCTTGATGTGATCCTCTTTGGATTCTGTATCGAGACTGGATCACTATTGGACATACTGCTAAGTTGTTCATAAAGCTCGTTCTCTTTGAGTACTTAGCAGTTTGTCACTTCTTCTTTGGTGCAGCTGATCTTGTGGTTGGTTCTTATCTTTATCTGATCTCTGTTTGCACACCTTCATCACTTGAGGTTTGCTAAGTCTTTGCACTTTTGGTAGACTCCGTCTAGCATTTAGCATGCCCCCAACCTTAGTTGACTTGTGTACATATTTGGTTCTGTATCTGTTCTTCTTCAGCTCTTGGTGGTTCATGGTGATTCGTAGAATGACTCTTTGAATATTCTCTCTGATATGCCAATCTTCTGAATGTTATCTTCTTGGCCTTCTCGGCTCTCAGCTTAGCTGACATTCTCATTGTTGTTGAGTGAAACCTTTTTTTGTTAACGCTCTTCTCTTATCTTGCTTCACTTCTACTTTCGTAGTCTCACTGCCACTGAGACGTATTCTGTTTTAGCTCTGTAGAACTCGTAGAGTCAACAACTTGTCGAAAAACCAACTCTTTCTACTTTCAAGCTCCAGCTGTTAAATATCCTTCCATAAGCTTCCCGTTGGACTATAGCCGTTAGAAGCTACTTGAATTAATTTACAGATCTTGAGTTATTTGGTGCAGACTGCTGATGTGACGTGACAACCCCTTTTTGATTTTTCTGACACTGCAGTCTACTATTTCACCTACCACATCAGAGATGTCATTTTAACGTGTCAGGCTGGTAGTCACCTTTGTTTCTTTTTTCTGATTCCTCGATCAGAACATCAAGAGTTGTCCTTCTACATCGATGCTTTCACTGTCACTCTTTATATTGAGACGTTGCCAAGGTTTCAATACTCAGATGACCGAACTCTACGATTCTGATGCAGATGACCTTGAACTTGATCATAGTTAGTCTGTTGAATATTACTCGTTGACTGATTGAGACAACACTACAATTCTGAGTGTTCTTTGAATTTGCAATGTATAACCTCTCTTCCTTCACTCGTGCAGTGCTTCAACACTTCTGATTGCCTTGACTTACATTAGGCACTGACGACTTGTTTGAGTGCTCTGGCCTTCCTGAATTTCAAGACTCATCTGATTGGTCATGCTCAACTCTCTTTCTCCTTGTGATCTCCCGTTCACATATCATCAATGGTCTGACCCATGCTTAATCTTCTTTGTCTATTCTTTATTGGTTAGCTAATATCTCTGTATAAACCGCATCAGTTCATGCTTCTCATTTGACAAGCACTACGATCATAGGCACACCTAAGATCGTTATCTTTTGTTTATCTTGACAGCTACTGCATTGCTGACTTCCTCTTGTCAGTCGCGTTATTTGAAGTCTTCTTGCTATTGCTTGTGGAAGACTTCCCTTGAATGGCTTCACTTCTCAATCAGAATGCTGATTGAATTGGTGCTTCGATCTTCTGTTTGCTTGCAAACCATTTGGTGAGTACTCTTTGGCTTCCTTCAAGTAGATTGCATATTTACAGTTTTGACCAGAGGCTACATTCTTTGGATGCCTTGGAAGTGCTCATATGTTGAGAATCGTGTTATCACTACAATTCTTCCTTGGCATTGTGAGCACTGATAGACCTTGTCGAAAACTTTGTTCTGCAGACTACGATCTAGCTTTGGTTCTGCAGACACTACGACTCCGAGAGCAGATTTTACATCAGACTACGATTTCTGCCTTAACACTTGATGTCCTTGTCTGATCTAGCTCGACTATGATTTTTGCCTCTGATATGATTAGTAGACTCCACGACTTCAAGTGTGGTCTACGATTCTTGACTTGACTCGACAGGCACTTGGACCAACTCTACGATTCTGAGTGAGGCCCTCCAAGGAAGACTACGATTCTGTAGCAACTTTCTCGATACTCTGCGATTCTGCCTGGCTTCTGCAATCCATCGGCTGGCTCGACAAACTACAATTTTGCCTTGATAGTCTCCGAGTTCCTTGTCTCTTCTGGCAAACTTCGAGGGCTGGTGCAGTGCTCGATGATAAGACACGCCTATCTATTACATCATATAAGATCAACCTAACAAGCTTGATCTTTCTATATTTAGTCCTTGTACATCATGTTCTTTTGAAGGACTTTACAAAGCTGTTTTGTTCATGTAGAATCAACCTAACACATTTGATCATTTCAGTCTAAGTCCTTGTTCATATATTCCTATTATCTATTCAAGGACTTTACAACTTATTTCAATGTAGACATATTTTCATATTCATTCATTAAGATCATAATCAAATCTTGTATAAATAGGAATAACATTCTCATGCTTATTCCTAACACATTATTGACAATGTCTAAAAAATTCTGTCGAGGAAAGAGGTTAGGATATTTAATTGCGCGCCAATAAGGATAAATCATTATCGGAAAGCTCCCTCTTTCCTAGGAAGAACTGATTGTCAATATTGTGAGTTATAATATTAATGAGGAATAATTGTTGATAAAAATATTTTCATTGTGTTGAGAATATTAATGTTAATGGAAATCGACATTTATTTCGATAATAGTTGATTTTTGGATGTTAAATTAACCAAACGGGTAATTAATCGGATAAATGAGTAATTAATTACTATTAGTTCACATACAAGGAACTATTAGGGAATGTTATGCAAGATTGATAATACTTGAGGGACCAAATTAAAAATAGAGGCAAAAATAAAGGTACTAAAGTATAATTAACCTTGTAATTTGTCACCTTTTCATAGCCTATAAATACTTCTCCATCCATTCATTATTTCCTACCATTTTTGAAGAGCAAAGTTATAATCACAAGCTATAGTGAGAGAAACTATAAAGAGAGAATAAGAGAGAAAGAAGAAGAGTATTCTGCTATTACACTATTGTAGTATCCAATCTCCTACTAAGGTGAAGACATGTGATGAAAGTTCTCTTTGTCTTGGGTATAACAAATAATTGTTGATGGGTATTACAGGAATGAAATATTAATGATGGACTTTTAATTTGGAGGAGATAGTAGACATTATGTTCTACTTGACTCTTCTAATGTATTGTTGATTCTGCTGCAATTATAGTAATAAGAGTTGTGACGCCCCCAAAATAGGTCCATTCCATCCAACCCATTCTGAGTCGCCAAATACATGGTACAAAAAACAACTACAACTTTATTACAACAATTGTCGTGCAAAATACAACAACACATATGTTGTGAGTTTTGATACTAAAATATACCAACTGTGACTCTGGACACCAACTTGGATAGAACGTCACTATGACACCTTACATAAAGGTAGATACCAAAAACCTGCTTTTAGAAATTAAAACCTTTGGGAAGTGCTCAAGGAAACCTTCGCATATGGGAGGCCATGCGCTCAAGTTATTATAGATATCATATGCCCACAAAATTATCTTGGTTGACCTAATAGACCCCAAAGAAAAACGAGAAGATTACTATCATATTCTTCCCAATGGTGTGTCTTCTCTTGACATATCATTATCTCCACCGTCTCTAATTGAGAATTATACTTCAACCAAACTCCAAGATTATATAGGTAGTGCTCGTATATATACTCAAAGCAAGTGGATGAGCACATCACATCTTATGATGACACGAGGTTGTATGTCATTAGACATCTTGTATGATAGTGGCAAAACACCCTTCCAACGTTGGGTTCGCTTCACCCTATATGATTCAACAACTATAACTAATAAATGATGACCACCGATTCTATTCCCTGTTACCCCAGCTTCAACCCAAAACTACACTCGTATTAATTCGAAAGGAATTGTGAAGCAAAAAGGGTGAAACCACAACTAGCTTCGATAAAGAATATCATGACTAAAGATAAATAAATTATCAATAACCTTTCAACAGTAATAAATCGTAGATTTAGAACATATGGTAGATGATAAAACTTTTCAACCATAGTTGCAAAGTGAACGAAGCAATCCATTAAAGAGTCAAATAGACCATAAAGTCTATTATCTTCTCCATGTTAAAAGTCCACCAACAATGTTTTATCCCTGTAACATCAATCAACAATTCCTATCCACAATCACATGTATAACTCATAATCGTAATTGTAGTTCTAAATTCCTTTTCGCATTCGTGACGAAGATAATTTTCATCACCGTCTTTACCGAAACATCAAAGATCATGGTTATACCAAATCACGATTCATGTTCATAATCATATTTAATAAATTCATCTTTCACTACTACGGTCAAAGATATTCATCAACAAGTCATCTTTGCACTATGTGCCAAAGATATTCATCAACAAGTCATCTTTGCACTATGTGCCAAAGATATTCCTCAATAGTTCATATTTGCGAGACAGCCAAATATATTCATCAATGATTCATATTTGCACTATCTGCCAAATATATTAATATCTCAAAGAAATATATAACCATTTCAAAATTTATATAAACAATAATTATAACCATGTTGATCAATTCACCTTTGCACTTAAGCTAAAGATATTCAATTATAAATTCAATGGTCATGATCACACCAGTCACAATTTAACTTTTCACTACTGGCCAAAGAGAACCCTAGTCCTGATCATACCAATAATCTACCCATCTTTACACTCCAGTGAAAGAGAATTTCAACATCAGGGTTATAAAAATGTTATATATGATAATAAAATCAATATAATCAATACATAGTTTTAATCTCCAGAGTAATATTCATAAATCAACTATAATTTGGTTAGAAAAAGAAATCAATTTTGTAGTGAATAGTACTCGTGAATAGTAACTCATGAATAGTAACCCGTCGTGAAAAAAGTTCCAAATTTGATAAAAAGTTCAAACCAATATTTCAACATAATGATATTGAAGAAATAATATCACTTATGAAGAAAATAACATCCCTTTCAATCCCTTAAAATCCCTTACTATCCCTTACTATCTCTTACCTCAAAAAAGCGAGAAGATTTGACCGAATAATTTGAACGAACTTGCACCGTATAGCAACACTCAAGATATCAAAATACTCACAAGAATACACTCGATAATATAGAGAGATAAATAGAGAGAAAACTTCAGTTTCTGGTGTGATTTTCAATTCTAACCTAAGCACCTATTTATAGGAAATTGCTTAGAACACCAAAGCAGAAAATTTAAAAAAAATATTATATTTATATAACAAATTTCCTACGCCTCTTTGAATTCAGATTTCAACATGTTTAATAACCCACTAATCATTAAAAAAACGTTTTTCTTGAATAAAACAATTAAAACTTCCAAAAATCAATTATTCTGGAATTTCAGAACTTCAATAATTCATAATAAATAGCCCCTTTATTCAGAAAAAATCGAATCTCACGACTTTTTATAGGAAATTCAATTCTCTACAACTTTACAGAAGAAAGTTTTTCCAAATTCCAAACAGAAATTGACCGAAATCCATATACTGGACGATTTTACTGTGCTATAATCAAATTTCAATCAAGAAATGGGGTCCACCACACACAAAACATGTGTTAATCATTTAATGCAACAAAAAATACTCTTCCTCCTCATATACTCATATATCAAACATTCATTATAAAAATATCATCATTATTATATTATAATAATATAATAAAATATTATTTTATCAGAAAAGATAAAATATCGATTTTCAACAATTGTCACTGTAAAAATTTTCTCCATCTATATCCACATAAAATGAATATTTTCCTCATCATATAAATCAATAATTAATTATTCACAAATAATATTACAGAATCACAATACTGACAACCAGGCAGTTCCCAGGAAAGAGGGGCTTTCCAATAAGAATTTCTCCTTACTGGCGTGCAATTAGGTGACCAAACCTCTCCTTAGACAGAACTTTCTAGACATTGCTAATAATGCTATCTAATAATATTATTCAAATAATATGAATTATTGCTTCGATAATGAAAAATACTGTGTAGTGACAATTATTAAAACAACAAAGAATATGAAATATCAACGCAAAGAATTATTAAATCAATAAAATAAAATCTTTCGAGCGAAGTAATTATCGTAATAATTATTGAGTAGTGTCTTCTTACGTAAAATCAATAATTGGTGCAATATGTGTAATACACTCTTGTGGCAACCAAGCGTATTATTGTGTTTTAACCATCGGGTATTCCAATGATTAATTATGAATAACTACGCCGTTATTTGTAAACAACTTATACTTGTCGTTTTCTTCATCCAACAGCTTATTCATTATGGGGCCCTGAAATGGGCTGCTACTGGTCGCATGCGAATATTTCTGAACGTAAAGAATATTCCACGACCAAACGAATATTTCCCGACAACAATGAATATTTTATAACCACTTGCTTATTTTAAAAAATTTCCATATATCACCCTTAACTTTAAACTTTTATCAATTTAACCATTTACTGAATAGTAATTATAAGAAAAAATTGAATACTTTTATTTCATAAAATTGGGGTCTTACAATCTCCCTCCTTATGAAATTTTTCGTCCCAAAATTTACGCACGGTATTTCGAAAAGTTGAGAATACCTTGCTTCCATTTCAGATTCTATCTCCCCTGTCATCATGATTTCTCCATTGCTCATCTCCTGTATTTCAGATATCATTCTAGAATAGAGCTTCAAAAGCAACGGTTAATTTAATAAATTAACATATCACATAATATCCCGATATTATGACTGACCAACAAATAAGCTTAGGTAGGACACACTAGCGAAGGATTTACTCATCTCTCCCCTCCTAGTTCTAATCCCGATCTCCGCCTGAGATCATATCCCTAAGCTCTGATACCAACTGTGACGTCCCCAAAATAGGTCCATTCCATCCAACCCATTCTGAGTCGCCAAATACATGGTACAAAAAACAACTACAACTTTATTACAACAATTGTCGTGCAAAATACAACAACACATATGTTGTGAGTTTTGATACTAAAATATACCAACTATGACTCTGGACACCAACTTGGATAGAACGTTACTATGACACCTTACATAAAGGTACAGTCAAAAACTGTTTTAGAAATTAAAACCTTTGGGAAGTGCTCAAGGAAACCTTCGTACATGGGAGGCCATGCGTCTAAGTTATTATAGATATCATATGCCCACAAAATTATCCTTGGTTGACCCAATAGACCCCAAAGAAAAACGAGAAGATTACTATCATATTCTTCCCAATGGTGTGTCTTCTCTTGACATATCATTATCTCCACCGTCTCTAATTGAGAATTATACTTCAACCAAACTCCAAGATTATATAGGTAGTGCTCGTATATATACTCAGCAAGTGGATGAGCACATCCCTGTCTTATGATGATACGAGGTTGTATGTCATTAGACATCTTGTATGATAGTGGCAAAACACCCTTCCAACGTTGGGTTCGCTTTACCCTATTTGATTCAACAAATATAACTATTAAATGATGACCATCAATTTCTATTCCCTCGTTATTCCCCGCTCGACCCAAAATTTACACTTTATTATTACGAAAGGAATTGTGAACCAAAAGGGTGAGCACAACTAGCTCGATAAAGAATATCATGACTAAAGATAAATAAATTATCAATAGCCTTCAATAGTAATAAATCGTAGATTTAGAACATATGGTAGATGATAAAGCTTTTCAACCATAGTCAGCAGCTTTGAACGAAGCAATCCATTAGAAGGGTCAAATAGACCATAAAAGTCTATTATCTTCTCATGTTAAAAGTCCACCAACAATGTTTTATCCCTGTAACATCAATCAACAATTTCTGTCCACAATCACATGTATAACTCATAATCGTAATTATAGTTCTAAATTCTTTTTCGCATTCAGGATGAAGATAATTTCATCACCTGTCTTTACCCGAAACATCAAAGATCATGGTTATACCAAATCACAGTTCATGTTCATAATCATACTAATAAATTCATCTTCAGACCACTGGGCCAAAGATATTCATCAACAAGTCATCTTTTTGCACTACAGCCAAAGATATTCCTCAACAGATTCATCTTTGCACTACTGTGCCAAATATATTCATCAACAGTATATCTAAACATCGAATTCAATTTCATATTTGCACTATAGGCCAAATATATTAATATCTCAAAGAAATATATAATCATTTCAAAATTTATATAAACAATAATTATAATCATGTTGATCAATTCACCTTTGCACTTAAGCTAAAGATATTCAATTATAAATTCAATGGTCATGATCATACCAGTCACAATTCAACTTTTCACCACTGGCCAAAGAGAACCCTAGTCATGATCATACTAATAATCTACCCATCTTTACACTCTAGTGAAAGAGAATTTCAACATTAGGGTTATAAAAATGTTATATATGATAATAAAATCAATATAATCAATACATAGTTTTAATCTCCAGAGTAATATTTATAAATCAACTATAATTTGGTTAGAAAAAGAAATCAATTTTGTAGTGAATAGTACCCGTGAATAGTAACTCGTGAATAGTAACTCATGAATAGTAACCCGTCGTGAAAAAGTTCCAAATTTGATAAAAAGTTCAAACCAATATTTCAACATAATGATATTGAAGAAATAATATCACTTACGAAGAAATTAACATCCCTTTCAATCCCTTAAAATCCCTTACTATCCCTTACCTCAAAAAAAGATAAAGATTGATTTGGAATAATGACGAACGAACTTGCACCGTATAGCAACACTCAAGATATCAAAATACTCACAAGAATACACTCGATAATATAGAGAGCGAAATAGAGAGAAAACTTCAGTTTCTGGTGTGATTTTCAATTCTAACCTAAGTACCTATTTATAGGAAATTGATTAGAACACCAAAGCAGAAAATTTAATAAAATATTATATTTATATAACAAATTTCCTACGCCTCTTTGAATTCAGATTTCAATATGTTTAACAACCCACTAATCATTAAAAAACGTTTTTCTTGAATAAAACAATTAAAACTTCCAAAAATCAATTATTCTGGAATTTCAGAACTTCAATAATTCATAATAAACGTTTTTCTCACGACTATGTATAGGAAATTCAATTCTCTACAACTTTGCAGAAGAAAGTTTTTCCAAATTCCAAACAGAAATTGACTGAAATCCATATATGGACGATTTTACAGGCTATAATCAAATTTTAGTCAAAAAATGGGGTCCACCGACACATAAAACATGTGTTAATCATTTAATGCAACAAAAATACTCTTCCTCCTCATATACTCATATATCACACATTCATTGTAAAAATATCATCATTATTATATTATAATAATATAATAAAATATTATTTTATCAGAAAAGATAAAATATCGATTTTCAACAATTGTCACTGTAAAAATTTTCTTCATCTATATCCACATAAAATGAATATTTTCCTTATCATATAAATCAATAATTAATTATTCACAAATAATATTACAGAATCACAATATCGACAACCAGCGGTTCCTCAGAAAGAGGGCTTTCAATAAGAATTTCTCCTCATTGGCGCGCAATTAGGTGACCAAACCTCTCCTTAGACAGAACTCTAGACATTGCCAATAATGCTATCTAATAATATTATTCAAATAATATGAATTATTGCTTCGATAATGGAAAATACTGTGTAGTGACAATTATTAAAACAACAGTAATATGAAATATCAACGCAGCAATTATTAAATCAATAAAATAAAATACTGAACAGTAATTACTATAATAATTATTGAGTAGTGCCTTCTTACGTAAAAATCAATAATTGGTGCAATACCGTGTGCTACTGTGCAACCACGCGTATTATTGTGTTTTAACCACCGGGTATTCCAACAGTATTAACGGTAACAACTACGCCATTATTTGTAAACAACTTATACTTGTCGTTTTCTTCATCCAACAGCTTATTACATTACATGGGCCCATAAATGGCTGTAGGTAAATGCGAATATTCCCCGAACGAATGAATATTCCACGACCAAACGAATATTCCCAAAACAACAATGAATATTTTATAACCACTTGCTTATTTTTAAAAATTTCCATATATCACCCTTAACTTTAAACTTTTATCAATTTAACCATTTACTGAATAGTAATTATAAGAAAAAATTGAATACTTTTATTTCATAAAATTCGGGGTCTTACAAGAGTGTAGCTGGGTCGAGCGGGGATAACATGGGAGTAGAGTGATGATCTGTGACTGTTGAAATTTCTCAATACATTATAAAACAACATGACAATATATAATTGTATTGAGGACTTAAAATGTCTGTGTCGTATTTTATACGTCATTTAATAGTTAATTTTGGTGAACAACAATAGGGTGAGGTGAACTCGAATTTGGAAGGGTCAAAAATACACCCCATTAGAATGAGAAAGACATAAATCTTCTCGCGTTCCTTTGAAGACTTGAAATATTTGTTGTTGTATTTTATATGGCATTGTAATAATTTGGGTGTGTATATCGTCGTATTATATTCAGTACAATATTTGTATTGAAACTCACAGCTTATGTGTTGTCGTATTTTGTACGACAAATTAATAGTTGTAAATTGAAAGATTTGTATTTGGATTATTCTTTAGTGTGTATTTGGCGACCCAAGATGGGTTGTGTGGACCTATTTTGGGGGTGTCACAGTTGGTATCAAAGCATAGGTATATGGTCTCTGGCGGAGATCTGAGACTATAACTAGGAGGGGAGAGACGAATAATATCCTTCGCTAGTGTGTGTCCTACCTAAGCAGAATTTTCTTACTTAATAAGTTGAAAAATTGTGATATGTCAATTAACCTTTATTCTGAAGCTGTATTCTGAAATGATATCTGAAATCCAAAATATGAGCAATGGAGAAATCATGATACAGAGGAAATGACCGGGAAGATAGAATCTGAAATGAAAGCAATGTATTCTTACCTCTTCGAACTACCAGATACGTAAATTTTGTGGACGAAATTTCATAAGGAGGGGAGATAATAAGACCCTTAATTTTATGAAATAAAAGTATTCAATTTTTTTAGAAATATTATTCTTAATAATAAGGTGATAATTTAATAAATGTTATAGTTATGGTTGATATTGCAAATTTTACAAAGTAAGCAAGTTGTCATAAAATATTCGTTGTGTTGGGGAATATTCGTTTGGTCGGGGAATATTGTTTTTGTCGAGGAATATTCATACAACGGCACAATCAATTGTGGACCCCACAATGGAATAACTGTCGAATATAGAAAGCGGTCTGGGAAAGACCTAGTGATTTGTCACTGTTTAACTGGTCTGGGAAACCGAGATTTGTTAGGGTCCGGAGGCTTGATTAAGCGGAGGGAAGGTGTTAGGCACCCCCCGACTTCTGTGATAACACAGTTACCGCCACTTTTCATTAACTTTTATGTGTGTATGTGTGTATGTGTGTGTGTGTTAGGTCTATGTGCAGTTGTTTGGAAGTAGTGTTATGTCTCGTTTGCACCTATATACAAAGGGTTTGACTTTTGTATAAAATTTCAATTTTAACAAGATACAACTGTGAAGTTTTGTAAAAAAGGTTTTTCAAACCCTTGTGCTCAATAGTAATTAAGGCCTTTGATACTTCCATTTTATTATGTGTTCGACTTGATTGCTTTTATTTTCGATATGCGAGGCATCTTGTAGAAAATAAGATACATAGCAGTGCCGAACTCCTTGTTGGCATGACAGCCATCTAAGGATATCCAGACACCGATGATAATTTACAAGCTGGCTGCAGCTGCAAAATGTCCATCACGGGAACCGAATCTAGATTTAGAGGCTAAATTTGTGATCACATGATTCGTATGCTCACATGGAAAAAACAATATGTACAAAAGCTAGAAAAAAGATCTAGATTTGAGTAAATATAAACCATTCTAGCTTCAACGGTTCCAGTTTAGTCACTTTGAACCGGTTAAAGTTAGAAATAGCCAAATTGAGGCAAATCTAGACTGCGGGCTGAAATATTAAATATCTACATTATGAAAACAGTTAAAACATATATTTATATAAAAGCGGTATATATATATAAGCGATAAATGGCCAAGAAGTAAACTCCAGGCCTGACAGAAATGTAAATACATATATATATATAAAAGTTATAAACGCACCAGATATTATATTCAGGTTCAATCAGATCAGAGTTCGATAATATATATAAGTATATATATATAAAAGTAGTAAATGCACCGGATATTCTATCTAGACTCATTCGAGTTCGAGTTATATATATATATATAAGCAATAAAAAGTCGCGGATCGACGATCCGGGCATATCCACACAACGCGACTTTCAAAGTTAGTAGATATATATATATATATATATATATATATATATATATATATATATATAGAGAGAGAGAGAAGTAGTAGAAAGCTTAAAACTCTGAAAAATCTTATAGTGCACTGTCAAGAAGACTTCAGATAGCTTTTTACGCCTGAAAACTCGGTTTCCACCGGTTAAACTTCAGTATGTTACAAAATACGAGCTTACAAGTGTTTAGAAAGAAGAATCACTCAGTTTAGAGCACTCTAACAGGGGTTACAGGCTGAAATGGACATAGTTTTCTCTCCTATTTCCTTTTTTTCTTTTTTTCAAATGAGTTGCCAAGAGCTCATATTTAAAGACCAGATGGCCGCGGGTCTACCTACGGCTGCCCCGGGCCATGTGGGTTCTATCATCTTGAAGTACGTGCACTTTGGCTACGCGCTGTCCACTCGAAACTTCATAACTTTCAATCCTAGAATCCGATAAAGGAGTGATGTACCTTTTTCGAATGCTGTTGTCGTGAGCTACACAATGACATGGGATTAGAGGTTGTACGAAGTCGGGAAGATGGGTCCATGACCAGATCTCCAAGTTGTCAAAGTCTATCTGTTGTACTATCTTGCGTAGTAGTCACTCGAGATTTGAGCTATGGTTCTTGTGGGACACCTTGATACGTAGTGTGGATTGAAATGTGTTGAGACAACGTGAATGTGGTTTTGAGGTGGCAAAATGACAATTTTGCCCCCAAGTTATCTCCTTTTTTTGCGAGATGTAGCGATCGTTTCTCGGGGTTATCTACGAGATTGGGGCTTGGTATGGATCTTGAATGTCCTCAGGGTTATCTCTGAGGTGTGCTTGACCTCCCGGGGTTATCTCCAGGGTTGGAACTGAGTATCTCGGGGTTGAAACTGACTTTTCCGGGGTTATCTCTAGAACTTAAACTGGATCCCTCGGGGTTATCTCCGAGGTTAAAACTGAATCTCTTAGCGTTATCTCCAGGATTTGAACTGAGTCTCTCAGGGTTATCTCCGGGATTAAAAACTTTACCTCCCGAGGTTGTCTCCGGGGTTGAAACTGATTCGACTTCCAGGGTTATATCTGGAAGACGATTATGCCCTCCTGCATGGTTAGTAACATGAATAAAAAATTTTGAGGGTCTATGGATGCCCCTATTTATCATATTCATGCAATGTAATGGCATGGATATGATAAATATCACTAGACACTTGAAATATGACAAGATAAACATGATGCAAATGCAATGCAGCATGATGTAATGTTATGCTGAGTGTTTGTTTGTTGGAATGGTTTCCAACGAGATGCGATAACTGTCTGCTCCCGCCGTTTCTGTCGGGGGATGGAGTTGTCAATGATGACCATGTTGAACTACTTGGATGTCTACTCGACCGGTAATTTCCAAAGCTAACATGAATCTCTTGATGCCACGCTGGGGTTATCGCCAGCGGTTTGAACTGTCTATCAGTGCTATTTGAGCTTGATTTGCAGACAAGTTGCAAAGATGTCTTCAAAATCTTTGAAAGGGAGGTTTCTCCATGATTAAGACCACAAGATGTTGACATTGGGATTATCACCAAAGTCCTTAATCCTCATTACAGGCTCTCCATCGAAGATGATCTTCTCATGTGCGAGAGACTCTTGGGCAATTGTGCTTTGGTGGCTGATGATCTGTATATCAGGTTCCATCATCGGTCCTCCCCGATGAGGATGGTTTCCCACAGTTTGTATCGCCAAATCTTTTTGACGCTTGGCTAGAGTTACTACCAACGGTTGGTAATGTCAGGGCTGCCTGACTCTCGTTGAGATTTCTTCCAACGGTTAGAATCATCGGACCACCTCCAATACTTCGTTGGAGTTATCACCGATGGCTGGTAATGTTAGGGTTGCATGACCCTCGTTGAAATATCTTCCAACGGCTAAGGATGTATGAAATCTCCGTTGGGGATGGATTTCTGACGAGATATATGCTTTTGATTGAAATTACAACCCCAGGTTGATGGCATCTGATCTTCACGAGGTATTGCCAAGGGCAGCTTTCAACATCTTTGATCATCGGCTTTGTGAACCCTGTATTTAGGCGAATACCAATGATTGATATGTAGACCCGCATTTTGGTCTTTGAAATTCAAGATTTCAGACTTTTCCGCTTAATCGCGTAGCATCTTTTTTCCTGATTTAACTTTTCAACTCAAATTTGATCGAGCTAGAGGGGTGAGGACCACCCTGGGTAGCCGTAGGTAGACCCGCGGATGTTGTGAGTATACCCGTGACCACCCATGGGCTATATCTCACTTGTATTTCCCTTTCACAAGTCATTTTCAACTTGAAGTCGCACAGAGAATCCGAGATTTTATCTTCAGATCTACTAAGTTAAAATTGTTTCACTTCTGAGGAAAATTTCTTTATCTGCGACCAAAGATTCAATGACCGCCTATATGATTCGTCGATAGATTAATAATAGCATTTGCCATCGTGACGATCTTTGGTTCTAGTCGCTAGTATCTATCAACGACTAGATGCGGTCGCTGAGTGGTTGCTGTTATAAGATTCCCTCCCAAAATTTGGGGCAAAACCTTGGCTAGGATTTTTTTGTGACTAATCTCTATCAACGACCACCAGGTGGTCGCTAATACGTCCACCTCATCAAAACCCAGCGACCACAGGCGGTCTCTGATGGTGGTCACTGATTCTCTTAAACATATTCAGACTTAAGCATTCGTTCGATCAGCAGAAGAAAAAAAAGGAGACAAAAGAGGGAGAAGGGGGAGAAGAGAAGAGGGATGCGTTCGTTCGTGTGTTTTTTCTTCTCCAAATCAGGGACCAATTTTAGAGGTTAGAAATACTTTTCAACTTCTTCTTCTTCTTCTTCTTCTGGTTGTTTGTTGTTTGTTATGTAGGATACGAATTTTTGTTTTAAGGGTTAATTTGTTGCAAAGAGTTGAATGAATGAAAATGGTTTTGGGATTACTAAATTTGGGATTACTGAAATTGATAGCTTGTTACTGAAATTGGGATCATACTGAAATTGTTGCAAAGAGATTTATGAGATTACTGAAATTTTTAGGTTAAATTATTTTTAGGGTTAATATGTGTTTTAATATGAGATTATCTGAAGTTGGATAATTTATTATTACTGAATAACAGTTACTGAAATTTGGATAATTTTTGAATATAACATTACTACTGAATATATTGTTGCTGAAATTTAGATAAATTTTTGTTGATATTGCTAAAATTGGGACAATTTTTGGGCTTCTTATTGTTGTTACTAATATTGGATTCTCCTAAATTATGCCCTGAATTATAGTTGTGCATATTCTGTTTTGTTGTTGGGATTCAATTTTGCTGAAATTGGAATTCACATCCTTTGATTTGGGACTTCATATTATTTGGAAATCTGTGGGCCTATTAAGTATTTATGTATTTTACTTAAACTCTCAATATAAAAATAAACTAAGTAAAATTTACTATACTTCTGACTAATCTCTCCTTGAATATGTTATTATTAACCTCCTTTCTGTAAATTAATTTATTTGACATGCTTGGGCCTGGAAGTACATAGATGCAAGTTGTTTCTTGGTCATGATATGTTACTATTATGCCTTTGGCATGTGATCACCATCTCTTGTTGAAAATCACAAATCATATTGTGCAATCATGGGTGTGACTTGCCCATTACGCTTATTAGAGCTTCCGCTATGACATGTATTACCAACTCATAAATTTATGTTGTGCAAAGCTTAGTAGTTTTTGTTAGTGATGGATGATTTATGAGTATATAAAAAAGCTTTTTTTCTTTTCTTTTTTGATTGGATTTCTCATGGATTTTGCACTTCTATTAGTAGCTTACTAAGATTATGAACATCACTTTTGGTATCAACTTGAAAACAAACAATTATGATACTTCTGAATATCAAAAAGAATTCCTTATACTTTGTTTAGTATTCAAACCAACTTGTGGGCATATCCCATGGTTCCCTAAAAAGGGAAATTATGGTGTCTGACAATTAACTTTCATTCCAAAAGAATTCCGTATACTTTGTTTAGTATTCAAACCAACTTGTGGGCATATCCCATTGTTCTCTAAAAAGGGAAATTATGGTGTCTGACAATTGAAGGAGTGATAGAGGAAGGCTATAAAGGTTCAGTTGTCTCATGTGACACCCCCAAAATTAGGTATACATCACCCATTATGAGTCGCCAGATACATGGTACAAAATTTAAATACAAACTTCATTTATACAACTGTTAAACTGTCATATAGAATACGACTACAATTAACTGTGAGTTTTAATACAAATGTATGTAACTCTCATGGTGCCTCGACCACAACCTTACAATGGTACTTTACATAAAAGTATAGTCAAAAACTGTTTTAGAAATTAAAATCTTTGGGAAGTGCTCAAGAAAACCATCGTACATGGGATGCCATGCGTCTAGGTTATAATAGATATCATGTGTCCACATAATTATCCTTGGTTGACCCAATAGACCCCAAAGAAAAACGAGAAGATTACTATCATCTTCTTTCTAATGGTGAGTCTTCTCTTGACATATAACTATCTCCACTGTCTCCAAGTGAATATTATATTTCAAATAAACTCCAAGATCATATAGGTAGTGCCCGTAGATATACTCAGCAAGTGGATGCGCACAACCCTATCTTATGATAACACGAGGTTGTATAACATTAGACATCTTGTATGATAGTGGCAAAACACACTTCCAAAGTTGGTTTCACCTCACCCTATTTGGTTCACCAAAATTAAATATAAAATGACGTATATAATACGACACACTTATCTAAAGTTCTCAATAAAATTATTTTCATACTATTTAGGGAGAACCTCAACAGCTATAGACCATCGTTCTATTCCCCTGTTATCCCCGCTCGACCCAGCTATACTCTCATTACCTGAAAGGAATTGTGAAGCAAAAGGGTGAGCACAACTAGCCCAGTAAAGAATATCATGACTAAAGATAATTATATTATCAATAATAACTCAGAGATTTAGAACATATGGTAGATGATAAAACTTTTCAACCATAGTTGCAGCGGAACGAGCAATCCATTAAAAGAGTCAAATAGACCATCAGGTCTATTATCTTCTCCATGTTAAAAGTCCACCAATAATGTTTTATCCCAGTAACATCAATCAACAATTCTTGTCCACAATCATATGAATAACTCATAATCATAATTGTGATTCTGAATTCCTTATCGCACCCAGGACGAAGATAATTTTCATCACCTATCTTCACCTGAAACATCAAAAATCATGGTTATACCAAATCACAATTCCTGCTCGTAATCATTAAATCATCTGAGCACTACGGACCAAAGATAATCGTGTTTTCATCAACGGTTTTGATTATGCCATAAAACAATTCATCTTTGCACCCTTGGCCGAAGAGAATCCATAGCCATAATCATACAAAAAACTGTCCATTAATGCACTACTACAGCCAATGAGGACTTTTTCCACATCATTTGTAACATTACGGTCATGATTATCTTAGAATAATCCCTGGTCATAATCATACCAAGTCCATCTATGCACTACAGGGCCATGATGACTTTCAACATAATATAAGCATGAGGATGATGACAATATTATAAGCATTAGTCAAACTAAATCAAGGATAAATATTAAAGACTTTAAATTTATCCAAACATTATCAATCACTTAATAAAATCATAATCTAATATTGTTAATATTATAACAATATTTTAATCACTCCTTAAACTTATAAACAATTTAATTTAATTGTTTACACTTTTCTAAATAATGCATTTAATCATTCAAAATGCCATACTCATAAGATTTCATCACCAATAATCAAATTACTCATCAAAATCAGATATACCTTATATAAGATTTTCAAGCCATAAAATCCTATTTACCAATTTTTCAACTTCACATAACATATTTAATTCATATGTTCGTAACTAAACCATTTTCATGAAAATACCAAATCCGTCCAAAAAATTATTCTTTTCTGGGATTAAGCAGAATATAGTCCCATATTGAACATATATTTTTCTCGGAATTTTTAAAATTCATTTACTATTTTTCAAAAATCAATTTCTAATTAATTCCTTAAGAAATTAGCTACCTCAAGGTTAACTCCAAAAATTCCCAAATCTTGGCAGGATCTTACACATGTTAACGTGAGCTTCCAGTTTAAATTTCATGGTCATCGGAGTTATAGAACTCCGGTTATAGCATTTTCTGTCGAAAAAACCTAAATATTGAAATGGTCATAACTTGCTCATTTTAAGTTGGAATGAGCTCATTTTTGGACAGGAGGTAATTTATACCATTTATTTTTTTGTCCCAAAAGACCGGAATTTTTCTCATAATTTAAGTGGCCGAAAATGCCCTTTTAAACTTTTAGGCAGTAGCCTTTTTGTAATTTACAGCTTTTGACTCCTTTGCTAAAATCAGTCCACACGAAAATCTACAACACCTTTTTACAGTGATTCCACTTGGATAAGTTAGAAAACTCATAGATCTAACTCTAGAACTTGACCACAATCAAAAATTCAAAATATAATAGGAGATATGGTCAATTGAATTTCACGTTCCATTTTCACCAAAATCTAATTTTTAACCCTTTGTGATTTCTAAGAAACTTTCTTGTTTTCACATAATAACCAACATAACTCATCATGACAATGACATAATAATTCAATAAACAAGTTCAAGAATAAATTTTAAAGATTTATAAGTTAATTTATCCTGAACTCAATAATGTCCAAATTGTCAACATGATACTTCTTTGTAGAGTAAAATTCAAGAATGCTCAGAAAAATATTTTCATGAAAAGATACTGGATGAAGCGAAAATGTCAAGGATATTCCACTAATTTCATAGAGTATAGAAGTCAAAGCTTTAACCAACTGAGTATAAGAAAATATATGAAACTGCAAATGGATTTTCACCCGCCATGCAGTAATCCACATAGACAGATCATTTCCACAATTTAATAAAGAATGAATACGAAGGATCATTCACCATGCATGTGGTAATCCACATAGACAGGTTATTTCAACAGAATAATAAAGAATGGAATAACAGAAGAATTCACCAGGCATGCGATAGACCGCACAGACAAGTTATTCCAATAGAATAATAAAGAATGGAACCGTGTAAATGCGTAATCCATATGCACGGGATGTTCACAAAACTGTGTCATGCGTAAACGCACGCATGGATGTTCTAATAGAATAATAAAGAATTGAATAATGAAGAATTTCACTATGTATGCGGTGCTTGCATGATGAGTTATTCCAATATAATGATAAAGAATGGAATAATGAAGAATTTCACCAAGTATAGGGTAACTTGTGTATACTGAGTTATTCAGCGTAATAATAAAGAATGGAATAACATAAGTTCTCTTCATGAATACGAAAGAAATAATACCCTACGAAAGTACAACAAATAATTTCCTTACCTTTGAAAGAAGAGTATTAAGTGGTAGAGGCGATGATATACTTGAAGAAAACTTGACTACGCTTTCAAAGTTTTCTTAAACTCTAAAGAAATACGCTCAAGATTATAGAAGAATAACTCTCTCTAGAGTTTCAGTGAATTCGTAAGAAATAATGAAGGAATGGGCTTCTATTTATAGAAGAATGGATTTGATAGTAACTAATTCATGAACGGTCCAAATTGATTTACTTTTAATCGAGACTCATCCATATTTAAACCAAAATCTTTTAAATAAAATATAATATATTCTATTTATAATCTAATAAAATGAATAACTTTATAAAAGTATTATGTTTTATATAAAAGATTTTACTATGCAAAACACTATGCAACACTATGCATAATAAAATATAATATATTCTATTTATAGTAATAACTTTATAAAAGCATTCTATTTTATATAAAAAGATTTTACTATATAAAATACTATGCATAATAGAATATAATATATTATATTTATAGAATAACTTTATAAAAGTATTCTACATTTTATATAAAAAGCTTTTACATTTTATTACATTAATAATACTAATAAAACAAAATTGAGTGAGTTATCACGTAAGCATCAATAATCAATACCGTGTGCTACTCTGCAATCACGACCAGCGTATTACTTCTTATACTTTAACATAGGTGTTTCAGCAGTTAGCTTAAGTAAAACTTCCGCCATTATTTTTATAAAGTATTTTTATCATTTTCTCAATCCCACAATAATTCTGTTTTGGGGTCCACCAATGATTGTGCCGTTGTACGAATATTCCCTGTTAAAAAGAATATTCCCCGACCAATCGAATATTATATAACAACTTGTGTACTTTGCTAAATTTAAAAATATTACCCTTAACTTTAAACTTTTATCAATTTAACTATTTACCAAAATAGAAAAAATTGAATACTTTTATTTCATAAAATTCGGTGTCTCACAATCTCCCCTTCTTATGAAATTTCGCCCTCGAAATTTACGTACGATACTGATATTGAAGAGATGAGAATACCTTGCTTTCTTTTCGGATTGTACCTTCCGGTTATATCCTCTCGTATCATGATTTTCCATTGCTCATCTCTCCTATATTTGAGATATCATTCTAGAATATATCTTCAAAACAAAGGTTAATTGACATATCACAATTTGTCAACTTATCAAGTAAACAATTTCAGCTTAGGTAAGTCACACACTAGCGAAGTATATAACTCGTCTCTCCCCTCCTAGTTCTAGACTCTTATCTCCGCCAGCGACCATATCCCTAAGCTCTGATACCAAATGTGACGCCCCCAAAATTAGGTATACATCACCCATTCTTACATGGTACAAAATTTAAATACAAAGTTTATTTATACAACTGTTGAACTGTCATATAGAATACGACCACAGATAACTGTGAGTTTTAATACAAATGAATGTAACTCTCATGGTGCCTCGACCACAACCTTACAATGGTACTTTACATAAAAGTATAGTCAAAAACTGTTTTAGAAATTAAAATCTTTGGGAAGGGCTCAAGGAAACCTTCGTACATGGGAGGTCATGCGTGTGACGCCCCCAAAATTAGGTATACATCACCCATCTTGAGTCGCCAGATACATGGTACAGAATTCAAATACAACTTAATAATACAACTGTCATGTACAATACGATCAAACATAAACTGTGAGTTTGAATACAAACACTGTCTACTAGAGAGTATACAAACTCAAAAGAAGTCCTCATTATAATTATTGTCACACTATTTAATGAAATAGTGAGGACTACTAATACTATCATAGGTCCATCACTCCGGTTCCCCAACTCGTCCCAGCCTATATTCTCATTTCACGAAGAAAACGGTGAAAGAAAGGGTGAGCTCAACTAGCCCAAGAAGAAATATTATGACTAAGATAATGCGAGAATAAATTATCATTAGCCTTAAACAATGTTAAAGCGATCAATATAACAAACATCAAGTTTAAGCTGCGGTGAACAAGCAATCCATTAAAAGAGTCAAATAGAGAATAAAATCTACTATCTTTTATGATTTAAAAGGTTTTTCATCACTTTTATCATTTGGGACTTCGACAATAAATAATCCACATCATTGAATCACCTACGCACTACTGGCCGAGGATATTCTTTAGTATCACGACCACAAATTATCCATGCACTACGGGCCAAGGATATTCGTGTATTCACTAATGGTCATGATCATGCCACAACAATCGTCCTGTCATCAATGCACTACGGGCCAATGAGGACTTTTTTCACATCATTTGTAACATTACGGTCATGATTACACCGAATAATCCTTGGTCATAATCATACCAAGTCCATCTATGCACTACATGCTACAGATGACTTTCAACATAATATAAACATGAGGATGATGACAATGATATAAGAATTCAATAAAACAAGTTCAAGAATTAATTTATCCAGGAACTAATAATGTCCAAATTGTCAACATGATACTGCTTTGTAGAGTAAAATTCAAAAATGCTCAGAAGAATATTTCCATGAAAAGATACTGGATGAAGCACAAATATTTTGGATATTCCACTAATTTCATGGAGTATAGAAGTCAAAACTTTAACCAACTGAGTATAATAAAGAAAAGAATAACAAAAGAAATCACCATGCATGCGGTACTTCGCATGGACTGGTTATTCCAACAAAATAATAATAACGGAACCAGGTCAGGCGTGATACGCACCGACAGGATGTTCCAACAGAATAATAAATAATGAAATAACAACTGAAATCACCATGCATGCGGTACTTCGCATAGATAGGTTATTCCACGAGAATACTAATAAGGGCGGAATCGGTAGAGGCGTAAAAGCGCATGCACGTGATATTCCAGCAGAATAATAATAAAAGGCGGAACCCGAGTTAGACGTAAAAGCGCATGAACATGATATTCCAACAGAATAATAAAGACGGAATCAGGTCCGGCGTAAAATGCACAGACATGATATTCCAACAGAATAATAAAGACGGAATAATAGAAGAATATCACCAAGTATAGGGTATCCCGCGTATACAGGTTATTCCAATAGAATAATAAAGAATGGAATAACAGAAGTTCTCTTCATGAATAAGAAAGAAAGAATACCCCTTACGAGTACAACAAATAATATTCCCTACCTTAAGAAGATGAGTACTGGATATATAAGTAGTGAAGTAACAGAATACTTTCTTCTTTCTCTCTATAGTTTATCTCTCTAGAGTTTCAGTGAATTCGTAAGAAATAATGAATGAATGAGCTTCTATTTATAGAAAAATAGACTGCATAGTAACTAACTCATGAACGGTCCAGATTGATTTACTTTAATCTGACGGTCCGTATTTAAAGCAAAATCTTTTAAATAAAAATATAATATATTCTATTTATAATCTAATAAAACGAATAACTTTATAAAAGATTTTACTATGCAAAAAACACTATCTGAACACTATGCAAAATACTATGCATAATAAAATATAATATATTCTAATTATTGTCTAATAAAGCAGATAACTTTATAAAAATATTTTGTTTTATATAAAAAGATTTTACTATATTGCAAAACACTATCGCGAGGCATTATCTGAAACCTTATGCATAATAGAATATAATATATTCTATTTATAGAATAACTTTATAAAAGTATTACATTTTTATATAAAAGATTTTACGTATTATTACATTAATAATACCAATAAAATCGAGTGACTTATCACGTAAGCATCAATAATTAATCTGGTGTGCTACTATGCAACCACGCGTATTCTTCGTACTTTTACTACTAGAGTATTTCAACAATTATTAACGGTAAAACTTCAAGTAGTTATTTTCCTAAAATATTTTTGTCATTTTCTCAATCCAACAATAATTCCGTTCATGGGGTCCACCAATGGTTGTGCCATCGCATCGAATATTCTACGATAAAACAAATATTCCCCTAACCAATCGAATATAATATGACAACTTGCATACTTTGCAAAATTTATAAATACTACCCACAACTATAACATTATCTCAAATCCACACCATAATATTAAAAAATATTTAGAGAAAATTAAATCTTTATTCATAAAATCTGGGGTCTCACAATCTCCCCTCCTCATGAAATTTCGCCCTCGAAATTTACGTACGTACCTGGTATGTCGAAGAGGTGAAGATACCTTGACTTCATTTCAGATTCTAATTCTTGAGGTATAACCTTTGAGTGTTGAATACGATCCTTCTTATCTAAGATTTTAACACGTATCTCCTCATACGTTAAATCTTCTGTTATATCGTTTAGTTCTAATTTAATAATGTGGTTCGGGTCATCCACATATTTACGTAACATCGATACGTTAAAAACGTTATGAACATGCGATATACTTGGCGGTAAAATGAGTCTATAATCCACAGTTCCTACTTCATCGAGGATTTCAAATGGGCCAATTAAATCGAGGGTTGAGATTTCCTCTCTTCGTCGATTCTTGCTTCTAGAATAACGCCCTCTTAAACCTTCTTCTTCACATTTATCAGCTCAGGGTGTGTAGCTTGAGCAGCTTTAACTTTATCAATTAAAGTCGATTCTACTCGTATATTCGTTATCTTCACTTGGGTTCCTAGAGTCTTTAACTCTATCTTCATCATTTGTAAGTCGTACAAAATGGACCTTTGTGTTAACAACATTGCACTCGTAAATGCATACGATCTTCTACTCTACGCGTCAGCTACCACGTTCGCTTTCCCACGATGGTATTGAATGGTACGATCGTAATCTTCAATGACTCGAAAGCCAGCGTTTTTGGCGCGATATTACGTTCATTTTAGTTGAAGAAATATTTGAGGGTTTAAGAAATGGGTTTTGTACTGGGGTCAATACAAAATTTGATTTCACGCTCTAGGGGTAGGCTAAGAAGTCTTCAAGAATACGTCAGAAAATTTATTAACAATAGAAATATCATTCAAAACTGTGACTCTCATCCAAGACTTGGATAGCACGTCACATTGATACCTATCAACTTGTCATCGTCATTCACGACGTTGCCTAAAGAAAGTCTGGCTTCGGTGCATTCCACACAAGAAAGTCAACAACGAAAGGACCGGGGCTCTTGACTTATGGCTTGATATGACAATGATTGACTTTAGTGGTTTGGTTGCTTGAATTCGCATAACAGGTTGGTTAAGAATATGAAAGCTAATAACCTTACGAAAAGCATGATGAGTAGTTAACTAATCTATTCCTAAAATCACATCAAAGGCAAGTATTTTCAAAGAGATACGATCGACAGGTAACATGAAAGTGTTGATTTGAACAAGATTTATAAATAGTGGAGGTATCGAAGGTTTCTCCCAACAGATATATCAAAGTCTAACTTCTTCGGAGTTAACTTCAAACATTGAACACAACTAGGTGAAATAAAAGAGTAAGTAGAACCGGTATTTAACACGGTATAGACTTTGCAAGAGTTTATGACTAACATACCCGTGATAATTTTATTCAGGTTCCTCGTCACGAAAAAAAAACGTTCTCTCTTAAACTACCGGCTTTGGCTTATCTAGGACATCCTTTGCCATCACTATCCCAGCTGGAATTGACTTCACCATACGACAAAATCGAGCTAGGTGACCTTCTCTTCTGCAATTAAAACACGTTTTGGATTGATACAAATGCAGTTTGAGACGGATGTGTCCCTCTTGTCGCATTTGAAACATCTGACCGGTGGTCGTTCTTCTTCCTTTAAAGCAAAGTCAGTGGTCTTGAAGCGTCTTTACGTTATTGTTGAACCTTCTCTTCTTGAAATGTCCATTCTTATTATTTTGGCCATGATTACCACCGAAGTGGTTACCATTTACGACATGTTGATTCCTCCATGCTTATCGTCATCGCTTTGATGATTTATTATCCGATATTATCATTTTTATTTATTTGCTCTCTTTTGGTTTGGTTGACTCATTATTATCGCGCTCCAATAAGCGAGCCCTATTAACAACATCTGAATACAAACACAGTTTATGAGAGATAAGATATTGACGTATCTCCGGCTTCAAACCTCTTAAAAACATCTGCGTCATTCTCTCTTCATTATCAACCTTGTGGGACGCAAATTGGGATAACTCGGCAAACTTGGCTTCGTCTTTGCGCGACACGGTCGCCATTGTTTTGCTCCAACTTGATAAATTCCACCTCCTTCATGTGACGAATGCTTTTGGGAAAGTACTTGTCATTGAAGCGACTCTTGGAACTTCTCCCAAGACATCTTGAGTGCATCAAGTTGAGTACGTTTCTGATTCCCACCTGATGATCTACTTCTTCACGCAATATAAAGGTGGCAAAGGAACCTTTTGCTCTCGGAGCATCCCAAGACATCAAATATCTTGGTGATCTCTTTAACCACGTCTCGCCTTAAGTGGTTACGGCTTTCCAAAAACTCCGGTGGTCCCAGCTCCTTGAAGCGCTTAGCGATGACTAACCGTGGGTTGCCATTGTTTCCTCCTGCATTATGAACAGGAGCCGCCTTCGCCTGATGTTGCATGAATTCTAAAAAGCTCTTAAACGTACCGCCATTCGTCAATTGATCAGTGTTGTTGTTTAAAGGAGGATTATCGCCATCATGTTGCACATTGTCCTGATTATTGATCTGTGGAGACTCAACAGTCTCCTGTGCTCCATTGCTTATATAAACATTTTCAGATGCCATTTTCAAATACTGCCACAAAACAAGGGTTAATTAACATATCACATATTATCTCTATACTCTGACCGACCAATTAAATACTAAATAAACTTAGGTAGGTCATACTAGCGAAGGAATTCCCCGTCTCTCCCCTCCTAGTTTTATTCTCACATCCTAGTCAGGGATCATATCCCTAAGCTCTGATACCAACTGTGACGCCCCCAAAATTAGGTATACATCACCCATCTTGAGTCGCCAGATACATGGTACAAAATTCAAATACAACTTAATAATACAATTGTCGTGTACAATACGACAAAACATAAACTGTGAGTTTGAATACAAACACTGTTTATTAGAGAGTATACAAACTCAAAAGAAGTCCTCATTACAATTATTGTCACACTATTTAACAGAATAGTGAGGACTACTAATACTATCATCTGGTCCATCACTCCGTTCCCCGACTCGTCCCAACTATATTCTCATTTCCTGAAGATAACAGTGAAAGAAAGGGTGAGCTCAACTAGCCCCAGTAAGAAATATTATGACTAAGATAATGCGAATAAATTATCATTATCCTTAAACATGATGTTAAAGCGATACAATATAACAAACATCAAGTTTAAGCTGCGATTGGAACAAGCAAACCATTAAAAGAGTCAGTAGAGAATAAAATCTACTATCTTTTATGATTTAAAAGTTTTTCATCACTTTTATCATTTGAGACTCAACTTAATAAATAATCCACATCATTGAATCACCCTACACTACTGGCCGAGGATATTCTTTAGTATCACGACCACAAATTATCCATGCACTACGATAAAGAGATATTTGTGTATTCATTAATGGTCATGATCATGCCAACAATCGTCTGGCCAATGCACTACGGGCCAATGAGGACTTTTTCACACCATTTGTAACATTACGGTCATGATTATAACCGAATAATCCTCGGTCATAATCATACCAAGTCCATCTACATACCTACTGAGCTCTGAGATGGCTTTCAACATAATATAAACATGAGGATGATGACAATGATATAAGAATTCAATAAAACAAGTTCAAGAATTAATTTATCCAGGAACTCATAATGTCCAAATTGTCAACGTGATCTTTGCTTTGTAGAGTAAAATTCAAGAATGCTCGAGAAGAATATTTCCATGAAAAGATCTTTGGATGAAGCGCAAATATTTAGGATATTCCACTAATTTCATGGAGTATATAAGTCAAAACTTTAACCAAGTTGAGTATAATAAAGAATGGAATAACAAAAGAAATCACCGTGCATGCGGGACTCAGCATAGGCAGAGTTATTCAACAGAATAATAATAACGGAACGAGTCGGGCGTGATACGCACCAAGCGAGGATGTTCAAAAGAATAATAAAGAATGGAATAACAACAAAAATCACCATGTATGCAGTACTTCGCATAGACAGATTATTCCAACAGAATACTAATAAGGACGGAATTAGGTCCGGCGTAAAGCGTATAGACGAGGATATTCAGCAGAATAATAATAAAGGCGGAACCGGTGTCTGCGTAAAAGCATTGACGAGGATATTCCAACAAAATAATAAAAGGCGGAATCGGTCCGGCGTAAAAGCGCATGCTGACAGGATATTCAACGAGAATAATAAAGGCGGAATAATAGAAGAATGTCACCAAGTATAGGGTATCCGCATATACGGAGTTATTCTACGAGAATAATAAAGAATGGAATAACTGAAGTTCTCTTTATGAATAAGAAAGAAATAATACCCCTTACGAGTACAACAAATAATATTCCCTACCTTAAGAAGATGAGTACTGGATATATAAGAAGTGAAGTAGCAGAATACTTTCTTCTTTCTCTCTATAGTTTATCTCTCTAGAGTTTCAGTGAATTCGTAAGAAATAATGAATGAATGAGCTTCTATTTATAGAAAAATGGACTGAATAATAACTAACTCATGAACGGTCCAGATTGATTTACTTTAATCTGACGGTCCATATTTAAAGCAAAATCTTTTAAATAAAAATATAATATATTCTATTTAGGATCTAATAAAACGAATAACTTTATAAAAGATTTTACTATGCAAACACTATACAGGCACTATGCAAACACTATGCATAATAAAATATAATATATTTTAATTATTGTCTAATAAAACAGATAACTTTATAAAAGTATTATGTTTTATATAAAAAGATTTTACTATGCAAAACACTATGCAGGCACTATACAAACACTATGCATAATAGAATATAATATATTCTATTTATAGAATAACTTTATAAAAGTAATCTGTTTTATATAAAAAAAAATTCTGTATTATTACATTAATAATACCAACAAAAATGAGTGACTTATGATAGTGGCAAAACACCCTTCCAAAGTTGGTTTCACCTCACCCTATTTGGTTCACCAAAATTAAATATCAAATGACGTATATAATACGACACACTTATCTAAAGTTCTCAATAAAATTATTTCCATATTATTTAGGGAGAACCTCAACAGCTATAGACCCCTGTTCTATTCCCCTGTTATCTCCGCTCGACCCAGCTACACTCTTATTACCTGAAAGGAATTGTGAAGCAAAAAGGTGAGCACAACTAGCCCAGTAAAGAATATCATGATTAAAGATAATTACATTATCAATAGCCTTAATCAATAATAACTCAGAGATTTAGAACATATGGTAGATGATAAAATTTTCAACCATAGTTGCAGCGGAACGAGCAATCCATTAAAAGAGTCAAATAGACCATCAGGTCTATTATCTTCTCCATGTTAAAAGTCCACCAATAATATTTTATCCCTGTAACATCAATCAACAATTCATGTCCACAATCATATGAATAACTCATAATCATAATTGTGATTCTGAATTCCTTATCGCACCCAGGACGAAGATAATTTTCATCACCAATCTTCATCTGAAACATTAAAAATCATGGTTATACCAAATCACAATTCCTGCTCGTAATCATTAAATCATCTTTACACTACGGCCAAAGATATTCATTATTATCGCATCCATGAATTAATATTTCATTGCTGAGACTCAGCTCAATAATTAATCCACATCATCGAATCATCCCTGCACTACAGGCCAAGGATATTCTTTAGTATCACGACCACGAATTATCCATGCACTACGGGCCAAAGATAATCGTGTTTTCATCAACGGTCCTGATCATGCCATAAAACAATTCATCTTTGCACCTTGGTAGAAGAGAATCCATAGCCATAATCATACCAAAAAGCGTCCATCAATGCACTACGGGCCAATGAGGACTTTTTCCACATCATTTGTAACATTACGGTCATGATTATACTGAATAATCTCTGGTCATAATTATACCAAGTCCATCTATGCACTACAGGCCACAGATGACTTTCAACATAATATAAGCATGAGGATGATGATAATATTATAAGCATTAGTCAAACTAAATCAAGGGTAAATATTAAAGACTTTAAATTTATCCAAACATTATCAATCACTTAATAAAATCATAATCTAATATTGTTAAAATTATAACAATATTTTAATCACTCCTTAAACTTATAAACAATTTAATTTAATTATTTACACTTTTCCAAATAATGCATTTAATCATTCAAAAATACCATACTCATAAGATTTCATCACCAATAATCAAATTACTCATCAAAAATATGCATATACCTTATATAGGATTTTCAAGCCATAAAATCCTATTTACCAATTTTTCAACTTCACATAACATATTTAATTCATATGTTCGTAACTAAACTATTTTCATGAAAAATACCAAATCAGTCCCAAAAATTATTCTTTTCTGGGATTAAGCAAAATATAGTCTCATTTTGAACATATATTTTTCTTGGAATTTTTAAAATTCATTTACTATTTTTCAAAAATTAATTTCTAATTAATTTCTTAAGAAATTAGCTACCACAAGGTTAACTCCAGAAATTCCCAAATCTTGGAAAGATCTTACACATGTTAACGTGAGCTTCCAGTTTAAATTTCATGGTCATCAGAGTTATAGAACTCCGGTTATAGCATTTTCTATCGGAAAAACCTAAATATTGAAATGGTCATAACTTGCTCATTTTAAGTCGGAATGAGCTCATTTTTGGACAGGAGGTACTTTATACCATATATTTCTATGTCCCAAAATGCCAGAATTTTTCTCACAATTTAAGTGGCCGAAAATGCCCTTTTAAACTTCTGGGCAGTAGCCTTTTTGTAATTTGACTTTTGACTCCTTTGTTAAAAATCACCCACGAAAATCTACAACACCTTTTACGGTGATTCTACTTGGATAAGTTAGAAAACTCATAGATCTAACTCTAGAACTTGACCCCAATCAAAAATTCAAAATATAATAGGAGATATGGTTAATTGAATTTCATGTTCCATTTTCACCAAAATCTAATTTTTAACCCTTTGTGATTTCTAAGAAACTTTCACGTTTTCACATAATAACCAACATAACTCATCATGACAATGACATAATAATTCAATAAACAAGTTCAAGAATAAATTTTAAAGATTTATAAGTTAATTTATCCTGAACTCAATAATGTCCAAATTGTCAACAGGATGCTTCTTTGTAGAGAAAAATTCAAGAATGCTCAGAAGAATATTTTCATGAAAAGATACTGGATGAAGCGCAAATGTCAAAGATATTCTCTGACGCCCCCAAAATTAGGTATACATCACCCATCTTGGGTCGCCACTTACATGGTACAGAATTTAAATACAACTTACTAACATAAGCGTAGGTAATACAAATACGACATAAAGCGTGAGTTTAAATACAAATATAAATCACTAGATATTATACAAACTCAAAAAAGAGTCCTCATTACAATTATTATCACACTATTTCACAAAATAGTGAGGACTACTAATGCTATCTTCATGACCATCACTCGTTTCCCCAGGCTCGTCCCAAATTTATATTCTCATTTCAAGAAGAAACGGTGAAAGAAAGGGTGAGCTCAACTAGCCCAAGAAGAAATATTATGACTAAGATAATGCGAGAATAAATTATCAATAGTCTTCAACAATGTTAAAGCGATAAAATACAATAGACAACCGGTTTAAGCTGCGTGGAATATGCAATCCATTAAAAGAGTCAAGTAGAAAATAAAGTCTACTATCTTTTAGGTTTTAAAAGTTTTTTCATCTTTGTTATATATTTGAGACTCGACTTTAATAAATATTCCACATCATCGAATCACCCACACACTCTGACGAGGATATTCTTTAGTATCACGACCACAATTATTCATGCACTACGGGTCGAGAATATTTGTGTATTCATTAATGGTCATGATCATGCCAACAAGCGTCCATCAATGCACTCTGACCATCGAGGATTTTAACCACATCATTTGTAACATTACGGCCATGATTACCGAATAGTCTCTCGGTCATAATCATACCAAGTCCATCTATGCACTACTGAAGCCACGAGATGACTTTAAAAAAAAATATAAACATGAGGATGATGACAATGATATAAGAATTCAATAAAACAAGTTCAAGAATTATTTTATTCAGGAATTATTAACGTCAAATTATCAACATGATCTTTGTTTTGTAGAGTAAAATTCAAGAATGATCGGAAGAATATTTTCATGAAAAGATCTTTGGATGAAACGCAAATATCAAGGATATTCCACTAATTTCATGGAGTATAGAAGTCAAAGTTTTAACCATTTGGGTATAATAAAGAATGGAATAACAAAAGAAATCACCATGCATGCGATAGACCGCACGCAGACGAGGTTATTCCAACGAGAATAATAAAAAAGAACGGAACGGTCGGTGAAATTCACACAAAGCAGGATGTTCCAACAGAATAATAAAGATGGAACCGGATCCGGTGTAAAACACACGAGATAGGATATTCCAGCGAGAATAATAAAAGGCGGAACCGGTAAAGGTGTAAAACACATGCATGAGGATGTTCCAGCAGAATAATAATAAAGAGCGGAACCGAAGTCCGGTGTAAAACACATGAGCAGGATGTTCCAATGAATAATAGAAGAATGTCACCAAGTATAGGGTAAACCACTTATACGAGTTATTCCAATGAATAATAAGCAATGGAATAACAACGATTCTCTTCATGAATAAGAAAGAATAACACCCCTTACATTTGGTAGGAGATTGAATCTGCTGGCGGTGTAGTAACAAAATACTCTTCTTCTTTCTCTCTTATTCTCTCTATACTTTCTCTCTCTATAAGCTTGAATGAATTCGTGAAAAATAATGAAGCCCTAGGCCTCTATTTATAGAAGATTTCTAGCTTAGCACTGCTTAGTGTGAAAAGGCAAGTGGCTTGACGACTAATGATGTGAAAAGAAAAGTGGTTTGGCGCTTTGTAATGTGAAACGACAAGTGGTTCGGCGCTTTGTAATGTGAAGCGACAAGTGGTTCGGCGCTTTGTAATGTGAAACGACAAGTGGTTCGACGTCGGTAAAGGTAATTACTATTAACGAAGGTAAATACTATTGACGAAGGTAAATACTATTCACAAGGGTAATTACTTATTGTGAAGGTAATTACTATTGACGAAGGTAAATACTATTCACAAGGGTAATTACTATTGACGAAGGTAATTACTATTGATTGAAGAGACTCTTAGATGATGACATATAGAGCCCCCATAAAATAATCAAACTTACCACAAATCATTTTTTCATCAACACATATTTAATCTTTCAACAATTATTAATCATTTATAACTTGTCGTCTCAATTATTGATTTAATACTATAACATATTATACGGATGATCTTTGTGACAATAATTGAATCAATAATATAAGAGATATGATCACGACAATTATTGTAGTAATAATTGAGCATGGTGAGTGACTTCTCACGTAAGCATCAATAATCAATACTAGTGTCGCAACTATGCTGCTTCTGACATCGCATGTACTTTTACCACCGGGTAGTTCAACAGTTTTAACGGTAACACCTCGTAGTTATTTTTTTATAAAATGTTTTTGTCGTTTTCTCAATCAGACAATAATTACATTGTGGGGTCCACCAATGATTGAGCCATTGTATGCGAATATTCCCTAACAAAAGAATATTCCCAGGACCAAACGAATATTTTATAACAACTTGCATACTTTGCAAAATTTATAAATATTACCCACAACTATAACATTATATCAATTTTATTCTATAATATTCAAAAATAATATTTATAGAAAAATTCATCTTTATTTATAAAATTTGGGGTCTTACAACCTCCCCTTCTTATGAAATTTAAGCCCTCGAAATTAGAATGCGATACACTGGTATGTCGAAGAGGTAAGGATACCTTGATTTCATTTTGATTCTAACTCCCAAGTCATTTCCTCAACATCGTGGTTCCTCCACAAAACTTTGACTTGAGGTATAACCTTGGAGCGTAGAATATGTTCCTTCTTATCCAAAATTTGAACAGGAAACTCTTCATACGTCAAATCTTCCGCTATTTAAATGCGGTTCTAACTCAATAATATGGTTCGGGTCTTTCACATATTTACGTAACATAGATATGTGAAAAGCGTTATGAACACGAGACATATTTGGCAGTAAAAGAGTCTATAGCAGTTCCTACTCGATCGAGGATTAAAATGGACCAGATGAATGAGGGTTAAGTTTTCCTCTCTTTCCAAATCTTGTAACTCCTTTCCATGGAGCAACTCTTAACAATACATGATCTCTATATCGAATTCCACGTCCTTTCGATGAAGATCGGCCATAACTCTTTTTATCGATTTTGTGAGGTTTTTATCGTTGTCGGATTGTTTGAATCTTTCCGTAGTCATACGTACCAACTCCGGTCCCAACAACGTTGCTTCACCCACCTCATCCGGCATCTTGGAAGCGACACTTTCTTCCATACAACGCTCGAATGGAGCCATGCCGATACTTGCTTGATAAGCTGTTGTTGTAGGAAAACTCCACCAATGGTAAGAACTTGTCCCAACTCCCCTTGAAATCAAGGACACGAGTCTTAATAGATCTTCAAGAGTTTGAATAGTCCTCTCCATTGTCCGTAAAAATCGAGGATGATATCCGAAGCTAAATCGTGAAGTCTGTGCCCATAGCTTTTTGCAAACTAACCCAAAATCGTGAAGTGAATCTTGGGTCTCGATCGAAACTATGGATCTGGCATACCATGCGGTCTTACAATCTCGTTTATGTACATCTGAGCAAGGCGTTCAAGTGTATAAGTTTCTCGTATCGGTAAGAAATGAGCGAGACTTGGTCAATCTATCAACAATGACCCAAATCGCATCAATGCCTTGAGAAACCTTAGGAAGACCGTAGAACGAAATCCATGGTAATGTGCTCCCACTTCCATTACGGAATTTCAAGTGGTTCTGATGGACCTTTTGGTACTGATGATGCTCGCTTTAACTAGTTGACAAGTTAGACACCTTGAGATAAAGCAATGTATTTATCTCTCTCTTCATATTGCTCCACCAAAATGTATGGCGAATATCATGATACATTTGGTACTCCCGAGATGGATTGCAAATGGTGTGTTGTGCGCCTCCATCATGATATTATACTTTAAATCGGTCGTTAGGAACACAAAGTGCGGAGTTGACTCAAGTATTCCTTCTTCATCGATTCTTGCTTCCGACATAGCACCTTCTTGCACTTTTTTCCTCATACGCATCGGCTCCAGTGCGTAGCTTGGCGACTTTAACTTTATCGATTAAAGTCGGTTCTACTCGTATACTCGCTATCATCACACGCGTCCACGAGTCTTTAACTCTATCTCCATCCTTTGCAAGTCACACAAAATGGGCTCTGCGTTGACAATATCGCTTTTCGTGCTTGCATATGATTTTCTACTCAATGCGTCGGCTACCACGTTCGCTTTTCAAGATGGTATTGGATGGTATGATCATAATCTTTCAACAGTTCAAGCCAAGCGTCGTTGTCGCATGTTGAGTTCCTTTTGAGTGAAGAAATATTTGAGGCTTTTATGATCGTAAAGATCTCCACTTTCTCCCCATACAAGTAATGCCTCCAAATTTTAAGTGAAAACAACATTTGCTAACTCTAGATCATGAGTAGGATAATTCCTCTCATATTCTTTGAGTTGTCACGAGGCATAAGCTATAACTTTTCCATGTTGCATAAGAACACATCCCAACCCTTTGCGAAGCATCATCTGTAGATGACAAATCCCTCCGAGGCGGATGGTATTGTCGAGCAGTCTTTGAAATAAGTCTCCTTTGAGTTCTTGAAAACTCTTCTCACATTCTTCGCTCCAATAGAACTTTATATCTTCCGAAGTCGGTGAGTCGATGGAGTAGCGATTCGAGAAAATCCTTCCACGAATCTCCGATAATAACCGGCTAAACCGAGAAAGCTACGTACTTGATCCATCGATTTAGGTTGTTCCCGACTTTGAATAGCTTGATCTTTCTTTGGGTCAGCGGATATTCCATGACTTGATACCACGTGCCCAAGGAATGCTACTTCTTCAAGACGAACTCGCATTTCTTCAACTTGGCATAAAGCTTATATTCACGAAGCTTTTGGAGTGTCGACCTCAAGTGTTGCTCATGATCTTCACGGCTTTTGAATAAATAAGGATGTCATCAATAAAGGCGACCACAAAGTGATCTAAATATTCCTTGAATACTCGGTTCATCATATCCATGAAGGCGGCGAGGAGCATTAGTCAATCAAAGGACATGACTAGGAATTCATAATGCCGTCTGCAAGGAGTTACGAAAGCCGTCTTTGGAATGTCACGGTTCTAATCTTCAATTGGTGATATCCGGACGAAGATTAATCTTTGAAAAGAATTTGGCTCCTTCTGCTGGTCAAACAGGTTATCAATACGTGGCAATGGATACCTATTTTTGATGGTGACATGATTTGACTCCGATAATCAATACAAAATCGCATACTCCCATCTTTCTTCTTCACGAATAGAGCAGGAGCACCCCAATGAGAAGTACTAGGACGAATAAAGCCAATGTCTAACAATTCCTGCGGTTGGGTCTTTAACTCACGAAGTTCAATAGAGCCATTCGATATGGGGCTTTGGAAATAGGTTTTTCATCGGGTTCAAGGTCGATACAAAATTCAATTTCACGCTACGGGGTAGGCGGGGAAGTTCTTGAGGGAATACGTCGGAAATTTATTAACAATAGGAATATCGTTTAAAAGCGGCGTATTTTTATTTAAATCGTGACGTGAGCTAAGAAAGCTTGACATCCGTTTTCAATAAGCGAATAGCTTTATGGCTTGAGATGACCGTGATTGATTTTAATGGTTTGGTCGTTTGAATTAGCATATTAGGTTGATTAGGAATATGAAAGATAACAACCTTACGAAAATAATCAATTTTTGCATGATAAGTAGTTAACCAATCAATCCCTAGAATCACGTCAAATGCAAGTATTTTTAATGAAATAAGATCAGCGAAGGTAATGTGAGGTCTGGAATTTGAACCAAACAAGACTTATAAGCAGTGGATGTAATGAAGGTTTCTCCAACGGAGTTTCCACGAGATAAGTCAAAGTCTAATTTCTCGAGTCAAATTTAATCGATGAGCGCAAGTAGGAGAAATAAAAGAATGGGTAGAACCGGTATCAAATAAAGTATAGACTTCATTAGAGTTTATGATAAGCTTTACGTGATGACCTCATTCGGATTCCTTGCTCTTTGGGAGGTCACAACAAACGCTCTCCCTTGACTTCTGGGTTTTGAATTTTACGGGATGGCCTTTGGTGCCTCCATCCTAGTGAATTTGTCTTGATGAAATGACAAAATCGAGCTAAGTGACCTTCTCTTCTACAATTATAACATGCTTTGGATGGCATGACGCAGTTTGATGATGTGTCCCTCTCCTCCGCATTTTGAAGCATATGATAGGTGGTCTTTCTCCTTCCTTAACAATGGGTCTTTGGTCTTGGCGTCTTTCCACCATTGTTGAATCTCAGTTTTTGAAATGTCCATTCTTATTGTTTTGTACGATTACCACGAAGTGGTTACCATATCTCGCTTTGTTGATTCCTCCACGCTTGTTGTCCGCTCGATGACTACTCTACATTTGGTATTATAATTTTGCCGGTGCTCTCTTTTAGTTGTGTTGACTCATTATCGCGTTCCACTAAGCGAGCCCCTATTTACAACATCGAATACAAACACGGTTTATGAGAAATAAGATGTTGGCGTATCTCGACTTCAAACCTCTTAAAAACATTCGCGCCATTCTCTCTTCATTATCCACCAAGTGGGGAATATGATGAAGTGATAACTCGCAAATTTTGCCTCGTATTGCGACACGGTCATATTGTTTTGTTCCAACTTGATAAATTTCACCTCCTTCGTATGGCGAATACTTTCGGGAAAGTATTTGTCATTGAACGACTCTGGAACTTCTCCCAAGATATCTTGATGCAATGAGTTGAGTCGTTTCTACCGATTCCCACCGATAATCCGCCTCTCGCGCGCAACATAAAGGCGGTGAAAGGAACCTTTGCTCCTCGGAGCATCCCGAGACATCAAATATCTTTGTGTCTGCTTTATCCATGCTTCCGCGAAGTGGTTTGGCTCTCCCTTAAACTCCGGTGGTCGGCTCCTTGAATTGTTTAGCGGTGGCCGGCGAGAGTTTCGTGTTTCCACCTACGTTTTGGGCGAGTCGCTCTGCTTTCTTGTTGTTGCATAAATTGCATAAAGCCTCTGAACATTTGATCATTCATCATTTTTGGTCGGTGTTGTTGTTGTTTACATGAGGATTATCGCCTTCACGATGCACATTATCACGATTATTGATATGTGGTGAATCGGCGATCGCTGCGCTCCATTCTTATTCTCAACATTCTCGGATGTCATTTTCGAGATCTCGCCACAAAACAAAAGGTTAATTGACATGTAACAAATTATCCCTATCTTGACCAACCAATAAAATAGCACATAAACTTAGGTAGGTCATACTAGCGAAGGTATTCCGTCTCTCCCCTCCTAGTACTATTCTCACATCTTAGCGGGGATCATATCCTAAGCTACGATACCAGTTGTGGCGCCCCAAAATTAGGTATACATCACGGTCGCCACTTACATAGTGCGTAATTTAAATACAACTTACTAACATAAGCGTAGTGTAGGTACAATACGACATAAGCTGTGAGTTTAAATACAAATATCGTCTACTAGATATTATACAAACTCAAAAAGGAGTCCTCATTACAATTATTATCACTTTATTTCACAAAATAGTGAGGACTACTAATGCTATCTTCATGACCATCACTCGCGTTTCCAGACTCGTCCGACTATATTCTCATTTCACGAAGAAACGGTGAAAAGAAAGGGTGAGCTCAACTAGCCCGATGAAGAAATATTATGACTAAGATAATGCGAGAATAAATTATCAATAGTCTTCAACAATGTTAAAGCGATAAAATACAATAGACAACCGGTTTAAGCTGTGGCGGAATATGCAATCCATTAAAAGAGTCAAGTAGAAAATAAAGTCTACTATCTTTTAGGTTTTAAAGGTTTTTCATCTTTGTTATATTTGAGACTCGACTTTAATAAATATTCCACATCATCGAATCACCCACCACTTCGGCCGAGGATATTCTTTAGTATCACGACCACAATTATTCATGCACTACTGGGCCGAGAATATTTGTGTATTCATTAATGGTCATGATCATGCCAACAATTGTCCATCAATGCACTCTGACCATCGAGGATTTTTACCACATCATTTGTAACATTACGATTAAATGATTAAGAATAGTCTACGGTCATAATCATACCAAGTCCATCTATGCACTACTGAGGGCCACAGATGACTTTAAAAAATATAAACATGAGGATGATGACAATGATATAAGAATTCAATAAAACAAGTTCAAGAATTATTTTATTCGAGGAATTATTAACGTCCAAATTATCAACATGATCTTGTTTTGTAGAGTAAAATTCAAGAATGATCGGAAGAATATTTTCATGAAAAGATCTTTGGATGAAACGCATGAAATATCAAGGATATTCCACTAATTTCATGGAGTATAGAAGTCAAAGTTTTAACCATTTGGGTATAATAAAGAATGGAATAACAAAAGAAATCACCATGCATGCGATAGACCCATATGAGACGAGTTATTCAGCGAGAATAATAAAGAAGCGGAACGAGTCGGTGAAATTCACACGCAAGCGAGGATGTTCCAACGAGAATAATAAAGATGGAACCGGATCCGGTGTAAAAACACACGATAGGATATTCCATGAAGAATAATAAAGAGCGGAACCGGTCGAATTGTAAAACACACGAGCGAGGATGTTCCAATGAGAATAATAATAAAAAGGCGGAACCGGTGGGTGTAAAAAACCTTGACAGGATGTTCCAGCGAGAATAATAGAAGAATGTCACCAAGTATAGGGTAAACCACTTATCTCGAGTTATTCCAGCGAGAATAATAAGCAATGGAATAACAAGCAGTTTCTCTTCATGAATAAGAAAGAATAACACCCCTTACATTTGGTAGGAGATTGAATCTCTGCGGCGGTGTAGTAACAAAATACTCTTCTTCTTTCTCTCTTATCTCTCTATACTTTCTCTCTCTATAGCTTGAATGAATTAAGTGAAAAATAATGAAGCCCTAGGCCTCTATTTATAGAAGATTTCTAGCTTAGCAAGACTTAGAGTGTGAAAAGGCGAGTGAAGCGACGACTAATGATGTGAAAAGAAAAGTGGTTTGGCCTTTTGTAATGTGAAAGCGACAAGTGGTTCGACTTTGTAATGTGAAGCGACAAGTGGTTTCTTTTGTAATGTGAAACGACAAGTGGTTCGACGTACGGTAAAGGTAATTACTATTAACGAAGGTAAATACTATTGATTGAAGGTAAATACTATTCACAAGGGTAATTACTATTGGCGAAGGTAATTACTATTGTGAAGGTAAATACTATTCACAAGGGTAATTACTATTGTGAAGGTAATTACTATTGATGAAGAGACTCTTAGATGATGACATATGAGCCCCCATAAAATAATCAAACTTACCACAAATCATTTTTTTTCATCAACACATATTTAATCTTTCAACAATTATTAATCATTTATAACTTGTCGTCTCAATTATTGATTTAATACTATAACATATTATATACAGATGATCTTTGTGACAATAATTGAATCAATAATATAAGAGATATGATCGGCAATTCTTGTAGCAATAATTGAGCATATAGGTGAGTGACTTCTCACGTAAGCATCGATAATCAATATCGTGTGCTTCTTATGCAACTCACGGCGTATTCTTTGTACTTTTACCACCGGGTAGTTCAACAGTTTTAACGGTAACACCTCATAGTTATTTTTATAAAATGTTTTTGTCGTTTTCTCAATCAAAGCAATAATTACATAATGGGGTCCACCAATGATTGAGCCATTATACGAATATTCCCTAACAAAAAGAATATTCCAGGCAAACGAATATTTTATAACAACTTGCATACTTTGCAAAATTTATAAATATTACCCACAACTATAACATTATATCAAATTTATTCCATAATATTCAAAAATAATATTTATAGAAAAAATTCATCTTTATTTATAAAAGCAGGGGTCTTACATATTCCACTAATTTCATAGAGTATAGAAGCCAAAGCTTTAACCAACTGAGTATAAGAAAATATATGAAACTGCAAATGGATTTTCACCCGCCATGCGGTAATCCACGTAGACATATCATTTCCACAATTTAATAAAGAATGAATACGAAGGATCATTCACCATGTATGTGGTAATCTGTATAGACAGGTTATTCCAACAGAATAATAAAGAATGGAATAATAGAAGAATTCACCAGGCATGCGATAGACCGCATAGATAGGTTATTCCAACAGAATAATAAAGAATGGAACCAGGTCATGCGTAATCCGCACAGACAGGATGTTCCAACAAAATAATAAAGAACGGAACCAGGTCATGCGTAAACCGTACAGACAGGATGTTCCAATAGAATAATAAAGAATTGAATAACAGAAGAATTTCACCATGTATGCGGTGCTTCAGCGCCAGGCGGAGTTATTCAACATAATGATAAAGAATGGAATAACAGAAGAATTTCACCAAGTATAAGGTAGTCTGCGTATACATGTTATTCCAATAGATTAATAAAGAATGGAATAACATAAGTTCTCTTCATGAATACGAAAGAAATAATACCCCTTACGAGTACAACAAATAATATCCCTTACCTTTGAAATAAGAGTATTAAATTTGGTAGAGGCGAGGATATACTCGAAGAAAACTTGCACTACTACGCTCAAAGCTTTCTTAAACTCTAAAGAAATCTATTTGAAGATTATAGAAGAAGAACTCTCTCTAGAGTTTCAGTGAATTCGTAAGAAATAATGAAGGAATGGGCTTCTATTTATAGAAGAATGGACTGCATAGTAACTAATTCATGAACGGTCCAAATTGATTTACTTTTAATCGGACGGTCCATATTTAAACCAAAATCTTTTAAATAAAATATAATATATTCTATTTATAATCTAATAAAATGAATAACTTTATAAAAGTATTATGTTTTATATAAAAAGATTTTACTATGCAAAATACTATGTAAGCACTATGCAACACTATGCATAATAAAATATAATATATTCTATTTATAGAATAACTTTATAAAAGTATTACATTTTATATATAAAAGATTTTACTATGCAAAATACTATGCATAATAGAATATAATATATTCTATTTATAGAATAACTTTATAAAAGTATTACATTTTATATAAAAAGTTTTTACGTTTTATTACATTAATAATACTAATAAAACAAAATGAGTGACTTATCACGTAAGCATCAATAATCGATATCGTGTGCTACTATGTAACCAAGCGTATTCTTGTACTTTTAACAAGGGTGTTTCAGCGAGTTAATGATAAAACTTATGAATTATTTTCATAAAAGTATTTTTGTCGTTTTCTCAATCCGATAATAATTACATTGTGGGGTCCACCAATGATTGTGCCATTATACGAATATTTCTGTTAAAATGAATATTCCCAGACCAATCGAATATTATATAATAACTTGCGTACTTTGCAAAATTTATAAATACTACCCTTAACTTTAAACTTTTATCAATTTAACTATTTACCAAAATAGAAAAAATTGAATACTTTTATTTCATAAAATTTGGGGTCTCACATCTCAGTAGTTGTTCCAAATGGTAAAAATAGACATCTTAGCGAAAAGCTTGTTTGGAATTAAGAAAAAATTCATGAACATTCGTCGGACCCTTCTGCAGCTGCTATCTGAATGAGTACAACTATGTCGTGAATATGTTTTGTACTTTATGCTGTTAGGGGCTGCAATTTAAATTGTTGACATAACTTTATGCTGTTAGGGGTTCTTTGTATCAAGTTTGACTCCACTTAGTTTTAAAGTCCACTTGAAGAATCATATGGTCATATTATCAATAGCAAGAAAAGAGCTAGATTAGATAGATGATACATCCTAAAGACCCACATTGCCATTTGTGTAGGATAATTAACTTAGAAAATTTGTTGTATGGCTCCCATATCATGCTTGACAGAATCCTCAACTCATAAACTTTATTATAGGTAAACATTTGTATGTTCAATAGAATCTTTTTTTTCTCACTACGTACATCGTTTATTTCATCTATCAGTACACTCCTGAACTTTTTACTGTTTTAATTTGCCAAAGTCGTTATTGTTTTGGCCTTATTATATTAGGAATTTGTATATTTCTCTTGGTTTGTGTCTTGGGTGCCTCGAAATGACCATATATACATGTCGTCGTGCATGTGGCTAGTCCATATTATAGGGGAGACTCTGGCAAAAAAAATTTGTTGGTTGGGTAGTTGCAAACATTTATAATATTAACGACCTCTTTATGTGCTTACTAGTATGCTCAAGTCATATGCTTACTAGCTAGTATATATGCTCAAACAGTATGGTTATAACTATGCTTAAGTCATATGCTTACAATCATATTGTAGTTTAATAAGCTCATGTTATACGTAGTAGTAAATCTTAGTGGTATCATGGATCTCTATTCAGACCGTAGTTGGATGAGACGACGAAAGTCAAGTGCCCAGATAGGTGCTTCTAAAAGAATTTAAATCTGGTTGCCAAGTATTTCTAGATTATGCGTATAGTCACCCGGAATGTGTTAATGGTCAGAACAAGATAAGATGTCTTTGTTTGAAGTGTAAGAATATAAATTATATGGGCGAGAGACATAGTAAACTATCATTTACTTATTTACGGGTTCATGAACAATTCTGAAGAATGTTGGTGGGCACATGGGGTAGGAGAAGAGATAGTGGCATCGCGACAGTACACAATCCAGGCAGCAGTACCCATCGTATGAATGACATGGTTCATGATATTGCAGGGCCGAATTTTGATTGAGAACAAGGCAGAGAGCAACCTATGAATTCTGATGCCAAAGCATTCTTTAAGTTGTTAGACGAGGGTAGCGAACCGTTGTGGAATGGTTGTATGAAGCATACTACATTGTCTGCAGTGGCGACATTACTTAACATCAAGGCTGATCACAACATGAGCCATGAGTGTTTTGAGTCACTCTTGAGGGCCATTAAGAGTATGTTACCTGTCGGTGAAAAATTGCCCGATAACTACTACTATTGTAAAAAAATGGTGAAGAAGTTGGGTCTTGGATATCAAAAGATCGATGCATGTCCAAACGATTGCATGTTATTTTATAAGGAAAATGAACAGAAGACAAAGTGCACATTTTGCAGTCATGATCGATTTAGGCCTAATAAAGAGGGTGGGACTACAAAAAAGATGAATATACCTTTTAAGATTTTAACGTATTTTCTAATTACACCTTGGCTCAAAAGATTGTACATGTCTTCAAGAACAGCTGAACATATGGCTTGGCATGCGAAATCTCCAACCAAAGATGGATAACTGAACCATCCTGCAGATGGGCAGGCTTGGAAAGATTTCAACTTAGCACATCCCGGATATGCATTGGAACCTAGAAATGTGAGGCTTGGATTGTCCACTGATGGTTTCAACCCGTTCTGCCACTCAGTTGTTCATTACTCCTGCTGGCATGTGATTGTTACTCCGTATAACTTGCCTCCTTGGATGTATATGAAACAACCATACTTGTTTCTTTCACTCGTGATTCCTGGTCCCAAGAGTCTTGGAAAGAACATAGATGTTTACTTGAGACCTCTTATAGACGAGTTAAAGTTATTCTGGGAAGATGGAGTACAGACTTGGAATGTTTCGACGAAAACAAATTTCAACCTTAGGGCAGCAGTTATATGGACTATAAGTGACTTTCCTGCTTATGGTATGTTATCTGGATGGAGTACACACGGGAAGTTGGCTTGTCCATATTGTATGGATCATACAAAGTCTTACAATCTATCAAATGTTGAAAGCCATGCTGGTTTGATTGTCATCGTTGTTTCTTGCCGGTAGATCACCCGTTTTGATGAAATAGAGAAAACTTCAGGAAAGGGAAAGTAGATCATGATATGCCAGCACCGCGACTGTCGGGGACGGAGATGTGTGACCGTGTGATGAGATTGCCGGTCATCCCATTCGGTAAGATTGTTGCCTCTGACATCATCGATGGGTTTGGCGTATCTCATAATTGGGTTCGGAGAAGCATCTTTTGGGAACTACCTTATTGGTCTACAAATTTGATTCGTCATAATCTAGACGTGATGCATATTGAGAAGAATGTATTCAACAAAGTGTTTAACACCGTAATGGGTGTTGCGGGCAAGACGAAAGATAATGATAAGGCACAGTTGTACATGAAAGATATTTGTAAGCGTCCTGGATTAGAACTTTAGGAATCTACTAATGGTAAGATGGTAAAATCGCATGCAAGGTACACATTGTCCAAAAAGTAGGTTGAAGATGTGTGCACATGGATAAAGTCTCTAAAACTACCAGATGGATATGAGTCAAACATTGCAAGATGTGTTACAGATGGGAAATTGCAAGGGATGAAGAGTCATGACTATCATGTATTCATGGAGAGACTTATGCTTATAGTATTTCGGGACTTGCTTGATAAACCAATATGGGATGCTTTGACTGATCTTAGTCGTTTCTTCAGAGACATATGTTCAAAAATGTTAAATGAAAAGGACATGTCTATACTTGAGAAGAAGATCATTGAGATCACGTGTAAGCTTGAAAAAATATTCCCTCCTGATTTTTTCGACTCTGTGGAGCATTTGCAAATCCAACTACCCTATGAAGCTCGTGTTGGTGGCCCAATTCAATTTAGATGGATGTACCCTTTCGAGAGGGTCATGGGAAACCTTAAGAGGAAGGTGAAAAATAGAGCTTATGTCGAGGGGTCGATATGTGAGGCATACAGTTTCGATGAGATATTTACGTTTGTCTCAGACTATTTTCCCGACGAAGTCTTGACAAAGGCCAACCGAGTCCCGAGACATGATGATGGAGGCAATGTTGAACTAAATGGTCGACTACGTATTTGGTTTTTGAAAGTCGGCGCTTATGGAAAAGAAAAGCATATTCCTTTCTCGAGCAAGAATTGCATCTTTAGATACTTACATTCTTCTCAATTGCGAGGAGATTGATGAATTTGTGAGGTATCCATGTAAAATTCATATGTATTAGACCTATATCTTAACTGCAATCTCATATTAATATATGTTAATGTTTATAAAATTGTATAGAAACATCGATGATTTGAGTTAAAAGCAAATCAAATTTGGCATCACGATAAAGATATTCAAGTTAGTCGTGATCAAAAATTTGCTCTTTGGATAAAGGACAAAGTAAGTTAAGTTAATTAAAAATGACAAATATCGTATTAATTTATGAATGTATTTAATTTAATATAATTTTTGTAGGCTCTTAATGAGGGAACGATTCCTCCAAATATACAAGTCTTAGCTATGGGTCCAGATAGAGACCAAGTCATTCGCAATGGTTACAAAATAAATAGATGTGAATTTCAAACAAAGACATATGCTCGCGGTAAAAGAACAACTAATACTGGAGTGTGTGTTCTAGGAGATTGTTACAATGAGCTTGGTCCTGCCTTTTATGGGGAGTTGGAGGAAATTGTAGAGTTGTCGTACAAGGGCACGTACGAGGGTCATATTAACTTGTTCAAGTGTCGTTGGTTTGATTCAGAAAAAGAGATACATGTTGATAGACATGGAATCGTCGATATTGACCTCCATAGGTCTGCATACTCCAACGAACCGTTTGTTTCACCAACTCCAATAGTACAAGTATACTACACTCCTAGTCCTGTTAGGAAAAGGGATAGACCGCCTACAGATTGGAAAGTTGTAATTCATACTCACGCGCGCAGTCGTGTCCAAGTAATAGACGAGGATTTCTACCAAGAGGAGATTCTTCATAGACCTCCTATAATAAATATTGAGGATAACAATGAATTAATCCAGTTAGAGGGTGGAGATGAACCTGATGAATTGGATCCCGAGACAGTTATTGTGCCAGATGACATTGATATTGAGGAAGAGTTATTGACTGACATTGACACTGAATCTGAAGAAGAGGATGGTTATGAATCTCCGATACTTATACACAATGATTCTGACTCAGACAACGATTTTCATTAACATGTATGTTTAGTTTTAATTGTATTACATACAATTACATATATACATGTTCTCTATATCCTTGACATGTTTATGTACCTTTCATTTATAGTTGTCGTAGTTAACTATTTCATACAATTACTTGTCATTATTGTCATTTTATTTATACATGTAAATCATATAACTCATACTAACTGAACTAAATTTTGTATTTATAGATGTCTTCTGAACCAGCACAACAAAAGTGCGGGTTGGGTCGGGGCCCTAATCATGTGCCGAAGGCCCCGGCTAATCCAAATGAACGCATTCTCATACAAATTCGTCCTCCTCTAGAAAGCACTTAAGTTAAACATCGTGTATATATAACTATTTTATATTTTCATTGTTATAGATATATACTAATGTAAATTATTTTTCATATTATAATAAAATTACTTATCTTTAATGTAAATTATTGTATATTGTAGTGATTTTCAAGATAGTAAAATTATGAAGTGCATTTCACAATTATGCTTTGTGAAGCGGCTACGCCCGGTGATTACGTGGTGACACACCTCTCGCCCATAAGGATGCGATTTGAAATTTGAATTTTGGTATATTTTTTATCACTTTGATAGATAATATATAGTTAATTCATAAATATTGTTTAGTAATGTTGGATTATGGTAATATCACATTTTTAATATTATTATTGTTGTTTTATTTGTAGAAAAGGTATTGATGGGACGACGCACAAGCTTCAGTTATTTAGACATTGTTCTGGCAGAAGTGCGCCGTCCGAACTAAAGATAATCTGAATAATAAGCGACAGAAATCCCTACATAATGCAAAGATTGACCATCCAGGACATGGTGTGCAGTATATGCATGAGCTTAGCCCCTGGTGGTGTGCACAACCCATATGGGTGCAGATGTGTGACCAATGGAGAGCTGAGAGCTGGGTCAAGAAAGGCAAGACTGCCGCCTCGAACAGATCCTCGGGTGTATCTGAAGGCGAAAAGGCAAAAGGCACATACAAGTGCGACAGTTTATCACAGGTGCAACATATTGCTACCAAGGTACGTATGTATATCAAGCTTATTGGCTTAGTTATTTGTTTTTATGTTTACAGTCATGTTTTGTAGCTAAAATATCATATGTTTACATATTAATATGAGAAAATGAACTATAGGAGTCTGAGTCTGAGTCTCAAGGTCAACCTATCAATTGGTTGGATGTGTATGTGGCCACCCGCGATGGTCTGCCTGATGCTGTCCAGATAGCAGTAATAAGTTAACTTTCTATTAATATGTTGTTTATAAATTGTGACGACCTTTTTTAGCATTTGTTTTATTTATTTTTAACTATTTAATTGTTAACCTTCTGACAGAACACTTATAAGAGCTTAATGAACGAGTGCTATCCTGAAGGCACCCCGCGTCCGCCGATTGATCAAGAATTGTGGGAGAAGGCGTCAGTCGCGAAGAAAAACTACGTTAAAGGCCAAGGACAAAAACGATGCCCGACCATCAGTGGCACAGACAGCTCTGCTACCCAGTCTACACAGTCATCGGGTCATCCAGCCTATCATACTCCTACTGACTGTGTGAGAGTAATCTGTCGAGATCGTGACCTTCTTCGTATATTAGGCGGGCATCTACAATATCTGAGTCTTAATGAGTTGGCGGCTACAGTGGCGGCAGCAGCACAACATCAGGATGGCGATGAGGTATACATAGATATTGTTACTGTCATTGTCTTACTTATATGTTTCACTACATTGTCTATTGTTTAGCTTTCCCTAAGTCATAGCAGTATGTTATAGATATTGTTACTGTCATGTAACATGTTTTATTCTTTTGTTAATTACAGGGTCCTAATTTGGATGATCCATGAAGAGTTAGACTTGTTTTTAGAGCTTATTTAAAAAGCCTATACTTTTATATTCATTCTTTGGACAATTATATTGGTTGAATGTTTATATAGTTGGACAATTGTATTCTTTTATGTATTGGGATATATATAAATAATGGATGGATGTTTATATGAATGCTTATATATACTGCTGTGTTGGGATAAAAAGCAGGTACAAAGCAGGGTATTTTTTTGGGAAATCCATAAAACAAGGGAAAAAATTAACAACATCAGCAATAGCATGCGGTCGCTACTACTATAAGTGGTCGTTGATATCTTCTTAGAAACTAGCGACCGCATCGGTCGCTATTGTCGGTCGCTAACACGTGTGCCACATCATCCTTGACAACTGACTCAGCATGACTCAGATTAGCGATAGATTCGATCACTAATGGCGGTCACTGATAAGTCGGTCACTAATAATGGTCCCTAATGTCCATCCAGCAACTAGACTACCTGCGACTAATATCAGTGACCACATTCGGTCGCTAATACTCATCTGGGACCATATGCGGTCGCAGATATGCGATCGCAGATATACGGTCGCAGATATGCGGTCGCTGATACGCCTTTTTTTGTAGTATTTTATGTAAAATTCGTCACCGTACAATCGTTCTGCACTATCCTGGTAACGTTTACATGTTTTCTTTTTCCAGTTTTGACCATTGAAAAGTGAGATATCATATAGAATGCTTCAAAACACATAGTAGTGAATATGCATGCTCATATGACTTGATAAAAATTATTCAACACAGTAAATATTAGTATTTTACCATGCTGAACATATTGATGTGAAAATTTTTACTTTTGAAACAGTCAATTTAGCACCTTTTTCTGCTATTTTTTTGTCCTATTTGAGAATAAATGACCAACGATATTGAAGCAAAGCAATCCTTGTAATTAGGCTACCCTTATAGATTTTGACTTTGATATTTTTCATGCATATAGGATGTTTATGACTTTGAGTTGGTGTGCTACTGAATGACCACCTAGTCATGCCTATGCGCATGTGGATAGTCATTTTTACAAAGGAGACTATGGCAAAAAATTTTCACAAGTCTAGGCATTGAATGAACATACATTTTTAACTCTACTATAGACGTATGTTAAAGTACTGCATGCATGCATATAGCTATGAATTGCATTTAATGAGCTCTAGGTTAGAATTTACCACACCCCTTCTGAGGTGATTTGGAGACTTTTGTCTAGATATAGAGATCCAGACCAGCCGAGTAGCTCCCATAGGACCTCTTCAGGTATGACGAGGAGAGCTTCAGATGTGTCTCGGCCTCACCCAGCCTAACAGCCTCGTCGGTTGACGGAGTCAATAATTCGTCATATCCGGGTTGAAAGACCAGATGTTGAGGACGAGGAGGAGAATGTACCCGTAGCGGATCATGCTTCTTCTCCTATTCCCCGTAGGGAGCTTACAGCTACAAATGTAACGATTCCAGAGCTTCTGGATGATTTGAGTCGTCACCCCTTGATCTATCTTCATGCGAACGAGGTAAAAGCCGTGTTGATCTTCCTTTTCCCATTTATGGGGGTGCAAAGGGTTCTGATGTTGATTTGCATTGTGATGCAGGTTCCCGGCTTTATGCAGCCCAGAGTGAACTTAATTATTGCGTTGATTAATTTTACATTTTATGATTTTAAAATTCAATTTTTAAAAAAATCAAATAAAGAGATAATGAGATGGATCACAAATATTGTACTTCCTTCATTCCAAATTATAAAATTAATATTAACTTTTTAGAAGTCAATATGAAACATTTTTATCACGCCCCCAAATTCGGGTCCCTTGAACCTCAGACGTGGTGCGTTACGGTGCTACAATTATCTTAGTAAATACAATCTTTATTCATAATTAAATGAACATAACCTCGCCTTGATACTAATTCAACATATTTATCAATAATTTAATTGATAAACTTGATTATTGAAAATCTTAAACATTCATATATTCCCAAAATTGCAATCTTTACATTGCTCTATAACAACTCTTTATCATATACATTATAATTTAACACTTAACCTTTCACTTTATAAGTTCGTCTTTATAATCCAGTAAGCCGAATACCTAATCCAACAACCTAGATTATTTCAAACAACTTATTGTTTCCTAATTTAGTAAACTAAAATATCTAAACAACAAACTGTATACTAATACAACAAATTATTTTCCAATTCATCAAACTGAATTCAAATTCAGCAAACCATATAACCAAAATAGCGTATTGAATGTCCATTTTAACATACTATATTCTTAAAATAACTTAACTTCTCTTTATTATTCCAATTGTATGAGTTTGCAATAAAACGCAAAGTATACAACTCATTTTCGTAGTGAATATCTTTTATTCATTTTCTCCAGTTTATTACAATTTAATTCATTTCCTTTACAACAACTATGAGTAAATATAACTCACAACATTGAATGCTATGTATAACATCATCACAATATACATCTTCTATAATTTGATATCTTCAAGGATTTCTTCAACATCTGTAAAAGTTTTATTTTTGCAAGGGATGAGCACGACGGCTCAACAAGTCCAACAGTCTACACCTTTCATGCTTCACATAGCATACAATTTCATATATTCATGCATCAAAAATTTTAGTCAATGCATCTACCCATACTTCATGCATCTCTATATGAATCATACTTATCATATAACACAATATAATCTTCATGTTGTAATCTAACACATATTTCGCAAACTCCATGCTTTGCATTTAGTCACATAACATTCATGTAATCAACGAGTTCACATAAAACAAAATATCTCATTAACTACCATAAACATGGTTTAATACACATTATCACATAAGAGCAAGTTACTAAAGAACTTGTCTCGAAGCGTTCCTTGTGCGGTTAGTAGAATTTGTCCTTCCATTGTCTTACACGATTAAGTGCATATACAACCACAATTAGCCACATAATGACGCTTATTAGTCACTTATGTTAGCCATAATTTACATTTTATTTCATCATTTCTTCTTTTTAAATCTTGATACACAATGCTCAATCATGTGTTCAAGTCTTTTTAGGACTCTTTATTATCCATTCGATTTATTTACATTAAACCTCATTGCACGTCTTATTATGTTTCCTCTTTCTTTATACTTAACATATAAACTCAAGTTCTAAAAACTCGCGCGCACCAACATTTTATCATCTATTTCCTCCTCATTCATAATCTGTTTCAAATGATAACTCATAGCATCGATGAGTATCCATTTGACTAAGAAATTATTCATTACCTCGTAACTTAATTTGGTAATTGTCCTTTCGACTTATACCAAATTATACATCCCTTCACATTACTTTTATAATAATCACATAAAAATATGTGATTAAACTTTTTATAGCTTCATACATCATAGGTCGACCTACTCTAGTCAATTTAAACTGCTTCGACGATTCCCGACTCGTCCGTTTATAATTATTTTCATGTTGCTGAAAGCCTTATACCCACATTAAGCCTTCTTAACCACTTTATCATTTATCATAAACTCTCGTCTAATATTATTAATCATTTAATAATATTTTATCTATTTATGAATATTATTAATCATTTAATAATATTACATTCATTTACAAATATTATTAATTATTTAATAATATTTTAATCACCTTAATCAATTAATAATATCTTAATCCTTTACAATTATTATTAATCCTTTAATAATATTTTAATCCTTTAATAATATTTTAATCAAATTTTAATATTTTTAATCGTTTAATAATATTTTAATCATACTCTAATATTAGTAATCATTTAATAATATTTTAATCATTTACAAATATTTTAATCATTTACAAATATTATTAATCATTTAATAATATCTTAATCCTTATCTAATATTATTAATCCTTTAATAATATTTTAATTATTAACTAATATTATTAATAATTTAATAATATTTTAATCTAATGTTTTAATCATTTATTAATGCTTTAATCTAATATAATTAATCATTTGACAATATTTTTATCTAATATTATTAATTACATTAATAATATCTTAATATAATATTATTAAGTATTTAATAATATTTTAATCATTTATTAAACTCATAAATAATTTAATTTAATTGTTTATCCTTTACTATTTTATTTATTTAACTAACCTAAAATGCCATAAATATAAAATTTTATTAAAAATAACCAAAATAACCTCCAAAAGTCTGAATATAACATTTTAAGGGTCTTTTGTCAATAAAATTATATTTACATAATTTATAACCTCATTTAGCTTAATTTATCCAATTATTCATAACTCAAATATTTACATGAAAAATACCAAAACATCTATGAAAATTTTTCTTTTCTGAGGAACATCAATGCCTGGTATCCTAATGAACACATATTTTTTTTCTGGAATCTTTCAAATTCTTTGCTATTTTTAAAGTGTCCAAAACAGCCGGATCTTGCAACATTTTTCATAAATTGTACTTTTGTCCAAAATTTATGAAATTTTCAGGGTATGCTCCTGTTATGAACTTCTTCTTTCAGTAACAATTTTATAATATTTGAAGTTATACACAAAGAGTTATTCACGTTTACGTTTAAAATAACATTTTCTTGTAAATATCATAGCTCTCATTCTACACATCTAAAAATTACCATCTTTGGACTGGACCTTGTTAACTCATCATACTAACATTCCAAAGTTTTCCATAATTTTTAGAGTAAAGAAAATAGACGAAAATGCCCTTGAACCAAACTGGTCGGGGAACATTTTCATGCCCAGTTTTTCTCCTTCATCCGGTAGACTGTTTTGGCAAAAACAATTACCGTTTGATGCACATAAATCCTTTTTGAGTGCTACCACTTGGGTTGGGAAGCAAACTTAAATATCTAGCACCTCTCTTTGACAGATCTCAAAAAGAATGTGTAAATTTCAAATGGTGATCATCCAAAGTGACCAAAAGTTAAGGTTTTCTAAGTTTTAAAAACTGTTTTGGTTTCCTTTTCTTTGATCCAACTTTACACACAAAATGGTTAAATCTATACATAACACACTCTAAATCATATAGATCTAAGTTTTTTGAGTTTTGAAACCTTAGATCTTTATTTCATCAAAAACCATTAAAAGAAATTAAACAAAACTTATGGTTTTATACCTTTTGTTTTCTTCCTTTTCTTTCTTTTTCTTCATCATCTCTTCTCTTCTTCATTTTCTTTATCTCTTTTGGTTGATCCCTCTCTCCTCTTTCTCCTTGTATGGTCAGGTGTGTGGTGAAAAATGAGAAAGAATTGCTTTTCTTTTCTCTTTACTTAGTTAAATAATTAAAAAGGAGAGTTAGTAAAATTAGGTGGAGTAGGTGAGAGTTAGTGAGGGAGTGGTTGGCTGCCCATGTGCTGCAGATTTTCAGCAGTCGCTTTTAATTCCTCGTTTTGTTTATTTAATCCCATCTTCGACTTTCGGACCCGAAAAATCTAATTTTCGAGTTTATAGTCGATTCCTACTAAATTCGACGCTCCTGACGTCATGGACACATCCGTTTATTCAAATTCATCTCCGAATTTCAAGTTTGACTTTACTCCAAAAAAGTCAATTATTGACTTTGACCAAAAAATCAACCCCGACACATTTTGTGTTTACAGTCTATTCTTACTAATTTCGACGTTCTGAATTCAAATATCCAGTCCGCGTCTTCAAATTCCACTCCTAACTCTGATTTTGACTTTTCTCCATAAAAAGTCAAGTGTTGACATTGACCAAAAAGTCAACCCCGACACATTTTGTGTTTACAGTCTTTTCTGACTAATGTTGACATTCCGGACGCAACCGAGCAGTTCTAGCTTCAAAATTCTATCCCTAACTCAAATTTTGAGTTTTAACTTACTTCCTTTTTATTGATTAATCATAATAGCTAATCAATTATTGATTATTATTAATTTCACTTGCTATTCAAGGCCATCATTCAAGCTGTGTTAATTTATAATATAGTTTTATCTTGTTTCTCATATACTTAACTTAATTAACCATATAGGTTTATCTGTTCATCCTTTAATTATTACTTTCTTCCCATTTACAAGGATTACATACTGGAATCACTATTACTACAACTTTCTAGTTTAGTTTACTACTAAACTCTTACACAATTTCCCTTAATCAACTCATCTCATCAACTTACCTCATCATAGGTATTATCTCCCTCTATTTCCTTTCCTTTATCCCTTGCTATCCCATTCATGGATAAAATTCCATTTTTAACCCAAGTCTTATATGACTTATTTCAGTTCTTGATTATCTACTAATCTTATAAATCAATTCCATAAATATTTCTATCATCCACCATCAATTCTCTTACATTCTTTCAGATATTGAACCATATAGGTTTTTCTTAAAAAATTTAACCATTCCTTTACTTCCAATCTAGGTTTTATTATTTAAACCTTTATTTATTAATTCGAGACAAGTCTCATAAATTTTTGAGTTATCACATTTTTAAAATTAAAATAAATTAATTTGATTTTTCCAATACAATTATAAATTTCATGAACTATGTAGAAAGAACTATAAATATGAGATATACAATTGTGATTTATTATTATTATTTTTTTTCAATACAATTATGATTTATTATTATTAAATTTTAGGGGGCTATTCTTAAAAGGTAGGGTTAAATGGCGATTTTATATTATATATATAGACTAGCTTGAGTGCGTGTCAAGTATGTGATTTACAAGTGTATTTTATTTATTAAATTGAAATTTATATTACTATATGTACTCTTAATATTAGTTAAGTAATGGTAGTGTAATGTCATAAATAATATTGAAAAAACTAATGACAAATTAAGGTCATTATGTCACTTTATTATTTTAAAATAGATTTATATCTCTAATTTTGAATCGAACTAAAAATAAATTTATATCTATAATTTTAAAATAGTGAGAGAATTAGTTAAAAATCCTATATAAAATTATTGTGACTATTTTAATCATTATTTATTTAAATAGTTAGAAATATAATCTTACCCAATAATGATATTCATACTCATTTTTAGTGTTAAATAAAGTACATTGGCTCATCAAGAGTAAAAGACAAAAAGAAGGAAGAAGAAGAATAATTAAAAGAAGATTATAAACAAATATATAATACATTTCAAGTTTCCTACTACAAAGGGAGGATGAGATACAATTAAATCCCCAACATGATTCAAAATTATCAAAGAGATACAAATTAAAAAGGAAGTAAGAAGGGCAACAGATTTTAGATACATAACGTCTATACCTTGTGGGTTTGAATCAACACTTAGTGGAACAAACTCATGATTATAGATTATAGGTGAACTATATTCTTGAACCCATTATCTATGATACAAACAATTGAACTCGCATGCATATCTAAAAATCCTGAATCCACACAAGTTCGCGGTTGGACGCGTTCTAGGCCATGCGCCATATCCCAGATTTTCATAAAACCTCTAGAGAGTTTGCCAATGATTCTCATAGGAAGCGACCTGCACCTCCACCTTCATATAAGTGAATTCATCAAGTGTAAACTGACATACACTACCCTTTAGGGCTATGAGTTTCATTAAGAATCTAAATGATTCATCCTATCACAATTTGTCAGTAAGCAACACATGCACGCATAGAGATATATAAATAATTGTAGTGATTTAATTAAATAATTACATGATTTGTTGTTACCCATTGAACCCAATTCATGGGATTTCCAATCACATGGGTTGGGTTTCCATCACATATTATTTACTCAAAATATTGGCAATAGTCCCATCCCTCTGGATACTTTTTGGACAACCTTTTTACTCAATCCCTTAGTGAGAGGGTCCACTAGGTTCTTTTCAGACCTCACAAATTCTATGAAAATAACACCCTTACTGATCAGTCCTCGTACAATATTATGTCTCAAGCGAATATGTCTCTGTTTCCCATTATAAACATGGTTCATGCCCAGCCAATAACTGCTTTAGAAACACAATGCAGAGAAATAGAAAGAATTGGTTTATACCACAATGGTATGTCAGCCAATAAATTCCTTAGCCACTCTGCTTCTGTATCTGCCAATTCTAAAGAAATAAATTCAGATTCCATAGTAGATCTAGCAGTACAAGTTTGTTTAGCAGATTTATAAGAAACAGTTCCTCCACCTAAAGTAAACACATAACCACTAGTGGAGTTTGTCTTATCATTATCAGATACCCAATTAGCATCACAATATCCTTCTAAAACACTAGGATGACCAGTTACATGTACACCTACATTAACTGTTCCTTTTAAATAACTCATTAGTCGTGACAATGCATTCCAAATATCTTGTGAAGGATTACAAGTATATCTGCTAAGTCTAGTAATGACATATGAAATATCAGGTCGAGTACAATTCATTAAATACATTATACTACCAATGATTCTGGCATATTTAATTTTTACAATACCATTCCCTTTATTTTTTTTTAAATGCACACTAGAGTCATAAGGGGTTCCTATTGGCTCTTCATTAAAGAAATTAAATTTCTCAAGAATATTTTCCACATAATGGGAGTGTGATAAAACTAAACTATTTGCATGTTTATTTATTTTCATGCCAAGAATCAAATCCGCTTCTCCTAAATCTTTCATGTCAAATTTAGAAGATAAAAAATCTTTAGTAGTTTTCACAACTTTCTCATTAGTACGAAATATTAGCAAGTCATCCACATATAAACAAATAATCACACCACAATTTCCGTTGAATCTACAATAGACACAACAATTAAATTCATTTGTCACAAAATCATTAGACAATAGATTTTTATTAAATTTGTCATTCCATTGTTTTGGTGCTTGTTTCAAACCATGCAAGAATTTTACAAGTCTACACACTTTTTGTTCTTCTCCTGGAATTACAAATCATTCTGGTTGACACATATATATTTCTTCATTTAACTCTCCATTCAAAAAAATAGTTTTAACGTCCATTTGGTGGATTATCAATTTATGAATAGATATCAATGCAATTAAAATTCTTATGGTTGTCATTTTAGTCACTGGTGAGTAAGTGTCAAAATAATCAAACCCTTTTTTTTGAGTAAACCCTTTAGCCACAAGTCTTGCTTTAAATTTATCAATAGACCCATCATCTTTTAACTTCTTTTTAAACACCCATTTACATCCAATAAGTTTACATCCCCTAGGTAAATTAACTAGTTCCCAAGTATGGTTAGACATAATGGATTTCAGTTCACTATTAATAGCATATTTCCAAAAGGTTGCATCAATTGATTTCATTGCTTCTTCATAAGTTTTAGGGTCATCTTCAGTTATAAAAGCAATTATAAAATCTGTGTCAAAAGTTTTCTCAAAACGTTGTCTTTTACTTCTAGTTGATGCAGGTACAGGTTCTTTATCTTTCCTTTTAAGATGTTCATTTGAAGAAGGATTGCCCTCATCTCTTATTTTCATTAAAAATGTATTTTCAAAAAAAATTGCATCCTTTGTTTCCAAAATAGAATTATTTTGATAATTATTAGTCGCATCTTTTTTTACAAAAAATCTGTAAGCATCACTTATAAGAAGCAGATCCAATAAAAATGCAATCCATTATTTTAGGTCCAATTTTATTCCTTTTAAATTTTGGTATAGCTGCTTTAGCTAGACACCCCCACACTTTAAGATACCTCAAATTAGGTGCATGTTTCTTCCATAAAGATATGGTCTAGAGTCTATCTTTTTATGTGAAACTCTATTTAAAATATGATTTGCAAAAAGGCAAGCTTCTCCCCACATATTAGAAGGTAAACCAAAACTAATTAACATAGCATTCATCATATCTTTAAGTGTTCCATTTTTTCTTTCCGCAACTCCATTGGACTGCGGAGAATAAGGAGGAGAAGTTTCATGTATAATTCCATTTAGTTCACAAAATTTTTTAAGACTTCCCGAATCATATTCATCTCCACGATCAGATCTAAGTCTTTTAATTTTTCTTTCTAACTAATTTTCAACTTCTGCTTTATATTTAATAAATATTTCTTCCGCTTCATCTTTAGAGGAAATGAGATAAATTCAAGTATATCTAGACATATCATCCACAAAAGAAATATAATATTTCTTACCACCTATACTCGTAGTATTTTTTAAATCAACTAGATCACTGTGAATTAACTCAAGTAGTTCAGTTTGTCTTTCAACACTTTTTAAAGGTTTCTTAGCATGTTTTTCTTCTACACAAATTTCACATTTATTAAACTCGGTATTTGCAAGATTAGGTATAAGCTCAAGTTGTTTCAATTTTTTAATAGATGCCACATTCACATATGTTGGTTGATTTCACAATCAATAAATTTGTGCAAGTGTACACAGTCAACAAGTAATAAAGTGATAAGATAGAGTGTCGATCCCACAGAGAATTCTAATCAATGAATTCCAACTACTAGCACTATATCAATCCAATTTTATTTAAACAACCATAAAATGTGATTTTTCAAAATAATAAAACTAGAGTAAGCAATTCAAAAGAAAGTATTCTAAAAATAAACCAAATAAATAAAACTAAGATTTTAATGAATGAAATCGAATAAATAAAGATTAAGACTCCAATATCCCCAATTGTGAACTATAAATCAATTATTCAATTATCCCAATTATTATGCCTACTGAATTGTTAACAGGAATTCTAAGTGTCAAAAGCCCTTTCTCAAGTGATCAATTAACTTCTATTTAATCCAATTAATCTTGTTATATTCCTATGCAAAACAATTAAATTAAACGCATTAAATTCCAATTCTCAACGTGTTACATGCAGTGAACAGATATTTTCATTCCATTCACAACCCTAATTATTCGTCATGCAAATAATTAAGAATACAAGTTATCATGCCCAGTTCTAACCCTAGATCTCCTCTTTCAATTCCTTCTCGAGTAACAAGGTAATTATTGGCCAAATAATTAATCAATAAGCACAAAGCAGGATAAACAATTCACTTCGACATAAATAATTGGAATAAATCGAATAACTAATTTATAGACATAAAAGGTTCGATTGGAATCTTAATTAAAGAATTAGTTCATAACGGAAATTAAAACCAACAATCTTTTGCAAAACATTCTTAAGGAATTACACAAATTGAAAAATAGGAGATGAAGAAAAACTCTAGAGCCAATCCTTCAATCTTCAAGTAATCCCTTCCTTCGTCTTCAATTGTAGTAGTCCCCTCTAATTCAGCAAAATAACTTTATATACTCTTCACATTGCCCCACAATCCTAGTCCAAATCAACTTCTCAAATAACCTCCAATTGTGCAGTCAAACCCTTAGTCAATGCGCGTGCTCAGTCAACAGATATCACGGCCCAGCGCCCCGGCGCTGGGGAATGAACTAGCTAGAGCGCCCCGGCACTAGTCTTGGATTTAATTACCATTATGCCATTATCCGTTTAAAAATCCCATATTGCCCCTACAGCTCCCGAATCTGCAAAATACAACTAAACACAGTAAAAATGCTTCTAAATGGCTAAAGAATACACAAATTAAAGCTCAAGTATATCCAATTCATGGGTATATTATCCAATCATCAAATACCCCTAAACTTAAATCGTTGCTTGTCCTCAAGCAACAAAACACAAAACAACAAGACAAACTACACTAAAATGCAAATGCACCTAAAACTAACTATATGTTCATAATTCCAGCAATAAAATAGCACACAGTATATTCATTAGGCCTTAGAAAAATCATAAAAACATGCTAATACATCATATTAAGGCAGATCAATAATATCCCAACAATCAATATATCTAAATCTGTTATTACTGATATCGTGTGTGTGTGTGTGTGTTCAACGACCATGCTAACCATTGAAAGCAAAATATGCAAGATAATAGATTTCTTAAAAGACATCATACAGTGCAATTCAGAAACTCCTCAAATAAACTAGCTTTGACTAAAATCAAACACTTACCGAAGTCCAAGGGTCAAAATGGAATATTTATGTTTTTTTTTTCTTTTTTTTACTTAACGGGGGCTTTTTTGCACTTTTCCCGCTTTATTCCTTTTTTCATGACTAGGCACTGTCCTATTTTCTTAGGCTTTTCAGTGTTACCTTAACGAGCTTTCGACCAACGACTCCCAAGCCATTAAGACCTTAGGGCACTAGGTGTAGAGACAATCCCCTTGGGCTTACTTACTCAAGTAACAAAGGCCACAAAACTAGACAAGCATGCCACGTTTTTTTTTTCAAAGCTTATTTACTCCAAATATTTTTCCCCCAAACTTGAGTTTATGTCTAGATTCAATCATCACTAGCTATTCAAATTGTTCCTTCATTTCACTAGCATTCATCCTTTAGAATTCTATTATCTATCCATTTAAACTTTCTGAGCCAACATGGTCATTTTTCAAAACGTGATATCCTGATAATATCAGTGTCAAACAGATAGAGATTTAAATTATGTCAAGAAAATCACATTACTGGCCTAACAATCCATATTAGACTTGTTCATGCAATTTTAATTTCATCATTGGCCCCAAACATACGTAACTAATGGACAGCTGGAATTAACATGCAATCCTAAATGCAACACACAATACTAATGCAAATAAAAATTAACTACCCCCAAACTTGTCAAGAGCAATGTCCTCATGCGAAAAATAGAAGAATATAAACAGAGGACTTCCCTGACGAGCTTATTTCTCGGGTGGAGCATCATCATCCTCGTTCATCTCTTGATCAGAGGGGGGAAACACGGGCAGAACAGGAGCAGTAGGGAATTGGCTAAGATTAATTTCCGGGTACAGTTGGGCGTTTATGGCATTTTGGGCAGCAAATTGGTCGACCAAATATTGGTAGATGACATCTTGACATTCAGACAGGTGGACATTCTGTGATTCTAAATTATAGAACCACCCATCAATTTCACGCTAAACAGCGTCAGGTACAACACCACGGTGAGCTGTGGAGGAAGGACCATATGTGGGTGGAGCCGAAGGTGGTGAAGCTTGAGGAGCTTCAACTTGGGGAATTATAAAATCCAATCCCCTAGGGTGGTTGGCCCCGCCTATCCACACATTATACCTGCTGATTAACTTATGGTCCAACACTGGCATTGGTAGCTGAATCATCTCATCCGACTTCCATTTGACCCCAAACTTGGCACATAAAACGCAAATGAGAGACGGATGGGGTAAACCTCTTGTGGTTCCTCGTCGTGCCGCATGGAGAATGGACTGCTGAATAAGGTGGCCGACATCAATTTTTAAGCCTTTAATTATGGAATATAACAGCACCGCTCGCTCCTTGGTGACATGGCTTACATGTGTGCATGGCATCAGTTTAGCGCATAAAAAGGCATACCAAGCCTTTCCATATAAACTGAGGTGTGACAGAGGAAATGTCATGCTACCTCGTTCATGCATGGTCCATGTAGTTCCCGGTTGACAAAGCTCGTGGATAAGTGCTTCATAGTCAGGGCCTTGACTCACAAGATTAGCGTACTCGTCGTTAAGTCCCTCTAATGGCAGTTCATAACAACCATTAATGTCTTCTTCGCCAATTTCGACAGTCTTGCCCCTCACAAACACCCCATAGTGGAAGTGCTCGGACACGTTGGCGTAGAACTCTTTAACGATGGCAATTACTGCTGGATCGGGTTGGTCAGTGAGTGTAAACCAATTTCTCTCAGCTATCATGACCGCTATGTTTCCGTCTTTGGATTGATCGGGCTTTAAACCTCGTTCGGGGATGAGAGAGCGAGTGGCCATCTTATTGTAGCGTTCCTGTGCCTCGGCGCTGACAAACCTTCAACTATCAAATTTTGGAGGAGCCGTGGCTGATCTAGAACCCTCTCCTCGTTGACGCTTTGATGCCATTTGAGTACTCTAAAAGTGAAACATGTATAAGTTAGACTATAGTTCAGAATGTCCAAGTGACCTCGTAGTTATCCAACGACCCCCAACAGGGGAGAATATAACATTAAAGAATAGTATGGTATGATTTGTTGGTACAACTTATAAGCAAGTCCGCACGACTCATAATCCACAAGGTAACTATACTCTGATCCTAGGAGAGACATGTAGACCATGAGAATTACATAACTAGAATTAGTGATATACATGCTTTTGGTGGGAAATAGCAAAGAAATTTCACTGAGGCATTATATCAAACACCTTATACGCGTGATGTAAATCTCTTGGAATCAAAGCATATGGAAACATTATACAACTCATATATAATGGCCTAACATGGCGTCCAACACCCAATTTAGAGGACAATTGGCACAAAACATACGAACTAAATTGGGCAACACATATTGATGGTAGTGTATACCTGCACTCTAGAATTCGTAGCAACATATGATATGAAGTAAGATGGAGTTTAGTGCACAACATACCGTTGATCTGTCAATAATAAACTGCAACCAAGTATGGACGAAAGTGTGTAAATCACAAAGTGATGCAGTGCAATCAGAATATGTGACGTGAGATGAGTGGACAGTTACTAGAGAATAAACTGAAGAATTAGATGTATGTAAATGGTGGAGATAATTTTGAAGTGTAACTGAAGTAGAAGTGGGGAAAATGAAGGGTTTTAAACAGGCGTGGAAGTAAAACTGCAACAAATAAGCGATCGGTATTTGGGCGCTGGGTTATATGGATTGGGCGCCGGGGCCGCCATCGATAGTAGAAAAGAGAACCATAGCGCCGGTATACTGAACTCGTTTCTACGTGAGAAGCCGGCCGGTGTCTTTGGGGTCGATGGAGTCTTTGAGTCATATAGCACCGAGGTATTTGAACGTCTTTGGCAAATCTTTGGCGTTAAGCGTTTGGGGCTCGATTTTGTGCATATGAGGTGAAGCAGCTCGTCAATTTGAACTTGGTTCTTTTGACCATAGCTTTATAAGCAAGTGCTTATTACCTGTAACAACTCCCAAGGACGTGAACTTATTTTAGCAAAATACTATTCTACTTAATTAAAAGAAAAAACAGGTGAAAATAAAGTGAAAATAATTCAAATAAACTAAAAACTCTTAGGGGTTGCCTCCCCATAGCGCTTGGTTTATAGTCGTCGGCCCGACTTGGCGGAGTTGCTCAATTGTTCATTGGCTCAGCGAGGTACATTGTCGTGGTTTGTCGATCTATGGATCCACTCCAATAGTGCTTGAGCCGTTGGCCATTCACTTTGAATGTATGCTTTGAATTCGGTTCCTCGACTTCAACATTTCCGTGCGGTGCGATAGATACAATCATGAACGGTCCCGACCAGTGAGATTTCAGTTTTCCAGGAAATAAACGCAATCGTGAGTTGAAAAGCAATGCTTGTTGGCCCGGTTCGAATGTCCGATCAAGAATTTTCTTATCGTGTCAGGCTTTGACTTTCTCCTTGTAGAGCTTTGCGTTCTCATAGGTATTGAACCAAAATTTGTCCATCTCATTTAATTGCAGTAACCTTTTCTTACCCGCTGCTTGTAGATCGAAATTAAGTTTCCAAATGGCCCAGTGTGCACTATGTTCTAGTTCGACCAGGAGATGACATGCCTTTCCGTAGACCATTCTGTAGGGTGACATGCCGATCGAATTCTTATACGCTGTTTGATATGCCCATAGGGCATCATCTAAACGCATTGCCCAGTCTTTTTGTGATGGATTGACCAGCTTTTCCAGAATTCGCTTGACCTCCCTATTCGAGACTTCCGCTTGACTGTTGGTTTGGGGATGATATGCGGCTGCAATTCTATGACGGACCCCATACTTTGTAAACAATTTAGTGAACTGTTTATTACAGAAGTGAGTTCCCTCATCACTGATTATCGCCCTCGGTGTCCCAAATCGTGTGAAGATGTTTTTCTTCAGAAATCGAAGGACAACGTTGGCATCATTCGTGGGAAAGCTGCGGCTTCTACCCATTTGGAAACGTAATCGACCGCCAACAGAATGTACTGATTATTGAAGGAGGATGGGAAAGATCCCATAAAGTCAATTCCCCACACATCGAATAGTTCAACTTCCAAAATTATGTTAAGTGGCATTTCATTACGCTTGGAAATATTACCTACTCGTTGACACCGATCACACTTTAGCATATATAGGTATGCATCCTTGAATAGAGAAGACCAGAAAAATCCCGATTGCAACACTTTGGCCGCTGTCCAATCTCCGGCGTAATGACCTCCGTAATCTGATGAGTGGCAATGACTCAATATGTTATCCATCTCTTCATGTGGCACACATCTTATAATCATTTGATCCGCGCAGGTCTTAAACAGAAATGGTTTGTCCCAATAATAATGCTTAACATCATGGAGGAACTTCTTTCGTTGTTGCGAATTCAAATCTGGGGGTAACACCTTAACAACCAAGTAATTCACATAATCTGCATACCATGGTAACGTCGTTGTTACTCGAAGAAGCTGTTCATCCAGAAATCTCTCATTAATCATGACGTTGTCTTTTTGCTGAACCTCCACCTTTTCTAACTGCGAAAGATGATCCGCTACCTGATTCTCGGTACCTTTCCTATCTCGGATCTCCAAATCAAATTCTTGAAGCAACAGTACCCATCGTATTAATCGCGGTTTGGCATCCTTTTTCTCAATCAAGTACTTAATCGCAGAATGGTCAGTGTAGACAACCGCAAGTAATTCTTTTTCAGTGGTCGTGTAGTTCAATTGAGCATCTGTCAACGTCTTGCTGGAGTAGTAGATAGTGTGAAAATTTTTGTCGCGGCGTTGTCCCAATACGGCTCCAACTGCGTAATCACTGGCATCGCACATCAATTCAAACGGTAAAGACCAATCGGGCGCCACAATAATTGGAGCTGACACCAGTTTCTTCTTTAGTACTTCGAAAACTTCAATGCATGACTGATCCATCTTTAATGGTACATCTTTCTCCAAGAGGGAACATAAGGGTTTTGAAATTTTGGAAAAATCTTTAATGAAGCGCTTGTAGAAACCCGCATGTCCCAAGAAGCTCCGAATTCCCTTTACAGAAGATGGAGGAGGTAGTTTCTCAATTGTCTCAATCTTCGTTTTATCCACCTCTAATCCTGATGCAAAAACCTTATGCCCCAAAATAATCCCCTCTTGCACCATAAAGTGACATTTTTCCCAGTTAAGAACTAGGTTAGTCTCCACGCATCGCTTCAGCACTAAAACCAGATTTTTTAAGCATGAATCGAAATTGTCACCGAACACAGAAAAATCATCCATAAATACTTCCAAATTCTGTTCAACCATATCGGAGAAGATCACCATCATGCATCGTTGAAAGGTTGCCGGCGCATTACATAAACCAAAAGACATGCGCCGAAACGCAAACGTACCGTATGGGCATGTGAATGTAGTTTTTTCTTGATCTTTCGGGGCTATGGTAATTTGATTATACCCGGAATATCCATCCAGCAGACAGTAGAATTGATATCCCGCTAACCTATCCAACATCTGATCAATGAACGGCAAGGGGAAGTGATCCTTGCGTGTGGATTTATTCAGCGTGCGGTAATCCATACATACTCTCCATCCTGTAACGGTTCTAGTAGGGATGATCTCATTCGCTTCATTCTTCACCACTGTCATACCCCCTTTCTTTGGTACGCATTATACATGACTTACCCATGAACTGTCCGAAATTGGATAAATAATGTCGGCATCCAACCACTTTATGATCTCCTTTTTTACCACATCCTTCATAATGGGGTTTAGCCTTCTTTTCTGCTCAATGGTTGGTCTTGCCCCCTCTTCCAATAAAATTTTATGCATACAGAATGACGGACTAATTCCTCGAATATCCGCTATGGTCCATCCGATTGTTGTTTTGAACTCTCACAATACCCTTAGCAGTTTCTCTTTTTGCGTGTCCGTTAACTCTGTTAAAACAATGACTTGTATGGTAGAATCTTTCCCCAAATAAGCATACTGCAGATGAGATGGTAGCGGTTTTAATTCCAACACCGGTGGCTCTTCTATTAAGGTTTTGAACTTTTTACCTTCCGTTTCGGGCCTTCAAGGGTGTCGAATGGTTTATTACTTTTTCGGATGAAAGATGGGGTATCTAGCCATTTGACATACTCAATGTCATCATCAATACCACTTTCGTCCATCCCGAACAAAATAGTTTCTAGCGGGTCCTCTGAATAATTTCCACGGAACTTGTGATTAACTAATTCCTCCATGATATCCACCCGCATACACTCATTTCGGATAAGACATGGACTTAAATACATTAAAGGTGACCTGTTGATCTTCAACTTGCATCGTCAATTCACCTTTTTGCACGTCAGTCAATGTTCTCCCCGTTGCTAAGAATGGTCTCCCGAGAATAATTGGAATTTCGCTATCTACTTCACAATCCAAGATAAAGAAATCCGCGGGGAAAATGAATTTATCCACCTTCACTAAAACGTCTTCAACAATACCTCGTGGATACGTAACGGACCGATCCGCCAACTGCAAGCTGATATTTATCGGTCTTGGTGCTTGAAGTCCAAACTGGCTGTAGACGGATAATGGCATCAAATTTATATCGGCCCCAAATCACCTGATGCTCGTCCCAAAAACTGATTTCCAATTTCACATGGAATATTAAAAATACCCGGATCCTTGAGCTTCGGAGGTAACTTATTCTGTATAATTGCACTGCACTCTTCGGTCAACGCCACTGTCTCAAACTCACCCAATTTCCTCTTTTTCGACAAAACTTCCTTCATAAACTTGGCGGAACTCGGCATTTGTTCCAAGGCTTCTGCGAATGGGATGTTGATATGCAATTTTTTTAAAATATCCAAGAATCTTGAAAACTGTTTATCCAACTTGGATTTCTGAAACCTCTGTGGATATGGTATAAGAGGCATTGTGATGATTGGTTCCGGTGCTTTCTGCTCTAAGGTCTCATCTTGACGTTTTTCGGCTTCCACAACTTCCTCTGTTTCACCTATTGCATTGTCCCTCTTTTCCTTATCCTTAGTTGTCTCTTACAAATCCTTCCCACTACGTAAAGTCACAGCCTTGCTATGCTCATCTCTGCCCAGATTTATCTCTGTATCACTAAGGAGTGTTACGTGCGGTCGATTATTCAGTGCATGTGCCATCTGCCCCATTTGATTTTCCAGATTCTTTATCGAAGCACCTTGGCTTTTCACATTCATATCTACTTGATTCAATAACTTGTCTTGTTCCCCGAACCTTTTGTCAGTAGCTGAAATGAATTTTTCCAAAGCTTCTTCCCAACTTGTCTGGTATTTCTTGTTCTGTCAGGTTTTCGTCCTCAGGTGACACTGCACTAGTCAACTGCAATTTCCGAAACTTCCTTTCGATATCGTCTGTGTAAGAAAAAAGTTCCTTTTTAGCCCTTGATCTAGTGTGCATACACTCACAAATAATTCCTACAAATACAAGAAGAAAAATAAATAACGTTTAAATTAAGACCGAATTGGTTATAACTAATATAGAATTAATATTAATAAAGAGTTCCCCGGCAGCGGCGTCAAAAACTTGTTGTTTGATTTCACAATCAATAAATTTGTGCAAGTGTACACAGTCAACAAGTAATAAAGTGATAAGATAGAGTGTCGATCCCACAGAGAATTCTAATCAATAAATTCCAACTACTAGCACTATATCAATCCAATTTTATTTAAACAACCATAAAATGTGATTTTTCAAAATAATAAAACTAGAGTAAGCAATTCAAAAGAAAGTATTCTAAAAATAAACCAAATAAATAAAACTAAGATTTTAATGAATGAAATCGAATAAATAAAGATTAAGACTCCAATATCCCCAATTGTGAACTATAAATTAATTATCCAATTATCCCAATTATTATGCCTACTGAATTGTTAACAGGAATTCTAAGTGTCAAAAGCCCTTTCTCAAGTGATCAATTAACTTCTATTTAATCCAATTAATCTTGTTATATTCCTATGCAAAACAATTAAATTAAACGCATTAAATTCCAATTCTCAACGTGTTACATGCAGTGAACAGATATTTTCATTCCATTCACAACCCTAATTATTCGTCATGTAAATAATTAAGAATACAAGTTATCATGCCCAGTTCTAACCCTAGATCTCCTCTTTCAATTCTTTCTCAAGTAACAAGGTAATTATTGGCCAAATAATTAATCAATAAGCACAAAGCAGGATAAACAATTCACTTCGACATAAATAATTGGAATAAATCGAATAACTAATTTATAGACATAAAAGGTTCAATTGGAATCTTAATTAAAGAATTAGTTCATAACGGAAATTAAAACCAACAATCTTTTGCAAAACATTCTTAAGGAATTACGCAAATTGAAAAATAGGAGATAAAGAAAAACTCTAGAGCCAATCCTTCAATCTTCAAGTAATCCCTTCCTTCGTCTTCAATTGTAGTAGTCCCCTCTAATTCAGTAAAATAACTTTATATACTCTTCACATTGCACCACAATCCTAGTCCAAATCAACTTCTCAAATAACCTCAATTCATGCGCAAATAAACCCTTAGTCAACGCTGGCTGCTCGGTCAGCAGAGATATCACATTGGTAGCCATTATTTGGAATGAACTAGCTAGAGCGCCCCAGCGCTGGTCTTGAATTTAATTACCATTATGCCATTATCCGCTTAAAAATCTCATATTGTCCCTACAGCTCCCGAATCTGCAAAATACAACTAAACACAGTAAAAATGCTTCTAAATGGCTAAAGAATACACAAATTAAAGCTCAAGTATATCCAATTCATGGGTATATTATCCAATCATCAACATGTCCTAATCTAACATGCGACATATCCAAAGATTCAACAATATAAGCAAAAGAAGCATTCTTATTATTCAATTCAGCAGAAGCATTAAGTACAAATAAACCCCCATTACAAAAGCATTTCCCAACAAATTCCCCATTACGAGTAAGTACAAGTTTATCAGACTCAAACACAAGTTTAATGCCAGCTTTGTTCAACAAAGATCCGGACACAAGATTTCTACGAATATCAGGCACATGAAGTACATCTTGCAAAGCAATTGCTTTCCCCGAAGTTAATTTCAGTAAAACTTTCACTCTCCCTGCAACATTGGTAGCTCAAGAATCCCCCATGAAAACCTTTTCTCCATTAGTCAAATTTTCGTAGTTAAGAATTACGTCTCTATTCACGTAAATTTGTCTAGTGGCACCGGTGTCTACTACCCATTCCGTGAACTTGTCAACTAGGTTTACTTCTGAGACAACAACAACAATAATGTCATTGGATTCAACCAAGTTCGCTTGGGGCTTAGGCCGAGAGCTATTATTATTATCTTGCCCCTTGCGAAAGTGACATTTCATAGCAATATGGTCAGGTTTGCTACATACGAAGCAGGGGCCTATAGTGAAAAGTTTTTGAATTTGATTGGGATTCTTGAACCTATTATCCTTTCTTCCCATTGATTTATGATTTTTCCCTTTGTAATTTTTTGACTGATAATTTTGGTTCTTCCATTGTGACTTTTGTTCTTCGAGATTAACCTTGACAGTATGACTTGGAACTATATCTCCTCTTTCTTTAGCCCTGTTTTGTTCTTCAATATGTATGTGTGCCACTAGTTCCTGCATAATAAAATCTTTAATTTCATATTTAAGGTTCATCTTATAATCTTTCCATGAAGGTGGTAACTTTTCGATAAGTGCAACAACTTGAAAAGTCTCACATATTTTCATGACTTTCCCAGAGTTTTCAACAACATATTTAGATTTTAAGGCATCCCAAATCTTCTTAGCACTTTCATACGGATATTAAATATCAACGGTTTCAGTAGTATTATCAGAAATAACAATAGCAGGAGCATCCATATATAACACATTCTAAATTTATAGTTTCCAAATAAAATAGCATGTCTTCTGACCATCTCTTAAAATTTGAACCGTCAAAACGTTCAATTTTCAGAAGATCTATATCCTTTTTTACTCAACCATATTATTAAAGCCATACCAAAAAATACTAATATACATAACGAATGTTTTCAAAATATACAATATAGAATTTTGTCGAAACTATAAATTTTGAAGCATAACCAATATCTTTTCGGGTCTACCAATTTATAAAGCGATCAGTGCGTTTAGAATTTAAAACATACACGAGTCTCTCACAAACGCAAAAAAAATATTTAAAATTTATATGCCAAAAAAATTATTTAAAATTTATATGCCAAAAAAATTATTTAAAATTTATATGCCAAAAAAATTTCTATTTCTTTTTTCTTGGATTTCTTTTCGGCAAAAATAATGGTTACAATCAATTATTTCTTAAACATTAATACACGATAATTTGACATTCCCCTGTCAAAATAAATTCACAGCTCAAACCCTAAACTAAAAATATTAATCCTCAAGTTCCATAATTAGGCTTCTGATTTCTGGCCTTCAACCATCATCAGTTATCACGTTCATTACTTCCAGAAAAATGAAAGTCAAGCCTATTCTGGAAAATAAAGTTGTAGTCACATCCTAGGTTTCATCGGACATTTTCCCGGGGCCTGCGGTGTCTTTCATCATTCAAATAACCGTTTCCCGTAGACCGGTTATCGAAATTTTGGCCTCGTCCATGTTCCCGATTACCAAAGTTCTCTCGTTTAGGGCTTTTAAAATTTCGCAAATTACCCCCTCCAGCACCCTTCCTACACCCATCGTAGTCATCCCCACGAAATCCTGTGTCATGATGACGAGGGCCTTGGGATGATCTATCAAACTTGTCTTTTAAAGGGCTCTTTCTGTCGTGCATTGTACCTCGGGATTTGAACCCTGAATTTTCAGAAACATCAAAACCACCACGACCCTTGGACACGTTTCTTCTTCTATCAAAACCCGTTTTACTGCCTTTATCTCTACGAAATCGTAAATTTTCACCATCAGACTCTGAGTCGGAGAAATCTTCAGAATTGTGACTTGCTCTCCTCCCAAAATCCCTTCTAGAACCCCCTTTATTCCCTTTATTCTGCCTGGATCGAAAATTTTCATCGTCTTCAGAGCCAGAACTGGGCCCAATGTCTTCATCTGAGCCATAAGTAATCGCCCGTCTACCTCTAGGTCTTTGTCGGGAATCAGCAACGTGACTAGATTTCCAGTTCCGATGAACTGAAACCTCTTCGTCTGAATCAAAATCTAGTTCATCAACCTCAGATACAGAAAAAGCAGCATTTCGATGCCTTGGCTTTGATGCCTTAACATTTCTAAGAGAATTGGTTCTTGGAGCATGCCAATTGTCATTATTGCCTTTAGTATCGTCACTATCAGAATTAACTTCAAGCTCGGAGAAGTCAATTGAAGCAGTTTTCTGTACTTAGTCCCTACTTTGCGTGTCTAGCTCGTAACTCTCCAAGCCATCTTCTTCATCGTCAAAATCATCAAATCCTGTTCCAGGCTGCTTAGGACGAAGATCGGAGAATTCTCTTTCTTGTGCCATTGGAGGCCTTTGGCTCCTATGAAAACCTTCTTCAGATCTTCTATTATTTTCACTTTCAGGCCGTCTAGCTTGAGGGAAATCTTCATCCAGTTTATGAGAATCTGCATACTCGAAAGCAGCAACATCTGCTCCATCAGATTCATTGTCGTCAAAGTCAAAATTCCAGGCATCCTTTCTGCCAGAAATTTTCTCCGGCATTGTCCTGGGACCACGTTGCCTTTCCTGCATTTTGTTCTCCATAAATTCATCAGTGGGCCGCTTACATTCACAATGAAAACATACCACATTTCTCCTGTAGTTCAAGAAATTGCATCTGCCAAAGGATAGGACCAAGAAGTATGTTAACTATTTACAGACCAAAGGTATGAACACTTGAAAATTTTGCATTTAGGATGTAAAAATGGAAAGGTACTCAGTTTAAATCATTGATTATAAGGTTGCACAGAGTCAAACAGAGGACAGTTTGAGAGCAACAAGCCAACAACAAGCTATCGATCCTTTTCTACAAAGTAAAACTTCCTTCACATCCCCCCCCCCCCCACCCCAGCCTCATTTATTCTCTCTGTTTTTTTTAATCCCATATCACCAACAAACTACCAGGGGGGAGAGAAGTAGAATGAGCAGGCATATGACGGAACAAAAGAAGATGAGAAAGGACTATTGTAATCATCAATGTACTACCTTCATTTTCAAAAAATAGTCCACCCCACAAACCCAACACTGGAAAACTCTTCCATCCACTCTAGCCGACTTATAGAAACATGATGGACAACAATGGCAAGCACAAATACACAGACAAGTATACAAAAAATATCTACTTCCAGTAATTTGTGTCAGGAAGAAGAAAAATCAAGACTGGATGTTCTTTTTGGAATTTTTTTTAAAAAAATTCCAAAATAACTAGAACAGCGTAAAGAAGAAACAGAACAAATAAAGCAGAACATACTCGGGGCATTCCCATTCTCCTGGAAGAAGTTGCTTCTTTGGACGATTGGCATCACATTGCAGGCACACACCATTCTTTGCGAAATTCATGAAATCACACCTGAGATCCACAATTTACAATCCTTAGCAATAGCAAACCATACAAGAGTCTTAATTCTATACAATCACGTGATTATATGAGGAGATAACAGAAAGCAACTCAGAATGAGTTTCAGATAACTCTGAACAATGGCCTCAAATTTATTACGTCATATATGGTGGGTCATTCTGCATCGCAACTAGCAAGACGTTCCGAAATACACCATTGCATATTATATAATATTCAGATATCTATGATCTTGTGCAGCCAAAGTACTCAAGATAGATGATTTAGAACTGATGACAGAGCAGTTAATCATCACCCAAATGCAGTGTTCATTTGAGTTTTAAATGGGGCTATAGGAAGGACATACTAAAAAATACAAACTTCAATATAACCCATATATAACATCATTATTTTGTAAACTAATTCATTGTATCTATGACCTCCTGATTAACACCTTCATTTTAATATTCTGCTATGTAAATAATGTAACATATGCAACAGACAATCAAAGAATTTCATTTGACAAGCCATTTACTAAATAAATGCGGTAAACAAAGGCATATTGGATATCTGATGAAAATTAAGTGACTATTCAGCGATTTCAAAGTGATGAGTACATCATATGAAATTATATAAATATTGAAACTAATACTTACTTCGGACAGAGCCAATCCCCCTTTTTCATTTCAATATCATCACGTCCAACCCGCTTTCTTGGAGGGGGAGGTGGTTGCTTCACTTTTGGTGGGGGCTTTTTGATAATTGGAGGGGGAAGATTTGGGTCAATCGGCACTGAACTAATCTTGACCACCTGATGAAGCAATTTACGAACTACAGTCTTCACAGATTTTAACTTGGGAAGGGACTCGTTCACAACTGATCCATTCACAGGATCAAAGCCATATGTCAATAAGACACGCATGATATCAATGGTCCTTGCCTCATCTTCTTTATTTGTTAGCAGATATCCCCTTTCACAGGAGCTCCTCAAACTGCAAGAACTACAGACCTGACGTATGAAGAAAAGTCAATTTATATATCTGGTTATACTTTCAATATCCCACATAAATGGACTTTCTTCCAGAGATTTTTTCACCAAAGAAGAAACCATAATCTAAAGAAATGCCTGGGTGCCAAGAAAGTGCATGGCACAACTTAGAAATTTGTCTAGGGCCTCTAGGCCAAGATAAGATGACTTCATACAGAATTAATCAGAGGCTCAACGTACCAAAAAGGCTTGCCACTTTTCAACTGTATAGTGAAAAAGGGAGATACCCTAGGGGGTATCTTACTAGTATATCCCATAGGGTTAATACATCAATCTTTAGGAAGTACGGATATAAAGAACAGATAAAAATATTTGACATATAAACTTACATATAATTTGGTGATGTTTATCAAAGACTATATTAATGAAAGTTCAATAAATCTCAATCGTCAAAAAATATATTTATTTTACAAGGTTATAATAATGGAGCTATACAACCTCAAATTAAATAAAAACTAACAAGATCTCATATTTTTGCATGATCTTTCCATCCGTACAGTTAAATTTTATCAAAAGATCAAGATCAAATCATTTCATAAAACTAAGGTATATAACTTAAATACCCTAAATGATATCTCCCACAAGCCCGTGTACATTATTTTATAGTTACTCGCTGAAACTACACCTGAGAATCATTCTTGGTATTTTTTTTATTTTCATTTTCATGTTATTTTAAAAAAAAAATTGTGCAGAAACATTGTAGTTAGTTACTAATTTCAATGTTCTAAAAGGAGGTAAGCGGTAGGCGGTAGGCGGGCTGTCGGGGAGCCTAGCGCCTAGGGGGCCTAGGCATGATTTTTTATTTTAAGTAAATTTTAATATTTTAGCTTACATTTATCCAAACAAAACAATAATATAAAGCAAAACAATCTATAATAAAGATAATAAAGGCTTTTGCTTAAAGTTCAAACACATCTATGTTACCACTATCAAAGTCCAAACACAAACATGCAATTGTTCAAAGTTCAAACATATTTTTAACGTATTACTTTTATTTATAAACAAGATTGTTATTAAATAATAAAATTTAAAATTTCAAGAATTCAATTTAATATTAAAACTTAAAAAATTAAACATAAATTTAAGAATTATATTGAATTAAACTAAATATTACAAATGTATCATCATTTATATAATTTGAAGTTGGTACAAGTTTAAAAAATTAAAACTATAATAAAATTATTTATTTTGACTTGATCTTATTCACTTCTTGTTATGATTTGATGTGCTACAACTTACATTATGAATATAGTAAATCATTAAAAAAAAATATCAAGATCTGGTTTGGGTAGTTATTAAAATAAAATCTGGAATGATTTTTAGCGCCTTAATTTCCTAGAGGATTTTTGGGAGCCTAGAGCCTAGGGCGTAAGGGGACCTAGACGGAGGATTTTTAGAACACTGACTAATTTACACTAGAATGACAATGTAAGGGCATGTTACAGGTTCTAATCAAATGAAGAATTCATTGGTGCCAGCAGACAAACCATAACATTCAAGACAAGTAGCTGAAACAAAAAATCCTAGCTGTTTTAGAAAGGGGAGTTAAAACAAAAAAATATGACCAGTAAGTTCTCTTGCTTTCCCTTATTCTCATAACAGTGTGTACACACGCACACACATAATATATCCCCAGGCACATTTCTTTTCCTTTTTGATTTTATCACCCATGAAATCCTCTAGTCTGGTCAGTTCGAAAAAGGGATTGCCGTATACAAATCTCTTATCTTTTTATTTTTTCTTATTCCACAACAAAATTCTAAGGATGTTCCCTCTTTTGCTTTCTTCTTCTTCTTCGTTTTCCCCCTTCTTCCTTCTTCTTTACCTCTGAGCCTTGAATCCATCTGTATATGTTGGTATGCTATTTCTCTTATGCATCTATACTCACATAAAATGTATTTTTACCAAGTATAAAGGATGCCAAATTCCAAGATATCGCATTCCACCTTACATTGTTGCTGCAAAGTAACTGATGGGTTGTAATGTTGCATCTGTTAACAGAATTCCAACATCATCTTGATGTAATATAAAGTCTATACCAACTTCTTCCAAGTCCTTTTCTAATATTTTGGATAGTTTTCCTTAGGTACCCATACCCAAACAATGTGACCAGAAAACATTTCCAGAACCGAAGGAGAAAATAAATAACAATTTTTGGTGCATGTGGAAAAAGACGAGAGAAAATCATAGAAAATGCTTTTTGCCAAAAATATAACCTAAGAAAAGGTTAAAGGAGTATAACACTTACATCTCCTTCATCAAGGTTGGCATGTTTCCTCAACAATTTGGCAGAAAAAACCACCTTCTTGTCTGCACTAGGGCATCCATAACCAACCAAAACCTGGATATCCTGTCTCGACAACGACCTGAAATCAACTGACATCCTAAGCACATCGTAATCAAAGTAACATTGATCAAACAATTTGATACATCATACAAAACAACAAAGAACTGAAGACCCCTCTACTAGCAATCTTCGACCAGAAAGAACCACATAAGTTCAAAATATTGACATAAAAGCATTAAAGATTTTATGCATGAAGCTAAACCAATTGATGTAGAGTTCTAGACCTAGGGTTCCAGCTCCACACCTAAACAATAGGTTCGCTCATTAGCAACCAAGATAGATTTGCCTACCCAAGGACACTAAGAGATGTTTTGACCAATCACAACCAGATCAATTTCATAAATTCTCAATATCAATAGCTTATCCCCCGCTCACATTCATATTCATAATATAAAACCCTAGTGGGCCTAATAAGTAATTATTAAATACTCATTAAAAAACACTTAAAAAATACTCATAGAAGACCCTAATAATACCTAACCTAGTCAAATACAAAAATATAGTTAACTATAGTCTCATTTCTTATACAAGTCAATTAATATATAGAATCCTTACTTTTCTTATATCTTTGATCCCTATCATTCTCCTTTGGTTAGTGAAAACTCAATCCAGCGAAAATGAACAACGAACTCATCAGTGCTAAGAGAAAACTTTTGGTCACCTTGACCAACATATTAACATGATAAACCTTGGAAAACAATGATAAGAATGATAAAAAATCGTTGCAATCGTCTCAACTTGATCATCAGTCTTGACTAGTGTTGTTAAAGGCGCAAGGCCCATCCCATCCCACGTTAGGCATCTCGCCTTGCCTAAGGCGAGGCTCGGCGTGGGTCTCATCGAAGTTATGTAAAAAAAAATTCCTAGACCATCAATTGCAGCCTCCTTCTCCAGGTAAGTCTCTCCCTTCTCCTTTTTTTTATTCTCCTCTTGCCCAAAAAAATGCTATTTTGCAAAATACTAAGGGGTTATGCTGCCCAATTTTTTTTTAGAAATTTTGGATACTTTACTACACTGCTATTTCGGTGTACTAACTTATCAATTAATTTAATATGTGTATATAACTTATAAGTATTTTGTTAATATTTAAATATGCATTTATATTGTTGTTTAGTATTTACTACTTATATATATATATATATATATATATATATATATATAAGATTGTAAGAATTTAACTATGTATTTATGCACAATGTTATTATGATATGATTATATCAGTGTATCGCTATACTACATAGGTATTGTCTTTGAACTTGTTATAGAAACTTTTTGAACATGCTTTAGAAGTTTGTAAAATTACTTAATGGTTGATAAATCTGATTAGTAAATGATTAAGTGTGTGTGTGTGTATATATATATATTTAATTTTTTTTAAATATGTGCGCCTCGCTTCGATTAGGCACACGCCTCGCCTCGCGCCTATGCCCCAAGGAGACCTTTGCGCCTCATGCCTTAAATAACAATGGTCTTGACATCTAGTGTCCCCTCAACTTGTTGTTTATGGAAGCTGCAGCACCTTGTATTTTTTACTGTTGATCTTCATCTTGGTCAATTGCAAGATATGAAAAAACTCTTAAAGGAAGAAGAATTCTGTTTTTGCTTTCCTTCCTTTATCTCATCTTCCGGTATAATAGTAAATCTCTATTTGATTCAACAACCCCTGCATGCTTGGGACGACGTTCATGCTTGCACCCTCCCAATCTTTTTCCTAATGATTTTGCTCCCTCAATTTCAACCGCGTATTTTTTGTGAACTTTATTGTGGTTTGTTTCACCCAGTTTTATAGGTTGCTCACTGTAAGGTCATGGGCCAAGAGAGTAAATAAATAGAAGTTGAAGGAGCAGTAGTTAGGAGTTTCTAGAAGATAAAGGTCACATGTAATGAGAGCTTGTTAGGCTTCAATAGAAAGGTGCAAATTAGTAGTGCAAGTCTATGCAAGATACTAGATATCCTAATCTAGTATAAATGGAGAGGCTTAGATGGTGTCAGATAGGAATTGGAAAATTGTGCTTCCACAACCCCCTCTACAATCTGTCTCAATCTTTAGCTGGAACGCCAATCTTTTTAGTTCGTGGAGCAGGCCGATCTTTTTGGTTCGTGGAGCAGATAAAGGAATAATATACCATACATGGGCTAATACGTGGTATGCTAGGGATAGCTTTATATGAATACTTATAGCTTAGAATTCTATTAGAATCCAAATGTAATAAAGTTGAATTTCATATAAGATTTTTAGTCGCATCAACATGTTAACCGTCTTTGATATACAAATGTTATGTTTGAGGCTTTGAGCTAATTATAATATTGATGTTTGTGTAACTAATGGTAAATAATAGAGAAATATTAGGGTCGCTAAATTTAGAATTGCAGAACATACTATTATCATGTTTGGAAGCACAAGTACCAAAATGCAATTGACTAAGGAGTATCTAATAACTTTGATTTGTCTTCCTCAATCGTAAATTTTCAAAGCCACATGGACACATGGCAAATTACAGTTAAGTTTCTCATTCTATTGAGTTATTTGTTGTAACTGTTAATCTTCTTGCAAAAACCATCAATCCATGAACGAATGAATCTGGCCAATCCTCTCTTCTTTGTTCGGGAAGTTTAGGAATTCTATTGAGGAGAGAAAACTTCTATTCCACAGATTGCAAGCTGGAATGCCTGGTCATGCGCAATCACTTTTTTATCAGCTGAAGGGGAGAGTATTGGGGAGTTGCACAATGCACATGTTATCAGGATAAATTACATATTGAAATACTTAACGATATGAGAGAAACACAGCGAGTTAGGCTATCAAATTTCAACTTTCTTATTAATTTCCAAGCTGGGATGCCTGGGCATGTGTGATCACATTGTGCCAAGGGTATTGGACAACACATGTTTTTATTAGGGCCAAATTACATCTACTTCATTAATAGCATCAGTTAGTTTCACGAGCTGTGTATCTTTTTGGACCACCTTCCCCTGCCATATTTCCTCCCAAGAACTGCTTTAAAACTTCGAAAAATGGTATATCTTGGTCAATAATTCTTATCTTACAATGCTCTTTGTATAGTTACCATCTTACTGAATGCCATGACTTGATGCAGCTCAGGTCCTAAAGCATGCTATCTGTTATCTAGGAAGCTTAGTTAATAGTCTGTTAATGTATGTAGGATGAGATCTCAATGACTCAAAAAGTACAATGGTAATTGAGGTGAGTTTTCAAGCGTTGTAAGTTGCAACTTACTGAAGTTTTCTATTATATTATTTTCCTTTTTGGGAGGGGGGGAAGTGGTGCAGAGGAGCTGGTATCTGAAAACCTAAGAGGGTTAGTGGCATGTGGTCCAAATCTTATGTTATAATTAATACCGACTCCGCCAAAGATTTAGTGCAAACTTAACCATGGATATATGAAATTTAATCAGAAATTTATATTCAAACACACTATACTATTGCAACCTTCTTTCATGCAAAAGTTGACCAATTTATTGATCAATTGTTTTTGCTCACCATCCAAGCCCAACATATAGCTTAGAATTTCCTTAGAATTTCCAAGCAATTGGAAGCCGCTTTCGATGATGACGATCGAATGCCACTAGACAGAATTTCTTAATATGAGAGAGTTATTCCAAGTAGTAAAACCAGAATTACTACAATCCCTTTTTATACTATTGACAGACTAATTGATTAAGTATTACACAAACCTCACCAGAGGATTCACCTTTTTCACTTTGAAAATTTAAAAACAAAGGCAGATCATTTTTCACAAAATTAAATCCAATTATGAAAGTAGTTTCTTCTTCACTAGTTCTGAATTAATAGAATTAGCATGATTTAATATCCAAAAAAACGAAATGGTTTAATCTTGTTAACAAATAAAAATATTAATTAAAAAAATCAATCTTTCTAGAAATCAAGGTGCCCCTTTAAGCTCCTCATTTTGTCTTCATAAAAGATTATATTTTTCCACATTCTTATCATAATTACAATCCCATAAACAACTTAAATATCCAAATGTGCCAACAAAACAGTAAGAAAGATACCACAAACCTCAAAATATCGAACCGGTCTTTCCCAAAATTGAGACAGGCAGTCTGAACAGTCTTCCAATCCCGGGTAAAATCAAAACCTTCCTCCTCCACTTCAGACATATCAAACCCCAAATCCTCGACCATTTTATTCTCATCTTTCCTCTTATGATCAAAATAATTCTGCCGAACCAATCTCTCCATCAATTCAATCCATTCTGGCCACGGGTGCACCAATTCCACAGCCTTATTCATCAACCCACCTCCTTTTTCTCTCCTCTCTACCTCATTCACCTTCAATTCACTTTCCAAAACAGCACTATTGTGGTTTTTGTTCTTGGATTCGCGCCAAGCGCGGATTCGTTGGAGGGTTTCGTCTTTCTGGGAGCGTTCTCTCTCAATGGCGTCGATTTGATCGAATACGAAGCTCATTCGAGAAGAAAGGGAAGAGGGCTTTGGCTGGTTTGCTGCAACGGAGGAAGGTTTGGTTTCGGTTTCTAGGGAGGAAAGGGAAGAAAAGTTTGTAAATTTGGGGTTTTGAGGAGAGAGATAAAAAGAGAGGAGGGCGAATTTGTGGAGGTTACAGCTCCGGGAAGAAAATCGCCGGTTGATGAGAAGAAAGAGAGCCATTTATTAAAGTAGAGAGACTGAGAAACAGGGGTTTAAGTTAAACCCTACATGAGTGTAAGAAATGTGAGGGGGCGTCAGTAGATCCTCAAATGTTTGTTTCACTTATAAATTTGATACAAAGAGTATCATATATTTTTTGTTTCTTTACGCTTCTGTACAACAATTAGAAAATAATTATAGGATTAATACATTCATAAAATAATTATAAAAATAGTACAACACAATAACCACGTAACACTTATCAAAAAATATGGAGATCAAAGGAGAAAACATTGAAAAAAATAACATAAAATTCACACGACTACTCTCTGATTCCATCATGGTTGCACATGTTGAAAAAAACAAATCCTCCGGATAACATTTGAAAATTGTTCTTAAACTTTTTATAATTAATTGGTAACTCAATAAAACTGAATTGGTTACCTTTGTATGGTTTGGCTACCAACTGCACTATAAAAAAAAAACATGCACTGTGAAAAAAAAATGTACCAACGGCGACCATTGTAGAACCCAATAAAACTGTTCATGATTGCATATGTTGAATAAAACAAATTCATGTAACACTTGAAAACTGTTCTTAAATTTTTTATAATTAATTAGTAACCCAATAAAACTGAATTGGTTACCTTTGTATAAAGGTTTGGCTACCAACTGCACTATAGAAAAAAATGTACCGACGATGACCATTGCAGAAACCAATAAAACTGTTCATGATTACACATGTTGAAGAAAATAAATTCGGGTAACACTTGAAAACTGCTCTTAATTTTTTTATAATTAATTGGTAACCTAATAAAACTGAATTGGTTACCTTTGTATGAAGGTTTGGCTACCAACTGCACTATGGAAAAAAAATGTACCGACGACGACCATTATAGAAACCAATAAAACTGTTCATGGTTGCACATGTTGAAGAAAACTAACTCAGGTAACACTTGGAAATTGTTCTTAAATTTTTTATAATTAATTGGTAACACAATAAAAATGAATTGGTTACCTTTATGTGAAGGTTTGGCTACCAACTGCACTATGGAAAAAAATTGTCTCGATCATGAAAAGTGCAGACGGCAATGGCCGATAAAAACAGAAGCGAACAACAGTAGTGGCAGTCTTAAGCAGGACTACAAAGATGAGCGAGGGGATCGTGTTGGAATACATACTAGGAGATCCAGTTGGGGAAGGAAAAGTGGAAGCTGGGATATGTCACCCGAGGTTCTTACTATGTCATCTAGAGTAGGAGAAAGAGAAGAAACCCGAATGGTGGGAGCAGTATTAGCAGCTTAACTACTTCCCAGCCAACAGAACCTAAATTATAATAGATTGATAGATATATAGATAACGTCAGAAATGAGGAATGAATAGATTTAGTAGTTTGATATGGGGTTGTTTAATGGCGGTATGATTTTTAGTTCATTGTGCTTCCACCAAGTGCTGAATGTTGGTTTTACCATTGTGTTTTCAGAAGTTACTGTGTGGTCTCTGAATTATTTTTGGTATTAGTTGTTCTACCAAGGTGTTAATCTGGTAATGTGGGGTATAATAAGCTCATGTACTATGACAACCCCAAATCCTGATACTTCATTTCCACAAGATTTGATGCTCACTATCCAAAACAATCACATCCAACTACCCATAATCTAGGATAAAGACATAGATTAAATAACTTAAACAATAATCCTCCCCATTAAAGGGTTACATCAACTTAAAACAAATCCAGGTAATCTAACATTAAATTATTACATAAGTTTACGGAACACATCACATAAACAAATAAGTCTCATAACATAAATTCTTTCAAATAAAATAAACCAAGTCTTCATCACTTGGTTGCTTTGCCTTTGCCTTTGCCCTTGCTAGTGTTCAGCTCGTCAAATCTTTCAACCTTAGCTGCAACGTTTTATATGCAAGAGTGAGCAAACAAGTCCTCACAAATATAATGATGACAATAATAACATCATAGAATAGACAATAATTACTCAATAATAAAGAACTCGACCTTTGAATCAAAATTAGAAAGTTGGATCGAATTATATATCTGAGGGTCTCAAGACCATGAACTATGTCCCTGGTTGTTAAGTATTTCTACTTCAACCTTTAACAGTCATTAGACTATATGGACCTTTCCTCTCGTACTTAGGGGGATCAGCCTTTTGTATCATATATTGTGCACAAACATCTTAACGCTAACGCGTAAATAATCCCCTATAATAGGGTTGTTCATCTCAGTTTGATTAGAATTCCGCATTAAAGAAAGTTTAGTTTGGATTAGCTTAACAATGTTTCTAGAATTTTAGAACTCTCATTGACTATGGACTAGTCAAATCAATAAAGGTTCACTAGCCATTCAAGGTTACAATAAAATGATATTGAACTACGATGTTTGAATCAAAGATTAACTCGCAATAATATGCAATTGAATAAAGCATTGTATATCTAATGTACTATCTTCAAAAGAATTAGAAAGTTTTGTACGAATTAATGATCAATTTAAGCTTTGCATTAACAAGAAACAATGGATAGGTACTTGAACAGTTATAATTACAACATTAACAAGTTCAAGATTAGAAAACTTGCTCAATAAAAAGTAGGGTATAGAAGCTTACATAATAATAAACAAGATAGGAATAAAAAACTTGCTCTATGTAAAGAAATAAGGTTTAGGAACTTGCCTCGTGCGTAAGCTATACAATTATAACACACGTTCGTCAAAAACCCTACATATATCATTAGAATCGCAATACCGATTAGTTACACTAAAATTAACCCTATATGTTTAGTTCTCATTTAAATCCAACTTGTTAACATAATTCAAGTTCTAACTTTTAAATTAATAACACATCACCAATCTGAAATCATAAGTCTAACATAGCGACGTAACTCTTAAACCACATCTCAAGACTTAAACAAATCATAAGTTAAAGTTTTCCTCAACTTATTAACTTTACAATTTAAGATCATCAAATACATGTTTACAATCTGTTATAGAACTTTATTACATGCTTCACACAACATCAAGAACATTAGATTAGTTTAAATCAACACATCATGGATTGGAACATAAAATAAAATAAATTGTTTCGCCACGTGGGAGGCTGAATCAAGGCGCTACCCCAAAGCTCAGCACTTGCCGGTGAAATTGCTTTGGTGCTCAATTCTAAAAAAAAACTCGGCGAAGTAGCAAGCACCGTGCTTTCGCCTTTGATACGGTAATGCATGACAAAGACACGTACAGAGCCGAAACTTTGATCAAGGCCCTCGCTTCACTGATTCAACCCAAACATCCCAATTTTTCCTAATTAAGCAGAATTCAACAAACCTAAAGGCTATAAACTTATTAGCAACATCACCAAGCATGCATATCATGATTCTAACAACATAAAAATCTTACACAATCAATTTTAAAGGATTAAAATCATGTTTTTGCTAGTTTCTTTGTTTTCCAACATGTTTAGCGAATTCAATCACCAAAACTTCGTTTCTTAACCAAATCACTCCATTATACATTCATTGTTTTTGTTTCTTGACATATTAACACATTCAGGTAACAATTAACATATTATTATATGATCAAATCCTCAATTTTGACTCTCAACCAAGCCAAAATATATATATTCCATCAAGAACACAATTCCTCGTTTTAAAACATATTCTATGATAATTTGATTTCAAAAAACCATTCTTAAACAATATGTCACAGATTATTAACACCTAATAAAACACATAGCATCATGTCTCTTTAATTCATACCACAACAACCAATTACAGAGAAAAAATATGTAAGACAAAACTTAAGAATTAGAAATAGATTACTATCACCTTTAATTCCTTGTTAAGAGTTAGCAAATATGATAGATTAGCTTGACAAAACCCTCTTCTTCCTCTTGACTCTCAATTCTCAGAGAACTCTCAATTTCCTTCCTCTGTGTTTCTAGCTTTAACCTTAGAATAATACATATAATGTAAACTGTAAAATCCTAAATTTTATGAATAAAAATTTAATTTTCTCGAAATATTTTTTTCAAAATTATGGTGTGGATTTGAGATAATGTTATAGTTGTGGGTAATATTTATAAATTTTGAAAAGTATGCAAGTTGTTGTATAATATTCGATTAGTCGAAAAATATTCTTTTTGTCGGGGAATATCCGTACGACGGTACAATCATTGGTGGACCCCACAACGAAATTATTGTCCGATTGAGAAAACGACAAAAATATTTTTATGAAAATAACTACGGAAGTTTCTTTCGTTAAAACTGTTGAACTACTTCATTGTAGTAAAAGTACGATAATACACGTGGTTCGCATAGTAGCACTACCAGTATTGATTATTGATGTTTACGTGAGAAGTCACTCGGTTTTGTTCAATTATTACTACGAGAATTCACCGTGCATAGTATCTCACGTTATTTGATTCAATTATTGTCGATATTTTATATTATTAAATCAATAATTGAGATGACAGAGTTATTAATATTATTATTTACAATATTGACGATGTCTAGAAGTTCTGTCAATATTGCCTCGCCCATTTTTGGGCTGAAGTTTTTTGACTCCAAAAAAAAACCGCCTTTTTAATTAAAATCCATTTTTGGTTTTTCTACTACCACTCCACGGTATCTGTTTGGGCCGAGCCCACTTGCTTGCTGTGTCTAAGTGGAAGGTAGCTCCATGACATTTAATAAAGCTTAAAATCCATACAGACAATAAAAAAATCAGTAGATATGAATATTTTCGACTCTTCTTGCTAAAGAGCCGAACAACAGATAATAATTAGGGAGAAAAATTCATACCAAAATGGCGACCACAACCGAACCCCGCCACAACCATCCAATCGACAACATTTATCGCTATATCCAATCCACTACCACCAATTTATCATCTATCCTTCCTAAAACGCTGTTGATAACCACCACTCCGTCGAATATATTATCGCCGCTTATTTTTCCTGTACAAAAGGCACTATCTTTACCAACATCGTCGCTGTTTGAGCCGACTCAGAGCGACTCGTTATCTTTCAGACCATCTACGTTGTCGTCAGAAAAGAGTATGTCGGTCGAGCTCGGTTTTGAGTTTTCGTCAACGGTCAGGATTGTCGGTCTGAATTCGTGGTGGGAACGGAAAGGATTACCGGTCTAAATGGAACGGAAAGGATCGTCGATGATTTGCAGATCGTATTGTTTGGGCCTTTGAATGTTTGAAATTAAAAAATATTATTGGGACTATGATTTTGGATTATTTTTTTAATAGAGGGAGGGTAATGTTTGATTTTTTTTAAGGTTTTTTGTATTTTTTAAGTTAGTCTTTTTTTCTTTTAATTTAATTGATGTTTTGTATTTTTAATGATAGTATATGCTATTTTATTTTTATTTTTTATATATTTATTTATTGTAAATATATGCCTTTGATGAAATTTTACTTATTTTGCAAAAATATTAATTATTTTTAATTTTAATTTTTCTAAAAACAATATTTATTTTAAACATTAGTTATTATTAGTTTGTCAATTATAAATATGAGTTTGCAATTATTAATGTGCCTTACTTATGAGTTATTATTATATTAGTTAATTAATTAGTTGTTATTTTAATTATTTTAATATTTACTTGTTTAAACTTATTACTTAATTAAAATGAAACTACTAATTATATAATTTATTCTTTGGGTTATTTATTCTTAATTTTTGTAAATATATTATATTAGTTTTTCTAATTATAATTTTGTAATTTGTTTAAATGTCATTATTTTCTTATACTTTTTTAGTATATTTTATTATAAAATATTTTATCTTATTTTCTAATTTTATAAACTGAATTGATCTTAAGATTAAAATTTTCTCACTTTTTTCTATTGGAGGAATTGATTTATTAAGTATATAACTTATTTGTTTGGCAAACAAAATAATTAGGCATTTGTTGCTTGGGTGGTTTTGTTACTAACATTTCAAATAGGAGGTTTTGGGATCAAATCCATGGGAGCTCGATTGGTGTTGACAAAAAAAAAAGAGCTAAATACTCAAAAACACCTAAAGTTCAGTGACCACATTTATATTTTACCCATTAAGAATATCAACGCAACTATGTTTATTTATAAAAATTATACTTAAAATATGATTATTAATTCCAAATATTTTGTTTATTTTTAAATTTAGACTTGAGACTATTAATTAGTCTAGAAATTATAAAATAACTTAATAGCCTTAGGATTATAAAAAATTAATAGTTTTGAGAAAACAAAGCCTTCCTATCTTTTTGAACCCAATTGTAGAAAACTTTTACTCACTTCTCCCTAAGGTTTGCAAAAAAAATAAAAACATTAATCTAAACAAAATGCCGTAGTTTTGATTATAAATTAGTTAAAAAGATACAACTACAAAACTTGGACCACAACTCGATGGTTGTAATGACAACAATCATCCTAAGCCATATATATAGAAGCGAATTGTTAACTTGTTATATAACCATAAGCAACTTGATAGCCATATGTCTTATAATCAATCAAAAGCAACTTGTTTATTTTGCAATATTTAGAAGCAGCCAACAAAAATGGTACAGTTTATGAAACCCTGCCTCAGAAGTTGAATGGTAGTAGTACTAACTTATTGTAACACACAATTAATAGTAATTCCATGCTCCATGACAAGGAGTCAAGGACTCATAGCTAGGAGTGAGCAGTTCGGATATAACCGAACCGAATTAGCTATTCGGGTATAACTGAAAACCGAAATTATACTATCCGAACTACTACCCGAATTAGCTACTAACCGTGAATAACCGAATTTAAAATTCGGTTATTCGGTAAATAACCGAAATGAAAGGCTTCCATACTCTTTAACAAATTAACAGTCACCTAACCTTAACACTCATGACTCAACACCAAACAACATTACAAATTACAATCACAACATAGTCGATACATCTCTAGTCTCTACAATTAACAATACATAATAATTCAAAATCTTAACATGATTAAAATCAGCAATACATAATCCATAATTTCACAAAGACTAATTAGTCCATAATAAATTAATAATCCATAAGAGTCTAACTGTCTAAGACCAAACATCAGCAGCATGGAGTCAAAAATTGAAGCACTGCAGTCATTGAGTCAACACTCAGCAGGCACAACAGGGCAGTAGGCAGGACAGCAACATGCCAACATGCAGGTCAAGCATTGTGCAACAGAGCCCCCAACAAAAGCATTAGCCTACAGGCTTCTGTTCTCTTTCAGTCCATCTTCTTTTGCTCAAATCCTACAGGCTTCTGTTCTCTTTCACTCTGAGTGACCTTCTTTCTTCCTCTTGAAATGTTACTAGACTACTAGTACAGCAGCTTAATTACGGTATCAACTCAAGGCAATCAAACAGCAAGGAATATATATGGGGACAGACCATACTTGTCTATGGCCTATCAAATTACATTGAATATATGCTCGGAATTTAAACAAATGACAGTAACTTATTGCAAGAAGATCTTCAAAGGACAAACTTGAGATAATTCAAATTACAGGCAGCACAAGCTTATTTTCTACATTCCTTATCTTGGTGGACCTTCACCTTAATACTAAGATACTAACAGCTTGTATATCACTCAATTATCACAGACATGACACATTGAACATTCCAACCAAATAATTGTGAGCCATTCTACTCCATAAACATGATTCTTTTTACTTCAGCATTTTCTGTTTAGTTCTTTTAACTTGTTCACTTACGTTCTATAAATCTCTCATTTGCACTGTTCCCAACTCGTCCAAACAAGGATGATCTGGGGAGGAATAATGCAGAAATTGTATAATCTCATCAACTTTAAATAAAGATACAAGCAGAAATATCACAGTACTATTGAATCAAACAAATAAATAACCTCTAAAATATTGATTACACAGTAGTTCATCCAAAAGAAGTAGATGGGAAATCGTAAATATCAGTATAAATACTTTAGAACTCACAATTTAAGGAACAAGAAGTAGTAAAGATAAGATTCCGTTCAGGCTCGAAGTCGGAGGCGGAGTGGAGTCGCGACGTCCGACGTGCGATTTGGGAACTGGGGTTTTAGCTTTTGGATTAGGGGCTTAGGGCAAAAACAGAGATGAGAGATCGAGATCTGAGGGATGAGAGATCGAGAGATCGAGAGACGAGAGGGATGAGAGATGTCAGATCAGAGTTCGAGATGAGAGCAGAGAGATCGGGTATAACCGAAATGTTGAAAAAAACTGAATTATTAGAAAATTTCGGTTAAATTATTTCGGTTCGGTTCGGTAATTTGGTTATACCCGTTTTTTGCTCAGTCCTACTCATAGCTCAATATTACACACATATATGTTGAACATAATGCCACACAACATATTTAGTAAAAGTTTTTTTCTTTAGCTCACAAACTTAAGATCGAAATACTTGATACCAAGTTCTTTAAAAAGATTTTTTAGCTCCAATAGAAGCGGAAATCTTTTATTTTTTGTCTCCTCATAATTTTGAAATTTCATGGTAATATCGAGCATAAATTTCTGCTTCTTATCAGAAATCTCCTTGAGTTGCAAACTATGCTTAGGATGGTAATTTTTGGGCTTTCTTTCAAGGTACCTGAAAAATATTAAGAAATAACAGTCAAAAGTTTTAACTATATTCCATTTTCTGATTATAGTATCCAGAGAAGGGTCAAAAGAAATTAAGAAACGAATGTCACTCTACTAACACAGTAATATCTAGCTTTACTTGCTGAAACCAATTATGGTACCTATAAATGGCCCATGAGATAACATCAAAGAAGCTTTTGTTTAGCTTGGGGATGTGAATAAATAAAACAATTTTATCTGTTTCTGAGTTTTAATTTGGAGGAAGGGAAAGTTCTTCTTTTGAAAAACAGAACCTTTTTTTTCCCCCAAAATAAAACTTACAAACAGACCAAACTTAGAATCTTCAGCATACCCCATAGTCAACACATACAATATTGATGAATTTTGTTGTTGTTTGGGGAAAAATGATAATTTCAGTTTGCAAAATTGCATGTGCTCATACTTTTCAGTTCTGAAACTTAGGACATATACAAACGAGAAATAGTTAGAGTTGACATACTCGTAAATTTTAAGCTTTAGAGCTGCAATATTCTCATCTGAAGTAGTTTCATCCACAAGAAGCTCCAAAATATCACTCGTCTCAGGGCTCCGGTCATAATTGAGGATACTTTTGGTTAACAAATTAGAATTTTGATAGACTAATTTTTCATTGTTCACATTCAAGAACTCTGTCCTCAAAATCCCCATCTCTTCAACAATCAACTGTGAATATTGGAAAAATATTAGAACTGATGAAATATATAAAGGGAATTGATATTTTCACAAGTGAAAATGATAGTGTCACAAGTTTCTTCTCAGATAAATAGTAAGTGCGACCTACCCTTATCTAATAGAAGAGCTTGTGGGATTATTATCAATTCCCTAAATTAAATAATCTATACCTTTATTTTTTTAAAAAAAATTTCAATTAGCTGTTCATGATCAACAATACAATGATCACCTATGTCAAATGGACGTTGCAGCAATACAAATATAATTCCTTAGGATATAATTACGAATGTTTTGCCAAAGAAAAGCACCACCAGAGAAACAATGCAACCTAACACCTTGGTTGTCGCAAAACCCATAAAACATAACCATATCATGGATATTAAGAAAAGTACAATCCCTGACATAATGGAGTTTAGGTCGGTGTTGGTGTCACTTAAGAGATCAACCAGAATTTTGCGCTCATACGGCTTTCACCTGTAAACTAGGATTCTGCCATCAAACTATGACAGACTTTTAAAGACTATGACAAACTATCAAACTATGACAAACTAGGATTCAATTAAGACTTTTAAAAACTTTTAAAGTTTGGTTGTATTCAATCGAGACATTTAAAGAGTATATAAAAGTTTACTGATATTCAATTACAACTTTTGTAATGTTTTTAAAAGTTATGTGGTATTGAATTGAGACTTTTATAAAGTCTATAAAAGTATTTTGGTATTCAAAAAGTCATAGATTTTTCAGATTTCTATTAAATGGTAGAGTTTGACCGACTTTGGAAGAAGAGTTATAATTATCAACCCATATTCAAAGTCTGACATCATCTCTAAAGACTTCCAAATATTAAACACAAAGGTGAAAATTCAAATCGCCAATAAAGAAACTATTCCAATAATTAAAGAGGGAACCCAATGCCGACGTTGCCTTTTGCTGCATATACCATAGTTGTCACGGCGCCACGGCGAGTCAAGGCGGTAGCCCAGGACGCCTAGGCGACAAGGCGACCGCCATGGCGTCCGTATGGCCTGTGTTACTCGGACTCGCCATTTTTGGTAGAGTACCCGTGTCGACACGACACGAGTGCGGGATTCGTACGGATTCGGCTACACAAATCCGGATACGGCTGTTTGGGAAGAAGAAGAAGAGACGCGAGTCGACTGTCGAGGAGGAAGAAGAAGAGCAGTCTGTCGCGTCGAGGGGAAGAAGAACGGCTGTTTGGGAAGAGGAGAAGAGACACGAGAGGAGGAAGAAGAGACGCCTGTCAACTGTCGAGTAGGATTCTGTCTGTCGAGGGAAAGAAGAAAAGAGGCGTGAGATATCTGAAGAGTGGTGTGAGATATTTGAGATCAGATCTAGGGTTATTAAATATTCTATGAAAAATTACAATTAGGTACCCCATAGTTTTAAAAAAAATTTAATTCAATCCCCCAAGTTTTTTGAAATTTCAAAATAACCCCTGAAAAATTACATATCAGTCCCTATAGTTTTGTTTTTTTTTCATTTCACTTTGCTTTTATACTTTTTGCACTTGGTCCCTAGAGCAAAAAAAGCGTGATATAATTAAAAAAACATTATTGTTAAAAATCATAAGATATTTGTATCCCCTTTTAGTGTCCAAATTCGGATCCATATCCGCGTATCCTCTATTTTTGACTTCACGGTCCGACATCTAGATTCATACCACTTTTGAAACACACTTTTGAACACACCTGCACAGTCAGTCCGAGTAACACAACGTATGGCGATATAAGTCGTTTACAATGTGCAATTTATATATTATTTATTTTACTTGACAAATATGTTGTGATAAAATTTCATATACATTAAAACCCAAAACATAATACTATACAAATAACATTAAAAAACAAATTATGTAAATACTTAGCAATAACAATTAAAAAATAAAGCGAGATAAATTATACCACCATAAACCACATCAAGTAGATAAATGTTACATATGAATGGATAAAATGTAAAGAGTACATATATAAAATATAAATAAATACATATATAAATATATATATATATATATACACATATATATTTATATTATTATAATATATTTATATTTATATATATAATTTATTATTATTATTATATATATATTAATATTATATATTAATAATTTTATATATTTATAATTTAATAATTATATTTATAATTGTTATTTATTATTATAATTATTTATTATATTTATTATTATAATAATTATATAATTATATTTATATATAATATATATATATATATATATAACCATCGATTAACATAATGATAAAGTAAGAGGGATACTGATGGAGCCAAGCAACTAAGCAGTATCAGAGATAAGCCTCTCTACTTGACAAGACTTTCAGATCTCTCTCTCGATCGTGCTTGACCTCTCGTCGCTTAATCTCCCCCTCATCGCAGATCTCTAGCCTCATGATCGACTCGGTCAATCAAATGACCTCTCTCGACTTCAATTTCTTCATCGACTACGAATCTTTGAAGTGATGTGTTACTGTCTGCGAGTCGACTGGCTAGGCATATTTTGGAGATCCGAGACGCTCGCTTTTTTTTAACCCGGTTTAGATTTGGGTCGATCATACCCACCAAGTCGCTCGACCAGCCGGTTAGTCATCCAAGTCGTCGCAGCGTTGTCTAAGGCGTCGACTGTTTTTGCTAGGCGCTCGCCTTTCAGCCATCGACCAAGTCGCACTCTCGCCTTGCAAGTCTCTCACCGACTGGGCGCCTTGGCGTCGCCTAGGCGACGCCGTAACAACTATGGCATATATTGGTCGTGTCAAGCTCTGCTACTATCGTAACCAGTACTCCTTTTTTCCTTCTAATACAGGACTTTCTTTTTTTTGTTTGAAGGATTTTTGCTCATAATTAATTAGGTTAGCTTTTACTAGGGCTTTATATAGTATATAAAAATTCACGGAGCACAACACCATACTTTTTTGCATAAAAATAATACAATATTACAATATTAATTAATGGTGAAAATTATTATAATTAATTAAGGGGGTGTATTCAATTATTTTGTTGAAATTGGCACATATTGAGGTTGGAGAATTTCCAAGATGTAGGGTATACAATTTTCCCGTTTAATTTATGCATGATTTTGTCCTATAATTTTGTTCACTGTGGTGTGATTAGGTTTTTCTGGGTTTTTTGTATGATGTTCTGTAATATGTAGGATGTGTGTATTTTTCTTTTCCTTTTGTTTTCCCGACTGGAACTTGGAAAATGAGAGGGAAAATACCTTGGACCTTTACTAACCATCCATTACACTACACTTTAAATCCATAATTATTTATATTGGATTTTTATAGAAGTATTATTATATGGATCTAGGTTCATTATACGAATGTTTTTTGTTTATTATTTATTTTATATACCCTCCTAGGGATTTTGATGGTAGTATTCATTCTCTGAGGAGTCATATGTTAGAGATAAGAGATTATATTTCTGATTTGGAGATTTTCGAAACTAACTGATACACATTTTGGTGGAGATGGTTATCAATTCACTTTATTTTAAAGGAAAGATGGAAAGAGCACTGGTTTATACTTTATGACCACATCACAGGGCACCTTCATTAGTGGCTCCTTTTGAAGCTGGTATTGGTAATTTGTGCATGCTGTAAAATTTCAAGGATGTGAATGTTCTCATAATCATAGAATTTGACTTTTTTCCTAAGCTATTCAGATGTAGGTCTTGATTATAATATAAATTTCATAAAATTATTCAGTTGATTCATAATTTAAACTTTTCTGCATGAAGAATTTAGCTAATAAGTTTAGACTAGTAAACTACTAAAGGAAATACCAACTAAGATAGATGTGTATATATGATATAGTAATTACAAATGGGAGATTCTCAACAAGGAAATAACAAAGGAAAGGGGAAAATGTTGGGACTTATAACCCGTGGACATTGGAAGAGAGCAATGAGTTGCTACAACTCATGGTTGATGCTGCAGTTCGTGGATGGCGTGATAGTAATGGAATGCTAAGTAAGCAAACAGTTGAGAAAAAGATACTTCCTGCTCTTAATCAAAAGCTTGGCTGCCAAAGAACATACTCACAATACCTAAGTCGACTGAAATAGTTCAAGAATCGTTATGGCAATTTTGTGGAGTTTTTTCGTAATAGCTCTGGGTTTGGGTGGGATCCAGTCAATAAAAAGTTCACTGCTAGGGATGAAGTGTGGGAAGATTACTTCACGGTAAGCTTCTAGTATTTTTTAAAATAATTATCATTGACAACTCTATTTTATATGTTTATATTATTGACACTGTGATTAATAGAGTTCTTTTTTTTGTTGGTAATCCCACCCAAATCATAGATACTTAAAGAACGATACTTTTGCTGACTATGACGATTTGAAAATTGCAATTGGGAATGGAACTGCTATTGGGAAAAACTCAATTGCACTTGGTGATGAAACTGATGCAAGAACATTTGAAGTGGAAGAAAATAGAAATTTCGGGATAGAAGATTTGAATTATGATTATAGAAATGATGTGTTTGTGCCGAATGAGGTTGGAGCAACATTTCAAGAACCACCACCCATGCAATCTACTTCACCCAGGCAACCTACTCCACCCTTTACCATTTCAAGGAACAAATACGGAGGCTTCCTTGGCCACCAATGCTCAGAAAAAACGAAACAGAATTGATTTTGAAGGGAATAATAGCTCCATTGAGGCCATTACTCGAGTTAATGTTTTAGAAAAACTTTCTGCTAGCATTGACTCAATTGCTACTGATTTTCGGGAATCCATAGCCTACTGGAGAATAAGGAAAGAGATAGTAGTTGCTGGGATGCTATCAAGGAGATACCAAATTTGGACAACCAAGCTCATTACAATGCGGTTGAATTGCTTAATAATAAATCAAAGAAAGATATATTCTTGAAAATGTTACCAAAACAGCGCTCAGATTGGATAGAAATTATTAGAATGATTGCAGTTATTGAGATGATGGCCCGGACTGAGAAATATGCTCTAGTTGGTTTTTGCATTCAGTGTAGATATGTTAACATTCTGAACTTTTATTTTGATGTATGTTCTAGTTGGCTTCTTTAATTGGTGTAGGCATGCCTAACATTTTGGAATTTGGTTTGGATATGTGATGTTTGGTTTTTGTAATTGGTGTAGGCATGTTTAACATTATAGGATTTGGTTGAAATATATGTGGTTGGTTTTTGTTAATTGGTGTTATAATTTCATGGCTCCTACCAATTTTTATGTAGCTATTACATGTTGCCTTCTACAGCTAAATTCATGTTATAGCAGTTAGGATATTACATTGATTTTGTACCAAATGAATGATATATTAGATAGTGTAATTTACTTTTAATTTTTTGCAAGATTAAATATAATGTCTCACGCAAACAGTGGCGAAGCCACATAGAGTTCTATGGGGTCAATCGACCCCACTGAAAAAAAAATTGCTTTATAATGTAAGGTAAATTTTAAGAAATTGAAGAATTATATATAAATTGACCCCACTAAAATTTTATAAATTTTCTATTATACGGGGTCAAATTAAAATTTTATAACTTTGTCAATCAAATTTTAACCACATATGACTCATATCCTCTCAATATATGTATCTCTCTATAATATTTTAAACTAAATAATAATCTAATTTATATTACTTTTAAAAATAAATAATGAATTACTTACTTGCTTAAGCAGTTGTGATTAAAAAGTCTAGTATGAAGTAATATAGTGTATATATACCATATATTATTACTCATTATATTTTCATTGTAATATATATATATATATATATATATATATATATACACTCGAAAGTATAAAGTATTAAAAAAAATTGAACTCAAGCCAAATTATTTGTAGCTCATTAATAATTTTGACCCCACTGACAAAAGTTTCTGGCTTCGCCACTGCACGCAAATATGCAAGGAGATAATGGAGTACATGGAGAGGATGTACTACAAGGAGAAGAAATAGATGAGGAAGAGATAGAGGATGCTATGGAAGAAGACATGGAAGAAGCAATGGAAGAAGAATTTTATGAAGCGATCATGTACTTATTGATGGCAATTGAAACTGTGATGCATGCCTTAAACGAGCTTATGGTTATACTACGTGATGAACATATTGGACGTCCATTAACGCGACGACCAATTACATCGAATGGGTATAATTACATACATAATGTATTGGATGAGGAACCTGAAAACTTTCGACAAGTCTATAGAATGTATCCAGATGTGTTTCGCAAACTATGCAATATTATTAAGGAGAAAACACTTTTACAGGATACAAGATTTACTTGTATTGAAGAAATGGTTGCAACTTTTCTACTCACTGTCGGTCAAAATTCTCGATATTGTTTAACTCTGTGAGACTTTTGTGGTCGATCTCATTTTGCTACTAGTAGAAATTTTTTGAAGGCTTTGAACACACTAGCACCTCAAATAATGGTTAAACCTGAATCCACAATACCTTCTAAAATAAGAGAAAGCACAAGATTTTTTCCTTACTTTATTATTATCACTGTTTTTGTTGTTATTTATCACCATTATATTGAATAAAAATGTCTATTAATTTATTTAAGGATTGCATTGGAGCTATTGATGGTACGCACATTCCAGCAATGGTAAAAGGACGTGATGTAAGCAATTATCGTAATCGTCATGGAAAAATATCGCAGAATGTATTAGCAGCTTGTAATTTTGATTTAGAATTCATATATGTGCTTAGTGGGTGAGAGGGTTCAGCTCATGATTCAAAAGTGCTAAGCAACGCTTTAACAAGGAGGAACGGACTTAAAGTGCCACAAGGTATGTACTTATCTTGCTTTTCATTTTATTTGTTTGATATTAGATCCTACATTCCATAGTAATTTTTTAAATGGCATATAATTAGGCAAATTTTTCTTGGTGGATTGTGGATTCCCAAATCGGCGCCAATTTTTAGCTCCTTTTCGAGGTGTTCGATATCATCTTCAAGATTTTGCTGGCCAGGGTTGTGACCCCGAAAATGCAATCGAGTTGTTCAATCTTCATCATGCTTCCTTAAGGAACGTAATTGAGAGAATATTTGGTATATTTAAATCGAGATTCACAATTTTCAAGTTTGCACCTCCATTTGCTTATAAAACTCAAGCAGAGCGTGTACTAGCTTGTGTAGGACTCCACAATTTTCTTCGTAAGGAGTGTCATTCAGATAAATTTCCTATTGAACTAGATAACGGGTCTTCGCCATCTTCATCGTTACCAGTCAATCAAGGAGATAATTTGGGACAAGTTTTTGAAACTCAAGAGCAACAACGAGAGAATGCTAATGAATGGAGGACTGGTATAACTTCTGACATGTGGAGAGATGTCGATCATAATAATAACAATGACCAGTAACAAGGGTAATCGTTTTGAAATTCTTAAAATTTTTGAATTATTTTGAGTTTATTTTGGTGATTACAAAGATGGGTGATTTTTGGTACCTAATTAAGGTAAATTTTCTATAACTTGGTGGCAATTTACTCACATGTATGAAGTTTTGCGACTTGATCATATAGATTTTCATTATCATATTATTTTGTGAAAAATAGAGTTTGGTACTCCTACTAAAAAACGTACGCATATATAGTATATATAGTTCAATGAAAAGTGAGCTTAATTTTTGTGTTGCGTCTGTAGCTTCTAAAGTTTTATTGGTATTCATGTATCCAAATTTATCATGAAATGAGTAGAATAATATGAATGCTTTCAACATATATAAAAGCTCATGCCACAATAATTTAATGAAATAATGAGATTTCCTCTAGTTCGTGAAAAAAGAGGGAGAGGTTGTACACATGGGCTAATTAACAATTAATAGAAGTTGCAAGATATATTAGAAATATACAAAAGTCTATCAAAATATTGGTAAAAAGTCTAAAAAAGTCTCACTTGTTTCATGGAGTCTATAAAAGTCATTTTTAAAGTCTTTAAAAGTCATTAAAATTCACAAACTCTACAAAAGTCAGTCACTTAAAAAAAATCTTTAAAAATCTTAATTGAATACCCCCCTAAAAGATGATCCATAAAATGAGTCTAAACGGCATAAAAATGGATAGTTTCTATAAAAAGATATCCTCTACTCAAGACAGACTATTATGTCCGAGGACAATATTTAAATGACTAAATTGCAAATTGGACCCTATAGTTTAGACTCAAAATTGATTTGTACCCAAAATTTTATTTATGATTAAAAGCATTCGCAACTTTAAATGAAAAAACAACTAGCACCCTCTGATTATTTTTCTATCTACTCGGTTAACATAAATGCAATTATGTAAAATTTTAGGGATATTTATGTCAAATAGTATACCTCCACTACTATAAAATAATTTAAAAGGTAATAGTATAGATAAAGACAAAAAAAAATACATAACTTGAACCTTCGCTTTGCCAAATCTCAAACCCAAACTACCCATTTAATTCCACTGCATATCATCGGCGGCCACCGATCCCCGACATGCCGCTGCCTACACGGTCCAAATGACCCACGCACCATGTCACCATCTCCGCCTCAAGAAACCCACCAACCATGAAGTCTACAGTTAGGATTATTTTGACAGTGTAAGGAACTGAGATCTGAATTCAATCCTTACTCACAAATAGCCAAACTCTTAAGAGAATTATGAGAGAACCAGAGATTTGAGAGAGACTAAGGGGAGGGGAAGAAAGGGAAGGGGAAGGGGAAGGGGAAGAAGAAGATTGAGATACAGAGAGGAGAAGTAAAGAGTAGAGATAAGATTGGGAAATTTAGAGAGAGAATAGAGCAATGCATTTCTTGTCAATTACTAAGTACATTACATGTATTTAAAGTAAAATGGAAGTGAAAAGGAAACGACAATCCTATCCTTAAAAACACCACCCTACGATTCCACTCCATGACTAAACTCTTTGACTGCCTATTCCTTGCTAAGAATGAAATACAACACATTCACTATAATAATTCCTTACAATCCCCTATCCTTAAAAGTGTTAGAAAAAGTAGCAATATTAATAAGACGAAGAAACAGTAAAATTGGAACAACTTATTTGGAAACAGAGGCGTAGCAAAGCTACTGTCCTAAAAAGTAACCTTTGGTATAGATGAGCTCTGGCGTCCACTCTCTAGGATTCAACGGCGAAGTCTCCAATTGTGTGTACTCACATATGGAAACTTTGGACTTGTCTCTATGGATTGCCCAGAAAATAATAACAAAGTATATAGTGAAGAAGATATATTTTGCAAGTGTTTTTAACTCTTAAGATCAGACTGGTTTTTATAGGAGGAAAAAACAGACGTTAATTGTGAACGTTGGAGAGAAAATAGATGTTAATGGTGAACGTTGAAGAGAACAGAACGTGGTGAAGGTTAAAAGAGATATGCACGTTTTGTTGCGGTTTAATGAACAGAACGTTGAGCCCTAATCTGTTGAAAATATGGAAATAAAAATTTAACAAAACAGTGGGTTATTTGGATGCACCCGCGAGGCATAATCGACCGGATCGGCACCACCCTGCACGGGCATAATGCGCGCACACGCATTAAGGTTTTCTGGCCGGAAGTCCAAGATCCAAGCATGGCCCAACCCAATTCCTTAGTCATCCTTATGTGCGCGAGCCCATCCCTTTTTTCTCAACCATGTTACTAAGCCCAACACTATAATGTACTAATATACACATGAAAGGTTCACAAAATAGGCAATGTGGGACTTTACCAAAACTAAGAATTTTGAAGCACAACCAACAAAAAGATCCTTGTCCTAAAGGACGGAAAGTTGGAAATCTAGCATGAATATCAGACCAAGTCTCCCAAGTAGCTTCAGAAGGAAAAGTATTAGACTATTGAATTAAAACTTCAACAACAACTGCATTATTCTTCTTTATCAATCTGCGATCAATGACTGTAATAGACTCAATAATCAACTGTCCATGATCATCTACTGAAGGCAAGACCTGAGACACATGTGCTACAGCACCAATTTTTTTCTTTAAAAGAGACATGGAACACAAGATGAATTTTGGCTTGAGCTGATAACAACTTATAAGCAACAGGTCCAATTCTTTCAAGCACCTGAAATGGCCCATAATATTTTGAATCCAGCTTATTAGAGTACTTGGATTGTGCCATGGAAATTTGCTTGTAGGGTCAAACTCTTAGGTATACCATATCTCCCACATTAAAGACCCTCTCATGCTTATGCGCATTTGCATAATTCTGCATCCTACACTTAGCCTTGGCCAAATTATCTTTCAAAAGTTGTAACAATTGATTTCTGGAAGCACAAAACTGCCTTGTTGTAGGTTCAGAAATCTGGCCATATTGATGGAAAGAAATGTGGGGAGCTACGTGACAACCATTCACTCCAAGCCTTGGGTTTTTGGCTACATATGCATCTTAAGTAAGCTTCCACACACTGATTCAACTTCTCCGACAGACCATCACTTTGAGGATGATAAGATGTACTAAGTTGCAAATGGGTACCCAACTTGAACAATGACTGCAAAAAATGCCCAATAATATTTTTATCCCTATATAAAACTATTGATTAGGGTAATCCATGCAATTTATGAATGTTGTCAAGGAATATAATAGCTACATCAGTAGCAATAAATGGATGTTTCAACCAAAAAAAATGAGCATATTTGGTAAGTCTGTCTAGGACTACCAAGATAGAAGTATATCCATGAGAATTAGGTAATCCTTCAATAAAATCCATGCCAATATCCTTCCACGGTGTTTCAGGAATAGGTAAGGGTTGTAACAACCCAGGAGTAACACTAGTTTCATGCTTGCTTAACTGACAAACCTCACATTCTTTTACAAATGTGATCACATCAGACCTTAAAGAGGGCCAATAAAAATACTGAGATATTCTTTCAAAAGTATCTCTTCTCCCTAAATGGCCCCCAATAGGATAATTGTGAAATTCTTGTAAAAGTTTGAGCCTTACTTCTGAGGAGTTAACCACAACCAACTTACCCTTATATCACAACCTTCCATTCACAAAAGAATAATCAGGAACTGTGGAAGGATTCAGTACTAATTGAAATATATTTTGTTGCAGGTCTGCATCAGTTGCCCATGTTTCAACCAAATCTAGGTAACACTGTAGTGAGAGCCAAGCAGTTTTGAACCTGTTTCCATTCCACAAATAGGATTTCCAACAAGTTTCCTAGACAATCCATCTGCTCCTAAATTCTCCCTGCCTTTCTTGTACCAGATTTCATAATCCAGTCCCATGAGCTTGGTAATCCACTTTTGCTGATTGGTAGTAGTGATTCGTTGATCCAACAAATACTGGAGACTTTGATGGTCTGTTTTAATACGAATTTGTTGCCCACTAGATAATATATCCATTTCTGCACTGCATATACCACAACCATTAGTTCTTTCTCATCTGTCGATAATCCCAAATGCTTAGGAGCAATAACCTTGCTTAAAAAAGCAAGTATGTCCCTCTGCATTAACACTGCCCCTATACCAATCCCACTAGCATCAGTCTCCACTACAAATGGGATGGTGAAATCAGGCATAACTAAAACTAGAGCATTAATCATAACTTATTTAAGGTTGTCAAAAGCTACCTCAGCTTCAGGACTCCATTGGAACTGATACTTTCTTAACATGTCAGTTAATGGTTTGCTGAGAAAGCCATAATGCTTAATAAATTTTCTGTAAGAACTTGTTAAACCTAAGAATCCCCTTAAACTCTTTAGGTTCATGGGCTTGGGCCACTGAACCATACACTCCACCTTAGTTGGATCAGTTGATATTCCTTCAAAAGTAATGACATTACCAAGGTATTATCATACACTTGGACATTTTTGCGTACAATTCATGTTGCCTTAACAGCTGTAAATTCATCTCAACATGTTCCAAATGAGACTCATAAGTGGTTGTAGATCAGAATATCATCAAAGGAAACCAAAATGAATCTCCTCAAGGAGCAATCACAACATTCATGAGACTCTGAAAAGTGGTTGGTGCATTAGTTAACCCGAATGGAATTACTTTAAATTCATAATGACCTGTATGAGTCCTAAAAGCAGTTTTAGGAATATCTGGAGGATGAACTCTAATTTGACGATAACCAGGCCTCAAATCCATAAAGCTCATCCAACAACTCATCAATTGCCGATATAGGAAACTTGTCCTTAATAGTAACATCATTCAGAACCCTATAATCAATACACATTCTCCATGTGTTGTCATGTGTTTTTAACCAACAAAACTGGAAAAGCAAATGGACTACAACTGTTTTGGATAACCCCAGTTTTTAGTAAGTCGGCAACAATTTTCTCAATCTCTGATTTCTGAACATAAGTATCTATAGGGCCTCAAATTAATCGGATGGTTGCCCTCCTTCAAGTTAATGTTGTGATCATGCGATCTCACAGGAGGCAAACCCTGGGGTTATGCAAATATATCAGAAAATGAAGCTAACTCTTGCAATTTAGGACAAGAAAGATTCATAGGACTGCATGCCTCACAATCCATAATACCATAGACACCCAAAAACCCATTCGAAGTTGTCTTTAACACATTCTTAAATTCTCCGGAATTCATAAGGTGTATAATAGTAGGGGTAACAGATGTGTTTCCCCTTGCAATGTTACTAATTCCCCATCTTGATAAAACGGAAGTTGTAATTTGTTGAAGTCCAAAGTAACTGGACTCACTGTTTTCAACCATTGAACCCCAAGTACTGCATCAACTCCTCCCAAAGGTAGTACCCTCATCTCAGTATAAGTCCAGATTCTGAACCTGCCATTTAAAATCAGTACACACTTGAGTGTTATGTACCCTGGAAGCCATCAACCACAAACAAGTATCCTTAAGTTTGACCTAAAGTCTCTTAGCAACTTGTGAATCCAAAAATTTCCCAGTACTCCCCACTATCAATGAGGATACTCACTGGTTTATTATTCATTGTTCCTTGCAGTCTAATAGTGTTCTTTGCATTGTGGTCTGACAAAGCATGTAAAGTTATTCGAACATCATCTAACTTACCATTTGGTAGCAATTTATTTTGCTCTACCTTTGGAACCAAATCTAGTTCACACTCAATTTGTTCATCTGAATCCAAATTTAGTTCATCTTCCTCAGAAGGTATCATCATAAACAAGTGAGGTTGCTTGAAGACATGTCCTGGAGCATAAGGTTCATCACATGAAAAACACAAGCCTTTCTTCCTTTTCTCAGAAATTTGTTCCCTGGTTAGGTTTCTAATAGGTAAGACTTTTTTAGGTTCAACTGTATTAACTCCCATTCTAATATCTGCATTAATATTTTCAGAGTTCCCCTTTTCTATACCACTAGGAAACCTTTGCCCACCAAATGCTACCATAGAAGCTCTGCTCGCTAAATTACTGTTAGTTGAAGGCCTCAAAACAGTTCTGCTTCTTTTAATCCAAGCTTCTAATCTGGCTTCCTCAACTCTAGCTAAACGAATAGCTTCCTTAATAGTTGTAAAACCCAACTCCTGGATACCTAACTGAATCTCCTCACGTAAGCCACCAACAAAACAGTCAACAAAAAATTCTTCATTCAATTTAGAATTCTTAGATTCCAACCCTTGAGTTCTTCAAATTTAGCTCTATATTCATCCACAGTTCTTGTTTGTTGTAATTTTTTGAGTTCAGCTATGGGATTAACTTTAATCTCAAGACTAAATCTAGCCAACAGTTCATCAATTAACTCATTCCATGTCAATTCAACTTCACTTTCAACAAAGCTAGAGTACTAATTTTTAGCTTCTCCCTCAAGGTGCATAGTAGCTAAGTAAAGCTTTTGATTCTCAGCGACATTATGATGAGAAAACAATTTATTACACTTCCTAATCCATGACCTAAGGTTAGTACCATGGAATTTAGGAAATTCAAATTTGATCGTACGAAATATTCCTTCAAGTTACTGAATGAAGAAACACCTCCTTCATAAGGTCCGAGGACAGATTTGGTAGGATGCTGAGTTGAAGATGGAGGAACAATACCTGAGGGTTGTCTGTCAACTCCAGATGGACTCAAACCTTGTTTATGAATCTGAGCTAATAACGTAACTGAAAGTAATATGCACACAAGCCAATCATGTTTGATGATAAAGCATATACTTTGTAACAATCTTATTTCATTTATTAATAAAAAGTATTAATTTATTAAAGGCTTTTAATTATCTACATGATGCTGTTTTATAATATGTGATAAACCCATAGTTTTAAGCAATGCTTTTAGAATAATGATGATGATCATTCTAATGAGATCTAAATTCTTAGAAAGCTTAAAACTAAAATAGTTCCCAATCATTGGATTACTAAATTGGGGATTAGTAAATCCGGATAGATTGGTACATACGTTAACTTGCTCGTTGGATGAGGATGATTGATCTCGTGATCATTTGTGTGGAGACACTAAAGCAAGTATGTAGGTGCTTATTAGAGAATAAGTTCCTTTGAGCGTGGCTCGCTAAGGAATACCTAATGGAGTTTTACTTGCCGTCAATAGGAATTCTGTAGTGATAGTAAGTACAAGTGATCCTTGGACTTGAGATCATCATAGTATCTTGTATATGATGAGTTATACTTTGACTTATTCCTTAAGACCCTTAGGGTATATCAAAGGGTATGCTTGGGAATAACAAGTTATACGTGGAGATAATATATGATCGATAAAGAATCTACCACTTCTAATAAAGAAGAGAAATGTCTATGTGATTCGATAAATGACAACCCAAGTAGTCCTTGTTAAAGCGGAATGAAATTAGAAAGGAGTTTCTAATTTGCATTATTTGGAGTTGTGCATTTAAGGATCGAAATACATATAATTAAATAAAATAAGACTTGTGATAATTCCATATCTTATATTTAATTGGGACATTGTATGGTGGAAGGATTGAATTGAATCATACGGTAACTATTTACTCAAAGGTTCTTTTATGATTAATGTTGAAATCTATATTATCCGGAAAGTCGTTGATCGCTAGGGAGGCTTATCCCTATTGTAGAATAAATATTATTTATTTAAATAAATTAATTGTTTAATTTATTTATTTAAATAAGATTAGAATTGTTCTAATTGATTTATTCACAATAGATTTAATATGGAGAACCTAAAGGGTTACACCGTAAAAGGAAGAATAATTATTTAAGAAGTTAATGGCATAATCGTAATAATAAGTTAAGTATATTTAATTTAATCTATGGTGATAGAATAAATTAAATAGCTTAATATTTATTATTTAATATTTTAGAAATATTAAATATAAATTAATAAGAGAGTCTTATTATTATTATTACTATTATTATTATTATTTAATTCCTAAAGCGGTTTGGGAATTAATTAATAAAAGTACTCTCATATTTCCTAATAGGATTAGGAGGAAAATTAGTTAAAGGAGTTTAATTAATTATCCCTAATAAGATTAGGAGCCCATTTAATTAAAAGAGTTTAATTAAATAAATAATACCTTATTATTAATAGGGTTACTTGATATCTTTATAAGAGAGTCTTATATCGGATATCGGATATCACGTTATTCCAAGAGTTGGAGAGTGCGCTCTTTTTCTATAGAGATAGAAAAACTAGGGTTTAGCTTGACCACCCATTTTCTTGAATCTTTATTATTCTTGGTGGATCACCTCTAGAGGCCAAACACATGGGTGGCTAACGTTGATCAAAGGAAGGAACCAAACCCGGTGGATTGAGTTGAGCGAAAAGGATTGGAGGTGAACTTGTACACGAGGAAGCTTTCGGATCTTCAAGGGTATGTTTCTTATTCATCTTTTGGTTTAATTAATAATTATGCATAAAGGGTGATCCAAGGGTATATGGTTTGTAAAATTTTAAACTCGATTTTACACGTTCGCGCACTTATTTATGCAATTTGATTGCGTTCTTGAATATTACAAACCTAACAGTGGCATCAGAGCCAAACCTTTATGCGAATTATTAATTGTTTAAATTTGATATGTATATTGATATGTGTTTAGAACAATTTAATTGGGCATAATTTAATTGTATAAAATTTATTTTAAAAAAAAAAAAAAAAAAAAAAAAAAGTGCCGAATTTTTTTTTTTTGAAAAGCCTCGTCCAAGTGAGTCGCATAAATCACGAATCCGTACATGCAGGAAGCTAATATATAACTTGATTATTCCAAATGTTAAGTTTGGGATATCTGCTTTTGAAATTCCCAGATTCACATAATCAATCCCATTTTGGTATAAAGTAATCCTGCAACTTGATTGGGATTTAACAGGATTGCATTTTCTTATAGTATATATATATATATTTAATTAGCAAAAATGTTGTTAATCATGTCATTCACGGATTCTGCAGGATTTGGCAAGTATATGTATGAATTTTGAAATTCAATTGCACGGAATTCAAGGATTCTCAAGTTAACATATATATTATATATATAAGGTTACAAAATATATATATATATTGTAACTATATATATATATATATATATATATATATATATATATATATATATATATATACTAATAATATATATATATATATATATTATTTTAATTATTTTATAATTAAAATAAAAGTTTATTTTAATCTTAAAATAAAAGGTTTATTTTAATATTAAAATAAAAGAGTTTATTTTAATTTTAAAATTAAATTTCATGCTAACTAATTAGAGTTGGAATTAGATTCCATGATAACTAATTACAGAGTTGAAATTGGATTCCATATTTCCTTAAATAAAGGAGTTTATTTAAATACGAAATAAGATTTCATATTATTCAAAATAAAAGAGTTTATTTGTGAATAGGAAAGAGAATCAAGTATTTCCTTAAATAAAGGAGTTTATTTAGATATGAAATAAGATTTCATATTATTCAAAATAAAGGAGTTTATTTGTGAATAGGAAAGAGAATCCTAATTTTCTTAAATAAAGGAGTTTATTTAGATATGAAATATGATTTCATATTATTCAAAATAAAGGAGTTTATTTATGAATAGGAAAGAAGAATCTGTGTTTCCTTTAATAAAAGAGTTTGTTTTTTTTTACATGGAATTGGATTCCATAATTAATTAAAATAAAGGAGTTTATTTTGATTAAAGATTTTGATTAAAATAAAATAGTTTATTTTATTCAAAATAGGATAAATTAAAATAAAATAGTTTTATTTTGATTTAAATTTGGATTAAAATAAAGGAGTTTATTTTGATTCAAAAATAGATTTTATACTAACTAAATTTGCCCATTAAATGATATCAATATATATATTAAATGTTTATTATTCATAAGATGAATGTTATTTATTGATGCGTATGATGATGTGTATGATAATAAATGGGATTGATTATGGACTATACCTGATGTGATTGGATTTTATTTTAGTTGGATGCATGAATGTATGGGTTTTATTAAAATGGGGTCTTCAGACCTCGTCTTCTCTAATTTTTACGAATGTAAATTCTATCTCCCTCCTATATACTTCCCTCGATTGGCGATCAAGGTTTCTATTTATTTGAAAATAGTTTTGTAATAGGAATATTTAGAATTAATTTTGAAGAATTAGAGATCAAGGGCAAGGAGCGCTTGAAGACCCGTTTGTAATGGAGCAGGGTTTAAATGTAATAGTTATATTTAAATATTATTTCTTGCACCCCTAGGGTTTGACCTTTTGGTTCACTTGGTGGCTCTAGTGAACCAAACTAGAATAAAAGTCCATAATCAATTCGGGTAGAATATAGTATTCTATATGTGCATGCTTATACTATATATATTATATATTATGCAAACATGCTTCGCATGTTAATTAATACGCGTATTTTATATATATATAATAAATGCGCTTAAACAAGATGAGACAAATTAATAACAAACCCCTCAATTTTTATATTAAGTCCTAAGCGTTCAAAGATATTTGGAATATCGAGCGTAGCCTTAAGCATGATAAAATTAATAGAGTATTAAATATTTATATATGAGTTTGTTGTGTCACCACAAGGCAAGTATTAAGTATTTAAGATGTTAATTTATCACATTTGATGCTTATAAAGAAAATTGAACAATATTGTTTTGTTGTGTCACCACAAGGATGATATTTTTCTTTTTTTAATATATGGAGTGCTAGGTTGGACTTAACTTGGATAATTTTGATTCGGATGTGCCACCACTTGATCAAAATAATCTAAGAGGCAAAAGAAAAGGAGTTGCATAGTTGATGTAATTGACAAAAGTTGTCTACCTATTTATTTATATATAGTTTGTTGTGTCACCACAAGGCTATATACATTTGAAATGGGATCCTTATTCTCACTAGCAAATCTTTAATTAGATTTTGCCGAACTATATAAGTGAGGGTAATATAGTTTGAAGAAAATAGTGAGAGATACCAATTTAAAACAAGACCTAATTTATTTTGGTAATTAATAATAGAATGTATGTTAAAATGTTGTTAATTACAAATTCATTTACAAAATTTTACAATGTCTAAAATTTTACAAATTGGTTAAGGAATTTGAGAATAGTTCTCATAGGAATTGTGAAAAGCTATCTTATGTCATATATCCTTTATCCTGCTGATGGTTGCGAGACAATGCCTCCGAGGAAGAGATTGCTACTTTTAGAAAGTGGCAAGATGATACCGCATGATTAGCTCGATCATCATCATGCTCGTATCCATGAGTAACAAGCTTGACGTCGACTGAAACTATGGATACTTCTCTTATACTCCTGCGTCGTCAAGTAGTTGATGGTGAGGAAAGTAGGGACCGATAGATATCGAGATATCTAAGGAGCTCTTCCGATCTTGAATGGCCCGATATGGCACTATATAGATGCATAAAAGTTCTTAACATAATCAATTTGATTGATCAATTAGACATTTGGTTTTTGTCGTAGATGGAGAGTTGAGCAAGATTTGATCTTGCACTCACTCCGGACTCCTTTCACAATTGTTGTGAATTTTTCATATGAACAAGCTAGATATCACCTCATTGATTTGCTTAACATGTTGAAAATGTTGAGAGTAACTTTCAACCAAGAAAGACCATGTCTTCTTGGTAGGGGCCAAAGGATCTTACAAAAGAAGAAGCGATTCAAAGAAGGTAAGCAGTAAAGGCGTAAACAAAGGATAATAAGAACAAAACCGATATGGATAAGAAAGGAGTTTGCTTCCACCGCAATAAGTCCGGACTTTGGAAAGAAAGCTGCGAGAAGCATCTTGCGAGAGGCTAACCAAAGAAGCTTAGTGAAGTTTTGTTTCTAATACGATTTTTGTTCATGATTGAAATAAATCTTTCTTTAAGTCGAGGTTCTACTTGGGTATTGGATCTGACTTTGGTTATCATAAATATAGATTTATGAAGGGACCAAGCAAAAGTAGAAAGCTAAACAAAGATAAGTAATCTATGTGTGGAAAATGAAGCGAAGGTTCTTTGCATTAGCTATAGAAACTTATAGTTTAGCATCGCTGGGCAAATCTATTAAGTCGATAAGTTGTTATTGTATTCGATTCTTGTAAGAAACATTATTTCCATTTTATTGATGGATGATAAAATTTTGGTATTATAATTAAGAACAATTGTTGTTCTATTTATAATAATAATGTTTTTTGTATAGAATGAAATATTACTTAATAGATTTTGTATACTTGATTTACGTGGAAAATTATTTTATAAATTGAACAAAATAATATAAGAAAAGGAGATGATCATTCAAAGAGTTGAATATATGTATTTGTTGAAATATAAGTGTGAATTATTTGAAAGGTTCAAAGAATTGAAGTGAAACAAATTGGCAAAGTATTAAGATTCTTTGATTAGATCGAGGAATAAATACTTGTCTTGATAAGTTTCTAGATCATCTCAAATGGTTTTCTCATAATGGACACATCATCGATACGTGATAATTGATTGATGTATACGAATGAAAAATCGTACCTTGTTAGGCGTAGTGCGGTCCATAATGATTTTACCGACATTCCAAAGTATCCTTACGGGATAATGTCCTAGAAATGGTTGCATATCTACGAAAAGGTAACCTCGAAATCCATTTCAAGACTCCATAAAAGTTATGGATGGGGAGGATTCTAATCTTAAGTATGTTAAGATAAGGGGTTGTCAACTTATGTGAAAAGGTTTGAAGGATAAGCTTGGGACAAGATTTGACATATATGTCTGATTTGTGGGACATCCTAAAATAAATTTAGGGTATATGTTCTATAATTCTACTTAGCAAAAGGTGTTTGTTTCTGAAACACGGCGCCTTTCTAAGATAAAGGTGTTTATCATTAAAAGGGGGCTAGTGGGAGGATAATAGATCTTGAGAGTTCAAGAACCACAAAATACTATAAGTCGAATAAGAGGAACACGTAGATAGACCTATTATACCTGGTTGAATAAGTAAATCTAGAATAGTGCATAGAAGATACACAGGAGGTATGGATTCATCATAGATGATGATGATGAGGTACACCACCGTAGAAGATGATGATCGATTCACATACGATGAGGTAAGTGTTGTAGACACTCAGAGAAATGGATTGAAGCAAGTTTCTCAAATATGGAACATTCGTTTTGATGAGGCGATCAAAAGAGTTTGATTTTATCAAAAAAAGAATGAACCTAGTGTGTACAAAAGGGTCAGTGGGAGCATCGTGACATTCCTAGTACTATATGTTGATATACTATGGATAAGGAATGACATACCAATGCTACAATCAGTAAAGATAAAGTTGTCTAAACATAACCTCCATGAATGATTTGGAAGAGTATCTAAATTGGGGATATAAATCTATATAGATAGATTCAAGAGGATGCTCGACTTAACCCAAGGAATGTATATTCATTTGATGCTAAAGTCGTTTAGCATGGCAAACTCAAGAGATGTCTCGTGTCGATGAACTATGGAGTGTATCTCTTAATAGTCCCACACGGACTCACGAAAAGAGAGGTCGCATGAGTGACAATCATGCATGCGATGAAATGTCACGAGACCGATGTTGATCGGTCGTATTATGGAAAAGTTCACTATGAGTCGGTGAAAAACATCTTAAAGTGCTAGCTTAGGCACTAAGGATGTGATCGTATTCATGGTGGGTCTAAATTAAAACTAGAGAACTGAGGACTCGAGTTTTTTGAGATGCAGACGAGATGATGAAAATCCACTTTAAGGTAAAAGCGTTATCTTGAATAGTGGTGCGTTGAATTGGAAAGGTTCCAAACGACAAATAATTCTTGGTTTAGTGATAAAGGACGGTATATAGCTATAAATGAAGGCTGCAAGTTGATTGTTTGGATTAAAAGTTCATTCTGAGAACTAGGAATAGTTCACAAGTCTCATCTTGGATCTAAACATGTGTTGTGGCACTTTCATTTGATTATAAGAATCATTGAAAGATGGGAAATCACTATAGAGATAGTGGACTCTCGTGAACAACATTACATATCCATTAACTAAAGCTTATCCAGCAAACGGGATAATCGTCACTTAGAGAAGAAGAGTATGAGATACCATGACGATTGGCTTTAGTGCAGTGGGAGATTGAAAGTAATATGCACACAAGCCCGATCATATTTGATGATAAAGCATATACTTTTGTAACAATCTTATTTCATTTATTAATAAAAAGTATTAATTTATTAAAGGCTTTTAATTATCTACATGATGTTGTTTTATAATATGTGATAAACCCATAGTTTTAAGCAATGCTTTTAGAATAATGATGATGATCATTCTAATGAGATCTAAATTCTTAGAAAGCTTAAAACTAAAATAGTTCCCAATCGTTGGATTACTAAATTGGGGATTAGTGAATCCGGATAGATTGTACATACATCGTTCTTGCTTTCGTTGGATGAGGATGATTGATCTCATGATCATTTGTGTGGAGACACTAAAGCAAGTATGTAGGTCCTTATTAGAGAATAAGTTCCTTTGAATTGACTCGCTAAGGAATACCTAATGGAGTTTTACTTGCCGTCGATAGGAATTCTGTAGTGATAGTAGTCAAGTGATCCTTGGACTTGAGATCATCATAGTATCTTGTATATGATGAGTTATACTTTGACTTATTCCTTAAGACCCTTAGGGTATATCAAAGGGTATGCTTGGGTATAACAAGTTATACGTGGAGATGATATATGATCGATAAAGAATCTACCACTTAATAAAAGAAGAGAAATGTCTATGTGATTCGATAAATGACAACCCAGTAGTCCTTGGCGGCGAATGAAATTAGAAAGGAGTTTCTAATTTGCATTATTTGGAGTCATGCGTTTAAGGATCGAAATACATATAATTAAATAAAATAAGACTTGAAAGTAATTCCATGTCTTATATTTAATTGGGACATTGTATGGTGGAAGGATTGAATTATGCAGTAACTATTTACTCAAAGGTTCTTTTATGATTAATGTTGAAATCTATATTATCCGGAAAGTCGTTGATCGCTAGGGAGGCTTATCCTATTGTAGAATAAATATTATTTATTTAAATAAATTAATTGTTTAATTTATTTATTTAAATAAGATTAGAATTGTTCTAATTGATTTATTCACAATAGGTTTAATATGGAGAACTAAAGGGTCACACCGTAAAAGGAAGAATAATTATTTAAGAAGTTAATGGCATAATCGTAATAATAAGTTAAGTATATTTAATTTAATCTATGGTGATAGAATAAATTAAATAGCTTAATATTATTATTTAATATTTTAGAAATATTAAATATAAATTAATAAGAAGAGTCTTATTATTATTATTATTATTATTATTATTATTATTTAATTCCTAAAGCGGTTTGGGAATTAATTAATAAAAGTACTCTCATATTTCTAATAGGATTAGGAGGGAAAATTAGTTAAAGGAGTTTAATTAATTATCCCTAATAAGATTAAGGAGTCCATTTAATTAAAAGAGTTTAATTAAATAAATAATACCTTATTTTTAATAGGGTTACTTGATATCTTTATAAGAGGAGTCTTATATCAGATATCAGATATCAGATATACGTTATTCCAAGAGTTGGAGTGTACGCTCTTTTTCTATAGAGATAGAAAAACTAGGGTTTAGCCAACCATCCATTTTCTTGAATCTTTATTATTCCTTGGTGGATCACCTCTAGAGGCCAAACACATGGGTGGCTAACGTTGATCAAAGGAAGGAACCAAACCCGGTGGATTCAAGTTGAACGCGAAAAGAATTGGAGGTGAACTTGTACCTGAGGAAGCTCGGATCTTCAAGGGTATGTTTCTTATTCATCTTTTTCGTTTAATTAATAATTATGCATAAAGGGTGATCCGGGTATATGGTTTGTAAAATTTTAAACTCTGATTTTACACGTTTCTGCACTTATTTATGCAATTTGATTGCGTTCTTGAATATTACAAACCTAACAGTAACTTCAAATCCTTTTAACATCTGTTCCAATTTCTCATCGAATCCTTTCTTCAACGATTCCACAGAAGATTGCAGCTGATTTTGTAAATCATGAACGTTACTCTCCCAATTAGTTAATCGTTAATTATTAGTAGCCATGACCGTCGATCGACTAAGCTCTGATACCAAATGTAAGGAACTGAGATATGAATTCAGTCCTTACTCACAAATAACCAAACTCTAAGAGAATTATGAGAGAACCAAATATTTGAGAGAGACTAAAGGAAGGGGAAGAAGAAGATTGAAATACAGAGAGAAGTAAAGAGTAGAGATAAGATTGGGAAATTTAGAGAGAGAACAGAGCAATGCATTTCTTGTCAATTACTGAGTACATTACATGTATTTAAAGTAAAATGGGAGTGAAAAGGAAATGACAATCCTATCCTCACTAACACCACTCTACGATTCCACTCACGACTCCACTCTATGACTGTCTATTCATTATTAAGAATGAAATACAACACATTCACCATAACAATTCCTTACAGACAATTGGGGGAATTGACCAAATCTATTGGTCCAGAAGGCCTATTGGATTGGTCTAGTTTAGAAGTTTTTCATGTATGTGAAAATTTAGGGATGTGAATAATTGTAGACTAACAAGTAAATATATAATGATACTGGTTAAATGATGGTGATACTATGGTTTGATAAATAAGTACTAGTGAATAAAAGGTAGATAACTGAATATTTTGGGGTGGGTGGAGAAAAAGACAGGGCAATCATGATTTAGCTAAAAAAAAAAAAAACAAGGCAATCAAGGGGAATCAAAGAGTGGAAGATTGAGGGGGGAAATTGTATTCACTGATTTTTTTGTCAATTTAAAAACATATGGTTTATATGTATATTTAAATAAGTTATATTGGTAATATTTTAATGTTTTACTCATTTTACCCATCATTTTAACGGTACAATTAACTAAATGGGTGAAGAATATAACAAATGGTGCAAATTATTTCATCATTTAAAGTTTTTTAATTGAAAATAAAATTTATGGTGCAAATTGATTTTGAATCCAAACTATAGGATATATCTTAATTTAGTTGTATAGCAATCAAAAGGCCACAATAACTAGTACTCATTTTCCAAAATGTCCAATAAAAAAGTGTGTGAATGTTGCAAGGACGTATATGCTTATCTGGAAGTTTGGAACAATATCTTGACTTAAAAAATTAAACTATCAAGTTTATAGTTCATTAGAAGATATATAACTTCAATGGCAAAAATAAGAAATATTCCGTTGTACTTTACACCTTTTTAGTATTAAACAATTGAACATTAAAAATATACAATTAACTGTAATTAAAATTATGAATTGCATCATTTGAATTAACTTAACTATCATTAAATTGTGTTGCATATTTCCATATCTGACCGTAAGACAAAAAAACAGAGAAAGCAAAAAATTTAATGAAGTAGATAGTCCCATGTGGATTTGTAACCACACAAGAATTTTTTTATTAAAAAATTAAAATTAAATTCTAATTTTCTACTTTACTCTACATATTATCTCTCTCTCTTCTATAAGTCCTTCCTCTGGGTTAGGTAATTTCTTCTTCATTTGGGTTGGTTCCTTCTTCATCAGAGTTTTTCATTGTCCATAAATCCTTCGTATCATCTTCCACCACTACAAAACCTATATCTATCATCATTTTTCTCAAGTTTTCCTATAATCACTAATTAATTTGGAGAATATTTAAGGTTTCAATTTGGGATGATTCATCCTGAGAATATCAGATGATGGATTATGATCTGAGATTATTTCCAATGAAGTCATGGTTGCTATGATGAGAAAATATGGAGTTGGGTTGGTGATTCCTAAAAGAGATGGGCCTTTAGAATATAAATTAATGAAAAAAAAAATAAAAATATATATATATATATATATATTATAAAAATGATATTGGACAATTGAGCAAGTTCCAAGTTCAAATGTACACAATTTACGATCGTAGAATTAAGTCACCCTACGATCGTAGAGTAGTCACTCTACGATCTGAGGATTCACTCTATTACCAGTAGAGTGACTATTCTATGATCGTAGACTATGTACATTTGGAGTTTGTACAGTTGTACAGCTCTATTAACCCCTATACACACACTCTTAGTCCTTAAAAAGATGGTCCAAGTACATTTTTCACAAAAAGTAAGAAAAGTGAAATGGCGAAATAGAGAAAAAGATTCAAATTTAACCTTATTTGGCCCCACAAAATTACATAAAGTGACGAGTCATTTTATTTATTTATTTTATACTGACGGACTCGACTAAATGGCATATTTATGATTTGCTTTATGTACCTTAATCCATCCTTTTGAGGATAAAAAAAATTGTATCTTAAGTCATCTTTTTGAATGGATGGAGTATATATACACATATAATGAAAAATTTTGTGATTCTTAACTTTGAAATCTACACTTAAGGGTGTAAATGAACCGAGTCGATCCGAGTATTGAGTTGCTCAGATTTGGTTCACAAACTCATTTAGCTACCGAGTCGAGCACGATTCCGAGTGGAGCATGATTCCGAATCGAGCCCGAGCAGTTTGAACTTTTCGAACGAATATGATTCGAGTATTAATAGAAAATTACAATTTGAAGAGGTTCGAGTAATTTATCGAACTTTAAAATTTGCTCATATTTGACTCATTTATATTTTGAGTCGAGCTCGAATCGAACTTTTAGTCGAGCGAGTACGAATCGAGCCCGAACTGTTTTCTCATTTTACAGCCTTATCTACACTTGTATATAAATAAATTGTGTTGATATGAGTCATCTGATTTCATTTACAAATAGAGATAAATGAATGTTGATATAGAAATTTGATAGTGGCTTGGATTGTTCAAGTAGAAAATTTGAAGACAAGAAGAGAAGAGAGAGAGAAAAAATATAGAAATATAATATTAAATAAAAAAGTCAAAGTTTATTCACTATATCAATTGATCTCATGTGACTGTTTTGCATGTCATTTTCTTGTACTTTTTAAAAAAAAATTAAAATGCTATGAATTAAATGGAATGATGTGATTTTAAAAATTAATTAGTAAAGTATGCCAATTATAGTGGGTAAATGTTATTTTTACCTATTCTTAATCTTTATCCTTGTGTTCCGATGTGAAATATTATTATCAATTAGTAGCTCAACAGAATGACAGTATTTATTATAATTTTCACGCACTCATACATACTAAAATCTAATAATCCAAACTAAAATATTGCAAGAACTAAGATTTCTGATTGCAGATATAGTTTAATATGCATAGATATAGGAGTTTGAACACCTATCACAAATAACAATTCCATTTGCTATGACCAAATTACAATCATGGCAGATATGAAATTGTCAAAATTCAGTTTCCATTTGTGATAAACAATCTTGTAATGTTGATATAGATATGTGGATAGTAAAGTCATACTACCTCTGTTTTCTACAAAAACAATCTTATATTTTAAAACGGATGGAGTATTACAGTATTGAAGCAGTTATGGATGCAAAACACAAAAGTGTCACAAAACTTATAAAAGGCCTAAGAGAGCAAATTATTAGAACTGATATGTGGGGGGAACAGAGGAATTACCGTCCAATTTTTCAGAACAGTGAATTTTCGTTCAACGGCTCCTTCAAATAATTTGAGCACATCTGCTACGTCCTCTTCTTTCATGACTTGTACAAGATCAGCTTCATTTATCTTCCTATCCAGATAGTAATATATAATAATGAGAATGTTTCAAATTCATATACAAGAAAATGAATAAAAAAACAGAGAGGCAATCAGAAGATATAGTGAAGGATATTACCTGAGTTCATTCTTTTTCAAATTCTTAAAAATCTGATCAACAAACATTTCTACTTCATTGCTTGTCGAAGTTTCGTCCCCATCGTCATCAAGTGTCTAATCAAATAATGTGGCATGTGAGTCTGTAACAGAAGTAATGCACTCGATTCGTCATTATCTGGTTTACAACAGAGATTCTTTTACATATCTAAAAGGGAAAAAAGAAAAAATTCGGCAAAACAAACTAAACTAAATAAAACCTGATCAGATTTGCACATTGTCACCTCTGGATGATCACACTGCTGCTGATATATAGTTAAACATAAACTGCCCACTTCACTAATGCTCAAAACTAAAAAACTACGTCGAATCTAGTGAACTTAATACAGGATGCTATGCTAGAAATTTTAATCTTACACATTTTAACTTGCCCTCGATAGTCGAATCTCTCATCTGGATTATCGCTCTACATAAAATTTGGACAGTTCTACGGCATGTCTAAAGATCTAGTCAGTGTCCTGGTGCTTGCAATGTAATCAAAGGACCTCGTATTGTCACACATCTACCCATCTAAACCGGCACCAATTGGCAAAAATTTCTGAATCAAAGCAATGAGAGAAGGATCCTGATCTTTTTTTGAGAGTAGATCCAGTAACACGGAGGTAGTAGATGCATCTACGAAGAAGCCTCGGCAAACCATTTCCTCTAGGAGTATAGTTGCTTTATAATACTTCTTATTAAGAAAACATCCACGGATAATAGTGTTGAAAGTGACACCATTTGGCAAGCAATCATTAGCTTCCATTTCAATAAACAGCTTCAGTGCTTCCTCAAGTAGCCCTTCACAACAAAGTCCTTGAATCAACTTTGTGTATGTCTTAACATCTAGTTGCAACCCTTTTGAAGGAAGGTTATTAAAAAGATTCCTCATCTTATGAAGGCTTCTACTTTTGCGCAGTGCATCAATGAGAATATTGCAAATAAATATGTCAGGGATCAAACCATTAAATTCCATCATCTTAAACAACGACAATGCTTCATCAATATAATGGTTCTTGCACAGACCATCTAATAAGATACCATATGTGTAAAGATCTGGGGTATGGCCATGAGCTTGCATCTCATTAAAAAATTCCCGTGCTGAAGCACATCTACCTATCTGAAATAGTCCCTGTAAAATGGTGTTGTAAGTTACAATTGTGGGTTTCAAACCTCTACGGGGCATTTCTCGAAAGAGATGCATAGCTTCATCCACCTTCTTCTAATTGCAATATCCATTTATCAAAATGTTATAGCTAACATTATTTGGCACAATCCTCCTATTCACCATGGTCTTCAACACTGCCACTGCTCCATCCATTTCACCTCGCAAACAATACCCATGCATGAGCACACTGTAGGTGACTACATCAGGGCTTCCACGTCTTTGAATAATTATTTCAACCACATGCTTTGCATCCTTTACATTCCCTTCCTTGCAAAGTGCATCAACCAATTTAGTAAAGGAATACATTTTCGGTACCATCCCATTATTTATCATTGTTTTAAACACTCTCCTTTGCTTCATCCATTTTACCTCATAAACAATATCCATCTGAGGAGCCCATCGAGGTGATTGCATTTGATTCTCACCTCTTTGAATCATTATTTCAAGCACATTCTCTACATCTTTTACCTTCCTTCCCTACCAAATGCATGGACCAATATAGTAAAGGAATGCACATTTGGATAGATTTTTCTACTTTCCATGTCGCTCAACAATCCGACAGCCTCTTCCCATCGACCAAAATTGCATAGGACCTGAATTAATGAATTGTAGATGACAACATTCGGTGATATTCCCTTTACAATCATTTCAGAGAAAATATTCAAAGCATCAGCAAACAATTTTTCTTTGCATAAACCATCAATAATCGTGCCATAATCTACAATGTCGGGTGTATACCCACCTTGTTCCATCATTCTGAGAAACTGAATAGCCATGGGCGTGTTTACTGATTTGCGAAGCCCATTTATAACGGTCCCATACATAACTCTATGAGGGTCAATTTCTTTATCCCTAATCAACTTCTTAAACAATTCCACTGCCTCCACAACCTTATTATCTCGAAAGAGAGCCCTTATTAGAGTATTGTAGGTAACAACGTCCAGCACATAACCACCCATGAATACACCAGCTAAAACAGCAAACCCATAATCGACTCGATTCAAGTGACAATAACAGCTTATGACAGTCGTCATAGTACAAATATCAACCAGAATTCGTGCAGCACACATTTCTTTAAACAGAGAGACAACAGTTGAGTAATGTTTCATTCTGACAATAGCAGTTAATAGTTTATCAAAATGGTTAATAGCCGGCAAAGGGTGCATTTTGAGCATTCCATCGAATATGATAAGAGCATCATTGAGCTTAGCAAATCCGGATTTGCATTTATCAGACAATAATTGATATAATTTTCTCCGATCCGTTATTATTAAGGGAGGGGCAAATTTAGAATTCGGATTAAATGGGTTCCTCAAGACTCGAGTAGTAGTACTAGCACTATGAAATGAAACAGTATCGGCTAGCAAAAATGGAATCAATTTGAGCGAAAGCAAAGACGCACCTGTTATTCTGTAATAAGTACCAGCTACCATTTGTACTCTCTGAAAACCAAAGCAATTCTACAAAATCCCATCTTAATCTTTCCCCTGACCCCCTTAAATCCCTTTTCCAAAAAAATCCCTTAACAAACCCCTTAACCCATCAAACTTCAAAGATAGAGAAATAAAGATTCTGTAAAAGGTAAAGATTCCGATTGTTTATGAAGAGGACTCTGCAACAATTCAAAACAAATCCTAACGAACACATTTTTTCTTTCACCAAATTTAATAGGCTTGAAATTAAACACACAAAAGTTAAAATCAGCAAAAAGAGGGAGAAAGCAGATGATTTTTACTAGAGAGAAAAAGAATATCGAACGGAGAGAGAAATAGCAGAGATCGAGCACATAGAGAGAGTAACGATCGAGAGCAGCGGAGTGAGTGTGTGTCTAACACATCTGGAAAGAACCGTTTGTTTACGTTAGAGGAAAGAGGTGAAGTTTTTTAGGTTTAAAGGGTAAAATTGTCATTTAGAAAAATAATGGAGGGTAGAGTTGTCATTATATTTGATCAAAATTGCTTATATAAAATGACTTAATAAATGACTTATACCTCAAAAAAATAAGTGACACCCGTAAAATACAAATGATTTTGAATTTCCCGCTCACTCAATAAATAATCTGGATCGTTCAAAGTTTGAGATAAATTTCACTGCGTCAAAATACAGGTCTTGGGAATAAGATTTTAATCCAACTAGTAACTTATAAATCGTTGTCGAACAACCTCTAAGTTTATTTTTTTTAAAACTATAGGAGTTAAATGCACTTTGTTTCTCCCAAGTATATCACATTTTACACATTTCATCCTATATTTCAAAATATGATACTTTGCATCTCGCATTTTAGCGAATCAGCACATAACACCTTCTAGCCCACACTACAAAAAATGGACATTCGACAACAATTTTTCTAGCAACGACTACAAATTTTGTCATTTGTTGCAGTTTGAAAAAGACTTTTATTTTTGTAACAAAATTCATAGGTCGTTACAAAAATTCGTCGCCAATTCATTAGCGAGCAAAAAAAATCTGCCTATTTACTTTTTTCTTACCGATGTATTGGCATTAAAAAATCATCTCTTGCCACTTGATTTATCCTTATCATGGACGACGAAAGGTTTTATGTTGCTATATTTCATAGCCTAATATAGACCACATTCATTGTCGAACATTTTTTTTATAATGACTATTAAAATGTTGCCCTAAATTAAGATAATAAGCACGTTTTGTCCTCTTTTTCACCCCAAAAAGCATCGTTTTGCATTTTTAAATTATTATTTATTTTATTCTTTTTGAATAACTCGTTGTTTTACATGAGACGGAAAAAATATAATTAATGAAAACATTTGATGTAACAAACTAATAAGTGAATGCCTATGCATAATAGCTGAAGGGGGAATGAGTTTTTGCTCATACACATTAATGTCATTAGCTAGGACTGAGCATTCGGTTAATAACCTCAATCCAACCAACGATTTGGTTATATAGCAAAACTCGAAAATACCCTGTTTTAGCTATCCGAACAAGTAGCCGAATTTTGTACTAACCGAATAGGTTATTCAGTTAATAACCGAATTAAAAAAAATTAGCAGCAACACAGTTCAGTTCCTACAATCCATAAACAACAACACAGTTCCTACAATCCATTAACATAATCCATAAACAACAACACAGATCCTACAATGATTAACACCATAAACATAATGGAAAACTTAAATTGGCTAGCCCAAAATGCTTGAAGCTGCTGATTGTTGTTACCCATTTGCTGTTGCTGCTGCTGCTGGCCTGATGCTGAGTTCCTACAATGACCATTTGCTGCTTGAACCTCCTACCACTTGCTAGTTGCTGTTGTTGCTGTTGACAAATATAAATGAAAAAAAGCATCATTTGCCACTTGACATTAGCCAGCATGTTAGACAGTAGACACTTGCTCATTATATTGACAAAGTAAGTAAAACTTATGAAACAGCCATGCAAAGGAAATAACTTTCCGATGGGGTAAAATGCAAATGTGACCACTGAACTTTAGGGATTTTTGGGTATTAAGCTATTTTCTTTTGGTCAACGCATTTTGAGCCATTTTCTATTAAAAATTTTGGACTTCGAGCCCCGTGACATATCTGACGTCCAACTTGAAACTTCAACCCAATGACCACCCAAACACCACGGGTTAGCTGATTTTTTTTTGCAACGATTATGATTTATAACATCCAGTCCAATTTCCCCCAAATGAAAACAAAACCCATTTAGTTAGATCTGCTGTCTCAGTCTCTATTAATTTTTCTCCTTGGCAAATTACAGCTCAGGTGACGAACGCTACCACCGAATCAATTGTGGCCATGGCTTCATCCTCAGAGCAAGAATTTGTAGCACAGTACCGGTCCAAGCTCAATCGATACCCTAGATCGCACAATTACTGGGACGCCAAGATCGCTTCAAGGATAGGCGAAAAGTTAGGGTTTCGGCTTAAAGAAATGGGGGTTTCCGATGTGGCTATCGATATTGGGGAAGAGCTCTCTCGGCCGGTTCATCACCGAAAATGGTGATCCCTTGTTTGAGTCGGTTAAACGTGCCGGAATTAGTGTAGCCGGTGCTGAGAATTTAACATTTTAGGGTTAGAGATATAAGAACTGTGCAGTTGAATTAAAGGTCATGATTTTTGTAAGATTTTATTTGAGGTAGATACATCTGAGCGATTATAGTTATAATTTCCTGTAGAGTATTTTTCAATTCTAATAATATCGAATTCTGATTTTGTTTCATTTGGTTGTATATGTATTGATTTCTTTGTTTGAGCTTGTTTTGACCTAAGATTCGTTCTTTCTCTCTCCTCTTCCCCCACCTCCTCCATGGCTCTGCTGTCGCAACTCAGTGATGATTTATTTTCTGGTAGCAGTGATTGAGCACAAACATATTTGGGTTAATGGGTTTGTTCTCCCTCTTTTCTTTCACTTTCCTTTAATTAGGGATGAGAGGTGTGATTTTATGAGTAATAGGGCTTCAAGTTGTGGTGATAATGGAGTTTTCTGATCGGTGGTGATGGTGGTGTTTCTAATCGGTGGCGGTCCACTGGTGGTAGAGATATTTTGGGTTTTTATGGCATACTGTTTGTGAATATGATGTATAGTGGTATTTTGTTTAAAAAAAAATTAGCAAAAAAAAAACATCAATTTATTATTATTGTTATTGTTATTTTTATTTTTATTTTATTATTATTGTTATTGTTATTGTTATTGTTGTTATTGTTATTTTTATTATTATTGTTATTGTTATTGTTATTAGTATTATTATTATTTTTATTATTATTGTTATTATTTTTTATTGTTATTATTATTATTATTATTATTATTGTTATTATTATTTTATTATTATTATTATTATTATTATTATTATTGTGATTATTGTTATTATTATTAGTATTATTATTATTATTATTATTATTAGTATTAGTATTATTTAATTTGGGAGAAATTCTTTGTTTGGTTATAAAGTATAATCCTTGCGAAAATATAATAGCTAACTCATGGTGCTCGCGTGGTCAAGTGGATTGAAATTTGAGTGGGAGGTCTGGAGATCGAATCTGAGTAGCAACAATTTTTTTGTTTTTGGGTAGCAGACACATCATATATGCCACATGTAAAATTAAAATAAAAATACCCACGTCATATATTCCACGTCTGGCAACAAGGCTCAAGTCAAATTTTTAATAGAAAAAAGGCTAAAAAAAAAAACAATACCTAAAAGCGCTAAAGTTCGATTATTCAACCTTGCATTTTACCCTTTTCCGATGTGAACAAAGGAAATAACAAACACAAGTCTACAACTTTGTATTCACTAGCTAAAAAAAAGAATGCTAGAAAGTCTGCAAGACACTGCAAGTAAGACACTGCAAGTCACTGCAACTATACATATTAAACAAAAAAGAATGCTAGAAAGAATATAAGGAACCTCAAACAGTGTATTCACTAGCTAAAAGTTGAACTGTCTACACAAATCAATAGCAAGTACGTAAATTTACTACCTTCTTTTGTTGAAGCTTATGACCTATAAATTAGATCCAAAACAATGAACAGAAAAAAGACAGAATGAAAAAGAAACAAACAATAACCATTTAGGTCATATATGTTCTAATTTTAATAGGTAGTATAGTACATATATTATTTATCAATATTGCAAGGCTTATTGGAGAAACATGTAGAACAACTGTATGCAAATTTAAGGGCAAAATTCTGGAGGCGTATCAAAATAAATTCAATAAGACAATAACCAATTAAGTTCAAATATACAAGAAGCCTTCCAAATAATTTATCCTTGGACCTAAAACCTAAAAGAAGAGCATCACTAATTAAAAATCGAAAAAGACGCTAATTGATATTATAAATTAAATTTTTATGATAAAATTACTTATTAGAAATAACATAATGAAAGATTAAAGAGATTTTTTTTCATGTAAAAAAATAAATTGCGACCAACGTAGCCAATAGCTTGTCATATTCAATCGGTTACATCATCATCAAAAATGTCTGAAATTCGAGTAAGAACTTACTTTCAAATCGTCGAGAGAGGCGATCAAATCGTCGTAGAAGAGCTCTAGATGAGCTTGACGGATGAGTGATAATAGATGAAGAGCCACCGAAGGCGATGAGGGTTGAGGGAGGTGATCTTGTCAGTAAGTAGAAGGAGATTGAGACTTGAGAGTTCGAGATCTAGGTTTGGGATAAGAGATTGAGACTTGAGGGTTTGAGATCTGACCTCTGGGTTTGGGAATTTGAGAGAATGAGAATGAGTTACGACTTCAGACTTAGAGACAGAGACTCAGAGTGGGCTTACTGGGCTAGATTCATATTATTATTTTAAGTAGAGTAAGGATTTGTTCGATGTTCGGTTACACCGAATAGCTTAAAAATAAAACCCGTATAAATTAACCGAAACCTGTAATATAATTCGGATATAACCGAATTGTTACAAATAACCGAATTATCAAAAAAATCGGTTAAATTATTTTGGTTCGGTAATTCGGTTATACCCGTTTTTTGCTCACTCCTATTAGCAAAAGGTGTTTAGTTGAAATGACTTGAAGGTATTGGAAAATTGAAATGGTCACTTTGGTCCAGCAAATTTACTCATCCGAGATTAGCATGGAAGATCACTTTAGTCCAGCAAATTTACTCATCATTTTTGCAATTACAGGAGCCACCTTGGGATTAGTCTGATGCTTTGCAAGATTAGCAGGATCTTTCATCACTACAAGCAATAAACCAGAGTCAGAAAATAATAAAGTAGAGCAAAACTTCAAAAGAAAAACAAGTGACAAGGAAATATTACATATATATATAAGTATTGAAAAATCTTTACTTAATTTTTCAAATTTTCAATGTTGGAAAAACTCCTCCAATTATAACTGCATGTCTTTGATAAATTAAATAAATCACGCCAAACAAATAATGCAATTCCACCAAATAAATTATAACCACAAAAAATAATAATACGAAAAATAAACCAACCACAAGACACAAAATCTTACGTGAAAAACCCTTTAAAACTAAGAGGTAAAAACCACGGGCCAAACTCCGAAAATTCCACTATAATCAACAGTGAATACAAAGTCCTTCCAAGTTTTATAACTAAAAACTTAGAATATTAAGAAAATGAGAGAATACAAAAATACCTCAATTTGAGTGAAAACTCAAATTACCTCACCACCGAATACCTCCGAATTAATTAAAGTCTTCAAGCAAGTAATTGATCCGAAAAGATGATAACAACTCGTGAATAAATCTTCACAAAAAACCCTCTCAATTTTCTGTACTTTTTCTTTGCACTCACTGATTTGTTCTCCTCTCTGTTCCGTGTATTACTCCCAAAAGTAGAGCTTTCAAATTTTCCGTATATAATATCTATGCCTCACAAAGCCCATATATATATATAGAGAGAGAGAGAGAGAGAGAGAGAGAGAGAGAGTCAGGATCTTAAGCTCACTTTATATCGACTCACGAAGCTCACCCCCTTTAGCGACGGACGACTGACGGTTCGATTATATACAACCGTCGTCTATACTTTTATGACGGACAACATATAGCGTCGCTAAAAGTATAAACAACGATTATATGGCCGAAAAACCGTCACGGATCCGTCGCTAAAAAAAGGTGACTTCAGATGAGATGATAAAAGGTGAACTTAAGATCCCGACTTTATCTCTAGTTCGACTCTAATTTGCTTTTGAAAATCAATTCACACTCCTTGTAGAATTCAGCCAAAACCGCTCACTTGTTGACCAAATCAAAGTACAACTCCAAGTCCAACTCGATTTAGAGAAGAAATAATCAATCAAAATTAAAATACTCCTAATTTAAATAGGATAATCTCATGGGTTTGGACCCCACAAACCTAACAATCTCCCCCTCCAAATCCATGAGAGGGGGCTTCCACCGTGACCACGTCACTTGGAGTCCATCCCGACCAATTCCTTGCAAAACTCCAGTTTGTCGCGAGTTACAACTTTTGTCAACATGTCTGAGGGGTTCTCGTCGGTATAAACTTTTTTTACTTTCATCAATTCCTTTTCCATCACTTCTCGAAGCCAGTGATAACGAACATCAATGTGTTTGGTACGATTATGATACGTGGCGTTCTAGGTTAAGTCAATTGTACTTTGACTATCACAATAAACCGCACACTTATCTTATGTCAAACCCAACTCTTGAAGAAACCTTTTCAACCATAACATCTCCTTTTCGCTTAGTAGCGGCGATGTATTACGACTTCGATTGTAGACAAAGCAACACATACGTAACAGGAACGCTTATGATCGGTTCCCCTTGCAAAAGTAAACAAATATCCCGAAGTAGAGTTCTTCTCTTCAGAACCTGCCATGTCTGCATCTGTTAAACCCTCCAAGACTGGACTCGAACCACCAAACCTCAAACACAAATCGGAAGTAGTTTTCAAGTATATAAGAATCCACTTAACTGCTTCCCAATGTTCTCTACCAGGATTTGACAAATACTTGCTCATAACGTCAACTGCATGAGCAATATTTGGCCGTGTACAAACCATCGCATACATAAGACTTCCTACAGCAGAGTAAGAAACTGTTGCCATATCATCTCTCCCTTCCTTAGTAGGACACATGCGTTTTGTCAACTTGATATGATTGGCCAGTGGTGTGCTAACTGGCTTAGCATCACCCATGTTGAACCTTGCAAGCACTCGTTCAACATACTTCTCTTGTGACAACCACAACCTTTTGGCTTTCCTGTCACAAACAATCTTCATGCCTAAAATCTGTTTAGCCGGTCCTAAGTCCTTCATATCAAAAGACTTAAATAACTCTCCCTTGAGCCTGAGAATCATGTTAGCATCTTGCCCAACTATCAACATATCATCTATATATAGCAACAAGATAACGAAGTTACCATCCGTGAACTTTTTGACATACACACAATGATCTGCAACTGTTCTATTGTATCCTTGATCCATCATGAATGATTCAAAATTCATGTACCACTGCCTTGGGGCTTGTTTCAAACCGTACAAACTTTTCTTTAACCTGCAAACCAAGTGCTCTTTCCTTTTAACTTCAAATCCCTCTGGATGCTCCATGTAGATTTCCTCCTTCAAATCACCATGAAGGAATGCAGTTTTCACATCTAACTGCTCTAGCTCAAGACCCATACTAGCTACTAACCCCAACACTGCTCTAATAGAAGTCTTTTTCACAACTGAAGAAAAAATCCCATCGAAGTCACTACCTTGATTTTGAGCAAAACCCTTGACGACCAACCAAGCCTTGTACTTCACTAGTTTTTCACCATCCTTTTTCAACTTGAACACCCATTTACTCTTTAATGTTTTCTTGCCCTTTGAAAGTGTAGTAAGCTCATAAGTGTGATTCTTGTGCAACCAATCTATCTCATCCTGCATAGCTGTAACACCCCCTTCCCAAAATAGAAAGAGAGGTTACTCATAACACAATAAAACTAAGGAAGATCACGGGGCTCTAAACCACAAAAGAATAATCTCATAATAATTCAATGTCATATGACAAACCATAATAAATGCCACAATTGGCTCGATCCACAATCTAAAATACTTATTACAACTTTAAATAAATCAATGTATTGAAACCTAACAAAATATATCAAAACTATTGGATTAAAGGAAGCTCTCGTCACACTTGCCCTTGGTCCCCCGATTACTGGGAAGAAAAACACTGACATGAGCCAAATGCCAAAGACGGATATAGAATACAAATAATGAACCAAAATAACTAACTTTCAATTAAATGAAATGAAACGAAACGAATCGAAGCGTAAAGCGAACAAAACTAACACAACGAAATAATAAATTTGAATCAAATGGCTAGGTGTTATTTCACACAGAGCTCGAAAAAATAGAATATACCTTGCCACACGGCAAGTCAAATAATGCCACACAGTGAAAGTCACATAATGCCCACAGTAAGTCACACATTGGACCGCGAATCTAATGCGTATAAAATCGGAAGGCGTGTTTGGCACAAACATCACCATTCCATGAGCGAACGAGAATAGAAAACTAGGTCCACCCATACGCCTCCCACAACAAAACACCAAATGGCCAACTCCCACCGGAGCACAAAGCGGAGACGCAGTGGGTGGGTGATCACACCGCCGCGGAAGGTGTCATGCCTCGGTGCCAAGAGGATACGTACTGTGGTACCACGGTGGTTATAGCTCGGTATACCCTACGGTATTCTAACAAAATATCATGTCACGACACGTGCGACACAATATCAACACAAATGGGTTCTAACATTGTACATGTTAAACTAAAAGCGAGATATCAACACAAAGTCTCCAAAAATATTAACATGTACATTACTACAAATATCAAAATAAATTTAGACATGTTGTCTTAGATACATAGAGTACAAATATGAGTTCAACTCTGAGCATGCCAAACGAATTTATCACGTTGAATTTGACAAGAAATAATCATGAGAAGTAATACTAATTTTCAAAACGCATAATGTAAAGCGAATAAATTAAAAACAAAAGAGTCTCATTTGAAGAGTACGAATCCAGTACCTTAATATAGTGCCAAAATAATTCACCGAAGCCAAATATCACCCGTTAGACTCCTTAATCGATCTAATTATCAAAATAAAATATAATATAACTAATTAAATTATGAACTTATACGGTTTATATTTTCATAAATTCATTTATTTTAATATATTATATTCAGGTTGTAAGCAAAAGATACTTTTTAATTGTAATGACAATATTATAATTTTTATTTGTTCATTTATTTATATTATATATGTATATTTCATTACCACTCGAGAATTATGTCCAAAAGCATACAAGCATATTAACTATACATATACATATGTAAATTAAACAAGCGTGATGCTACCGATTCATTAGACTTAATAATGCCATGTTTTACTCATAAATTTAATAACTTTATTTGAAGTTTAATTTACACTAAATTATTATTATTATTGAATGAATACCAAGACAACTTACGATAACAAAATGTGAAAAAACAAATGACTTCGTAGCAAGCTAATTGGATTCCGTAGCAACCTTCCGCTTGGTTTGCTTGTTTCTTTTAGCAGCCGCCCTTTTTTTTTCTCTCCACCAATTCGTAACAAAATATATGTGAGGAAGATTAGGTTTAGTTATTAATTTATTAAATATTAACTCTCCTAATTTCCATAGGATTTATTATTACCCACAAATATAAATTCAATTCAATTAGTTTTAAGGCCCAATTTTTACTAAATTAATTTATCCAACACTTTAACTTATTAGCCCAAAATAAATGACTAGTTTGACCCAAATAAAAGATAAAGTCCAATTAAAATATTTTAAAACAAAATAATATTAATTATTCAATATTTATTTATTTATTTATTTTTACCGGGTATTACAATAGCTCTCAGCCAATTGCTCTTCTCCTTATGAGTCTTAACTTCTTGAAAATTTTCTGGCTCTCCCTCCTCAGCAACTAAAAGATATTCAGATGAAGCATACCTAACTGATGGCACACGTTCTCTTGTGGATCTTCTTAGCTGAGGTTCTTTAATAAGATGAGGGGTTTGCTCCCCCTGCTCAACACTCTCTACATCTGAGGCATCACCATCGTGCAAATCTGTATCAGTCACATCGTCATTTTGACCGCCTTCTCCAACTTGGCATTTTGTAATGGCGAAGGAACTATGCTGAGGTCTGGAACACTATTATTTCTGGGCTGTGTAACGTTATCAAAATCCTCATAATTTAGGTGTTCATGAAACACCACATCTCTGCTTCTGAATAATTTTCTCTGAACTGGATCTCGTAACCTATACCCAAATTCTACATCTCCATAGCCAACAAACACACATGGAGTATATTTGTTATCAAGCTTCAATCTTTGTTCTTTGGGGATATGTGCAAAAGCCTTGCACCCAAATACCCTCAAATAAGAATAGGATATATCCTTACCACTCCAAATCTTCTCTGAAATCTGGAAATCCAACGGTGCTGATGGAGATCTGTTAATCAAGTAACAAGCAGTACAAACAGCTTCACTCTAGAATGACTTAGGCAGCTTAGCCATTCTCAACAAGCATCGGACTCGCTTAATAATAGTTCGGTTCATTCTCTCAGCCACACCATTATGTTGTGGGGTGCCAGGAACTGTCTACTCTGGTCGAATACCGTGTTTAGCATAATATGTTGTAAACTCCTTTGAAGTGTATTCCCCTCTGTCGTCACTGCGAAGACACTTCAATAATTTTCCAGTCTCTCTTTCAACCATAGCATGAAAATTCTGAAAATGCTGGAATACCTGGTCTTTTGTTTTTAACAAAAACACCCACACTTTACGTGAAGCATCATCAATAAAAGTAACAAAATATCTATTGTCACCTAATGACTCAACCTCAACAAGACCACATATATCAGAATATACTCTCTCGAGTAACTTAGATTTTCTTTTAGAGGAGCTACTAAAAGAAACTCTATTTTGCTTACCAAACAAACAATAATCACAAGGGTTTAGTATAGTACCTTTAGCAAAAGAAATGAAGGACCTCTTTCCTAACATCTGCAACCCTTTCTCACTCATGTGCCCAAGTCTTTTATGCCACAGATTCGGTGAAGTTTCATCTTCAATTGCATTCAACTCGCTAGAACATACCTTCACATGAGTTTTGTATAACGAGCAACAAGCAGTACCTCTAGCGACTACCATCGAACCCTTGATAAGCTTACACTTTCCACTGCCAAAGTGATTCTCATAGCCTTCCCTGTCCAAGGCCATACCAGAAATCAAGTTGAGGCGCAAATCTGGGACATGTCTAACATCCCTCAAAGTAATAGTGTGGCATACATCTGTTTGTATGTAAACATCACCAATTCCAACAATCTTGGACTGATCAGTGTTACTCATTCTCACAAACCCAAAGTCTCCAGTTTTGTACGCCGTGTAGAATTCTCTCTTGGGAGTAGCATGATACGAAGCACCTGTATCAATAACCCAATCAATTTTCTAATCAACAACATGTAAGCATTCTTCTTCCCCGGACGAAAGAAGCACAACATCCTCAGTAACTATAGCTGTAGTATTCTTCTCTTCAACCCTCCCTTGCTCACCAGTTTTCTGCTTGTCTAACCAGTTCTTGCAATTTCTTTTGAAGTGACCCTCCTTGTTGCAATGAAAAAACCTAATTATAACACCTTCTCTGGTCTTTGATTTGCTCCTATGATTTCTGGAATTTTTGCTTTTACTGCGATTTATGTTTCTCTTGTGAGATCCTCTGAAGTTACTCTTACCTCTGTTCTCTGTCACAAGTGCTTGTGTCTCAAAATTCAAACCCTGCTCCTTTCGCCTTGTTTCCTCGTTGTGTATGATGTCCTTGCCCATCTGCATGGTTATCTTTCCTTCAGAAAGAAGTGAATTGCTTAGTGACTGACAAAGTTTCTCAACTCTTGGCGTAATCGAGAAGCAACAATGCCTGAATCTCGTCCTCAAGATTTAACTTCATGGTAGACAACTGGTTCACCAATCCCTAAAACTCGCTCATATGCTCGGATACACTACTACCATCTTTATACTTCAGGCTCACGATCTTTCGAATCATAAATGTCTTATTCTGAGCATTCTTCTTCTCGTACATGGACTCTAATGTAGTCCAAAGTGTATAAGCATCCGTTTCCTTCGAAACATGGTGGAACGCACTCTGATCGATCCACTATCAGATGTGACCGATCGTCTTCCTGTTCATCTTTTTCCAACCAGCCTCGGTCTTGTCTGCTGGCTTTTTCCCCTTAAGCTCCAATGGATCATACAAATCTAAAGTATGTCTTCCATTCTAGGCTTCCAGATCGAAAAATTAGATGAGGTCAATTTAATCATGGCGCCGCTTGATTCCTCTATTTAATTTATCAAAAAACAATTATGCAAAGAACCTTGCTCTGATACCACTTTGTTGGAAAAACTCCTCAAATTATAACTATCTTTGATAAATTAAATAAATCACGCCAAACAAATAATACAATTCTACCAAATAAAATTATAACCACAGAAAATAATAATACGAAAAATAAATCAACCACAAGACACCAAATCTTACATAGAAAACCCTCTAAAATTAAGAGGTAAAAAACACGTGCCAAACTCCAAAAATTCCACTATAATCAACTATGAATACAAAGTCATTCCAAGTTTTATAACTAAAAACTTAGAATATTAAGAAATTGAGAGAATATAAGAATACCTCAATTTGAGTGACAGCTCAAATTACCTCACCACCGAAAACCTCCGAATTAATTAAAGTCTTCAAGCAATTAATTAATCTGAAAAGATGATGACAACCGTGAATAAATCTTCACAAAAAACCCTCTCATTTTTCTGTACTTTTTCTTTGCACTCACTGATTTGTTCTTCCTCTCTGTTCCGTGTATTACTCCCAAAAACAGAACTTTCAAATTTTTTGTATATAATATCTATGCCTCACAAAGCCCATATATATATATATATACGGTCTGGATCTTAAGCTTACCTCTTATCTAACATATCTTGCATACACCCCTTTAGCGACGGACTGAGCAACGATTCAGTCTGTCACTATATATAGAATCGTCGTCTTAACTTTTAGCGACCAGATGACATATAATGACAGATGAGGCACTATAGCGACGAATAGAATTATATTATGACGATTAAAAATCATTAAAGGGGTATCTGCAAGATATGTTAGATAAAGAGTAAGCTTAAAACCCGGATATATATATATATATATATATATATATATATATAGTTCTTGACTCCTAATTTGCTTTTGAAAATCAATTCACAGTCCTTGCCGGATTCGGCCAAAACCGCTCACGTGTTGACCAAATCAAAGTACAACTCCAAGTCCAACTCGGTTTAGAGGAAAAATAATCAATCCAAATTAAAATACTCCTAATTTAAATAGGATATTCTCATGAGTTTGGACCCCACAAACCCAACAATTTCAATACCTACAAGTCAGAAATTAAAATTTAAACCGTCAACAACTCAAAATTGAACATACATATACATAAAAGGAATTAATATTTCCACAAGGAAAATTGATATTTCCACAAGGCTCCCCTCACATGAATAGTAAACGGGACCCACATACATGTGAGTGAGGCGTGGAAATATCAATTTCACTTGTGAAAATATCAATTCACATACATATATAAATATCTTAATTGACTTGAGCCCGTCAATAGATGCGTATAATATTGGTAGACGCCAGACAGGGGAGGAAAGAGCGAGAGTCCATCCAAGATGATACCCAAACAAAATATCTTAATTGACCAAAATCCCCATCACCTCATTTCCTTTTAAATATTAAATCCAAGGTCCATTTCGTCAATAATTGTTATGATTCCTCAAAATATCAAAACATATATATACAGAGAGATGGGATTTACATGTATGTATATGTTTATATAAAGTAAGCATATGAGGAAGGAGGGAGGGAGGGAGAGAGAGAGTAGACAAAAGAGGTGGGGTAGAAGACAACAGAAACGGTTTCTTCTTCTTTCCTTATAATCTCCATAATTGTGAATTGCCATGCCTACCATTCAACACAGAGCCTACAACAAAACACCATACCACGCAGTTTTTCCAAACAAGCCCAGGTGAAGCAGAACACTCGTGATCATCAAGATCATAAATGCACAAAAAACGCATAAAGCATAGCGAAACGGAAGAAAATGCCACGGACAGAAACACAAAGATACCCATATGAATGCAACGCAAATCAACAAAGCACATAAACTACATCATCAACCCAGACCAAAACAAATCCAAAATATGAAACCATCAGCCAATAACAGCCACAAAGCTTATATTATATCAAATAACAAAATACATGCCAATAAAGTAGATCTTCAATTGTTAAAGAACCAAACCCAAAAATTAAATAAATTAGCAATAAGGACCAGATAAACAACTCTTTTAGATTGGAAAATTTGATAAAACCAACCGAGCAAATGGAGCAACATCCAAAATCCAACAAACTCAAAGCCCAATAACGAACCAGAGCCATGATAAATGTTGAGAATTAAGTCAACGTAAATCACACAATAAAATAAAGAGAAATTAAAACCCAAGATTTAATGTGAAAAATCCTTGAAGGTAAAAACCACAGACCAAACTCTGAATCTCCACTATATTAAAATAATGGGATTACAATAATCATCCCAAGTTTTACACACTAAAACTTGAGGTTCCACAATACTGCGACACAACTTTTTGCATGGACTAAAATCTGCAAAACCCTCCCACACACAATACAACTTTTTTGCACAGAATATAAAAGCTATAAAAACCCTCTCCCTCACACAAACACAAAAACCACTCACACCCTCTCTCAACTCTTAGGATGCTACATGACTTTTGATTGTGCTACACTTCAACAACTTAAAATAATACTCTATTTATAGAGTACCTATATATCTCATCTTTTCGTACCACTCAGCTATCACATGAGTCCTCAATCGAAATCTTACCACTTCTTACTTAATACTAATTTTCTTTAATTCATATGATATCCTGTACAACTCCTCTGAGTTATTCTTCCCGTATTAATTCAAAGTACCATTCATTTATAGCATTAGCTATAAATCATCCATCGCTTAACAGAACATCTGTTATTATGATTCAATATGATCATATGATGATCTTCTTCTTTAATCGTTTAACTAAACGTTTTTCTTATCCTTCTCTCTACGATTATAGTCTTAGGTACTCATACCTAAAGTGTATAACCTATCAGCTTTGATACCACTTTGTAATGCCCCGAAATCCGGTCTATCTTCACACCCGAATTTCGTACGTCATGATTACATCACCTTCCAAATATACATAATTATATGTTAAATATAACCACATACATTCTCAAATCCCAGGTTATAATACCTTATAACCTCGTTCATTACAAACAATGATAATTACATTATTCTTTACTTCTTACAAGAGTGACTTTCATCCGTCACAAAGGATTCATAACAGTTCATTAAACTATTCGACATTACAAATCTTGGCTTGATCTTCACGCTCATTCATATACTGAATAACACTTCTTCTGGATACCGGTCAGGTTGATCTTTATGGGATCCTTAAGTTCTTCTACTCGTACGCTAAAAATATATTTCATTTAAAGTAAGTGTGAGCATTCAATAGCCCAGTAAATCATAGCAGTTGAATAAACAACCTCAAGAATTTAAACATTTTTTTAAAACTTCAATAACTGAACAAAGTTATGAAGAAGCATGAATAATATGAATAACTTCTAATTCCTATCATTTTAAAATATTAATCACATTCATTTTGTAATACTTTCATTCTTCTACCTTTTTCATACACATTTTATCTGGCTAGAATCATTAGCACATACTTAACAATAATGGTTCATGAATAAACAGAATATTTTCATATTGAACAGTTCAATCACAGAACAGTTCATGTCATAGAAACACTGAAGTGTTAAAATTGTGGCACAAGGCCTCATACATACTAACACCTTGTACAAATATCACATATTTGCAAATAGGTAAGAAAGTTTAAGAAACTAGCATTCATATAAAACATGAATGAAGTTAGAAAATTTGTCTTACGTACAGCTACAGCTTACAATTTACGCTTAACTGCTCATTAAAATCCCTATATAACACATAAAGAAAATAGCACATACACTAATTAGTCATGTATATTTGACTTATGCATTGGTTTAAACTTAACTTTACTTCTTAGGGTTCGCGTTCTTGCAATCTAAGTTTACGCGATTATAATATCCCGAGTGTTTATGAGTTGAGTATATAATAATGATTCTTAGAAAAGGGTAATGAATAGGTTAAAGAATGTATAATGCTCAAAATATAATTGAGTTTAGGTGAAGTTTATGCGATAATATTTGCAAGAATTTATTGAGGAATAGAATGGAATAGGAATTATAAAACCTATATTAAAGTGATGTGTTGAAATTATTCAACTTTGAAAGAGACTATATGAAAACAGAGTAAGGGAGGTTGCATTGATTCCGAGAACCATGTATTTACTAGTTTAGGATAGTCTATACATACTGCACTTTTTTTAATTGCAAACTTGCTACGATGAGGGATGATTTTTCTGAGACTTTAATCTTTAATCCATTTTAATGTTGGTTTTGGGCTCTATTATTATTTAAGCATGGAAAACATAATGGAATTGTTTCATTTCTGCAACATCTGAGCATCCTCTTTCTCCAAATCATGCACTGTTATGTCTATCTGTTTCGGTATTTAAGATACCAAATTAGAATTGTTTTCATGATGTCTCATTTTCAAATATTAAAGGAGTCATAGTTACATATATTCCAATTTTTTTTAAATATAAAAAAATTAAATTATTTCTGTACACATCATTGAGCCATATGCATCTGTGATACATATTGATTCTTTTCTGCACTTTACTTTACTTTGTTGGATGATATTATTTCTGTACATATTGATTCTTTACTGCACTTTACTGTCTACTGCGAGAAGATGGTTTGTCAATTCTTTGTAGTAATTATGGTTGTTTTGAGCATGTATAGGTTATAATGGTTGAGCAGCAGTCTGAGGCACCCATCAATGTGGAATCGAATGCTGAAAATCCAATTCATATTGATGAAGAGGAGTTGAATGAAGGTGAAATTGAGCAACTTGATGCCGGTAAGACTCGTGCTAAAATTTGGGCTCATTATACAAGATTTAAGCAAAATGGTCAAATTAAAGCTAAATGCAAATATTGTGGAGCTATTTTAAGTCTTTGATCCAAAAATAATGGGACTAGTGGTCTAAATGCTCACAATAAGAGATGTAAAATTTACCCCCAAATGTGGAGTTAAGAAATCAAGCAATCTTGAACTTTAAATCGCAAATGCTAATAATGATGATGAGACCATGGAAGGAGTTGACAAATAATTGTCTTTGGAAGTTTGATGTGGAACTAACTTTCAGGCGACTTTTAGCATATATGATTCTAGTTGATGAACTTCCTTTTAAATTTGTCGAAAATGAGGATTTCGACATTTTGTGTCCATCGCATGTCCTAGGTTCAATGTTCCTTCACGCCACACAATTACAAGAGATTGTTTTAAAATATATATGGAAGAGAAAAAGAAGTTAAAATCCATTTTAACTCATCTTCTCAAAGGATATGTATTCTGGTTGACACATGAACATCAATGCATAGACTTAATTATATGGTTGTGATGACTCATTACATTGATGATAAATGGAGATTGAGAAAAAAATTATAAACTTTGTTCCAATTTTGAGTCACAAGGGTGAGGCCATTGGAATGGAAATTGAGAATTGTTTGATAGAATGGGGGATTAAGAGAGTTTTTACTATAACTGTTGATAATGCCAGTTCAAATGATGTTGCGATATCTTATTTAAAAAATCAATTGCAAGTATGGGGACATAATGTTTGTGAGAATAAATTCATTCATGTTCGATGTGTTGCTCATATTTTAAACTTGGTCGTAGTTGATGGGTTGAAAGATGTTAATATTTCGGTAGCTTGTGTTGGGCATTGATTAGGTGGGTAAGGCAATCTCCATCTAGGATTAGAAAGTTCAAGGAGTGTGTTGACTTTGAAAAATTGAAAATAAATCTTCATTAATCCTAGATGTTGCTACTAGATGGAACTCCACTTATTCGATGTTGAATGTTGCTCAACATCTTGAACGTGCTTTTAATAGGCTTGGGAGTAGGGATCCTTTGTTTAAACAAGAAATGATCTCAGGTGAAGGGTGGCCAACGGTGGAGGATTGGGGTAATGTGAGAAGAATTGTTTTGTTTTTGAAACACTTCTATGAATTAACACTTAGAATCTTCGGCACATTATATGTTACATCCAATGGATTTGTTCATGAGTTTGTGGAAGTTGATGGTCTTTTGAAAGAAATGGAAGATGATGATGATTATCAAATGAGAGAAATGGTTATGAGGATGAGATCAAAGTTAATGAAATATTGGGGGGTGTTGATAAAATGAACAAGTTGTTATACATTGTCGTGGTTCTTGATCCAAGACACAAATTCACTTTCGTTGAGTTTGTATTTAATCACATGTATGGTAAAGAAAGTGATTTGGCAATCAAAATGATTAGAGGGGCTAAAGATTTATTATTTGAGTTGTTCAATTATTATAATCTCAATAATTTATCGTCCCAAGGTCATTCATCTCAAACTCCAAGTGGGAGTGGAAGCGTAACTTGAAGTGGTGGCTCATCATTAGTAGAAAGTATGTCAAGAAAAAAAAGAAAAATTGACAGCTTGTTTGAACAGCATGTTGAGGATGTTCAAGGTGGGGAAGTTCAAACTGAGCTAGAAATGTATTTAAAGGATCGAGTTGAAAGAAAAGATGAAAAATTTAACCTTTTAGCTTGGTGGAGATCCAACACTCATAGATTTCATGTTCTTTCATTAATGGCTAGAGATGTCTTAGCGATTCTCATTTCTATCGTGGCTTCCGAATCGGCATTTAGCACAGGAGGACGCTACTTGATTCCTTTAAGAGCTCTTTAACTCCTAGGATGGTACAAGGAATTATTTGTGCTCAAGATTGGCTTCGCCGAAGCAACGAACCAATTGATATCGAAGAAAAGTTGGAATCCCTTGAAGAAATTGAAAAAGGTACAACACAGTAACACTTTGTATTGCTTTTTTTTTTTTTGTAATGTAGTTTAAATTCTTCTTAATAAATTATGATTTGCTCACATTTGTCTTTTAAAAATTGCAGAATTTTCAGTAGGCGATTTAGATGCATCAATCTTGGATATGTAATATGGTTGATTTGTTCAAGACTGAAGACTTGATAGTTGAGAGAATTGTGCCTTGTGCATTGTTTGTTTTTAATCTTGGATTAGTTGGATATGTAATATGGTTGATTGGATTACTTGCTAGTGGCTACTGCTTGTTTCAGCTTTGATTATACATTTCTTTAGTTTTCTATTTCAGTTGATGAAATGACTTTAGTGGATGTTTTGTCACATGGTTATGTTCAGGGAATATACTGTTCTGTTATGTTCAGTTGATGAAATGACTCTATTTTGTCACATGGATTTGCATTCTTGTTTTGGTTATGTGTTGCATTCTTGTTCATAACAGAGGTGATGAAATGACTCTGTTTTGTCACATGGAGTTCCTCATTCTGTTATGGTTGTTATGTTTTGATGTTTTGGGATAATGGATTTGCATTCTTGTTTTGTCCCATGGAGTTCCTCATTCATATCATCATATGGATAATGAAATGACTCTGTTTTGCATTCTTGTACATCTCAGAGTCATCTGCAGATAATTAATTCACATGGATTTGTATTCTTGTATATTCTGTTTGGCATTCTTGTATATTCTGCAGATAATGTATGGATTTGCATTCTTGTATATTCTGCAGATAATAATAAAATTCTGGGCGTTTGCATTGGTCACCAGGTAATTAATTCATATGGATAATGAATGTGGATTTGTTAATATAAAAACCATATAAAACCAACAAGGCAACAATTTGCCATACAGCCATACTGCCCATACATACGGATAATTCATATGGATAACAATTTGCCCATACAGCCAACAAGGCAATAATTCATATGGATAATGAATGTGGATAAGTGGATTTGTTAATATAAAAACCATGAATGGGTTACCCAAGTTGCCAATTTGCCATCATTAAAACGAAAGGCATATAAACCAACAAGGCAACAATAACTCATAACTCAATTGATAATTTGATATAACAAGAAGCCAACAGTGCACACTGCACAGTAGCCGACTACAGTCTACAACAACAATTTCAATTGATATAACAAGCAGCCAACTACAGTCTACAACAAGAAGTCAACAATTGTATATAATTTCTACAAGACGAACAGTATATGATATACAAGACCAACTTAGTTTTTTCTTAGTTTTAATTATTATTATTTATTAATAATTATATATATTACTATGCATGCGGTATAAACGAAAACCGAACCGAAAAAACCGGTACCGAAACCGGTAATTCGGTACCGGTTCCGGTTCTTGTTTTTCGGTAATTTCGGATCGGTACGGTTTTTTCGGTACCGGTACGGTTTTTTACCAATGAGCACCCCTAATTATGGGTAGGGATGACAATGAGACGTGGATTACTCATCTCCAGTCTTATAAAAATTTCTCATATTCATCCTATTTTTACGAGGATTAAAACTTAATAATTATCTTCATCCTCACGGATAATACAAGAAATTTATATCACTGGGATGATAAGTATTTTGTAAATTTTTTAAATAAAAAAAATTAACCCTTATATAACTGTAGATATTTAACATTATGAGACATTTTCGCCCCTGCCCCTTGCATAGATCCGCCACTGATTAATTCTTTTTTCCATATTTATCACTAAAAATAACAAGTTGTTAATTAAATAGTAAGGAGATAATGAAATTATGAAGATATCCTTAAAGGCATTGTATCATTGTATATTACTATCGATTAAAAGATAACTCAAAAAAAAATAACAAATGGTCATTTTTGCGGATGGGAAAGAGTATTTGTTTGATGAGATGGGTTAAGAATATCTGCACTAGGTGCTTAGAAAATTAGAAAGAGGTGGGAGCTGAAGCTTCTGAGATTGTTGTGCAGATATTGAAACAGACCAGAACCAAAAACATAGTCATGAATCCTTATGTCACTGAATTTGGTTTAATATATACTCTCTCGGTTTTGAATTATAAGATCAATATTGACTTTTCAAAAGTCAATTTCAGACTTTCTAAATTGACATGAATTCCTAAAAATTACTGCTAGTTATAAGAGTTACTGTTTTTGAAACTTAATTGAATCATGTCAATTTTATATTTGAAAATATACTTTTAAAAAGTCAATATTAATCTTACTGTTCTGAAAGGAGGGAGTATAAACCATAATCTCTTTTATAAATGTTATCAAAATAACTGGAAATGGTTCTCCAACTTCATCTAAGAAACAGAAAAATCTATAGAAAATTTCCTTTGTATAAAGTATATCAATGCCTGATGTTTTCAAAAGTATAAATACTTTACATGGAAAGAAACTAAGCCTATATTTATTTTACCAAATAAATCAAATCAACGGCACCATGAGGCCAACTCCAGGAGGGGGGCTTAGGCTAAACTCGATCGACAAAAACCCTTCCCCTTCCAAAAAGATTTTGGTGATAATATGATGCACTTTGTGCTCCAACTAAAAGGTAAGAACCTAAATTCTAAACAGAAAGAAAGAACAGCTAAAATCAAGAAAAGTGATGGGAAAAAAATTACTCACTGTGGAGGGGGATCAGTAATCTCCTCTCCTGCTGTCGACAAGATCATTGACAAAATTGTCTTCCTCATTTTCCAATTGTTCCAAGTATACTTTATTAGCAGGATCGTAAGCAACAGCCTTGCGCAAATACTTGGCAGCCTCAACCTTACGACCTTCGTTGGTTAAAGCACTGCAAAGCCAAGTGAACCCACAATTCTTACATACTGAGAGTGTAATATTCAAAAAGAATTCTAGTTTTGTTGAAGATAAAGGGCAGCTAAAGAATTTTCAAAAACATTAATTTTTCCAATCATCAATCAGTATACAAGTACAAAATTGATTTGTTAATAATGACACTACACTAGTAGAGATAATTGATCATGTGTGGTTAAAGGTTAGAACGAGATTCGCTTCTTAATGAGGACATTAATTTTTTATCCACCTAAAACTGGAAGTGATAATGAAATTGGGATTGGAAGAGTAATAAGAATTTTCAGGTTTTTTCGGGCTGAAGTATCTGATATTGAAACTAATGGATTTCACTGCTCCTATCCAAAATGTTCTAAACTAACAAAATACAGAACTGACTGCTCAAATCTGTACCTTGAAAGCATTACCAACCCATCATAATAATGGGCTTTACTTCTTGCATCCTCCGGCTCTTTCATGCGCCCTAATCTATCAAAGTGTATCATGGCTTCTGCATATTTGCCCTGCCGCACATTATATTAAAATAAGTTAAAGAACATGATAATAATCTCCATTGTAAAAAAAATTGATCCATATATGTGGACCCACAAATCATTTCATAGGGAGCCTCAGGATATGGGTAACAAAAAAAAACCACAAGGTATCTAATCAAAGACGGGAAAGATCAAACTGTATCGGGAAATGGCACACACAAAAGCAGGTAAGGAGTAAGCCTCACTAGTCACTACTATAATTGCGAGGCCATGCATTTGGTTTGCACTTCTTTAAGTGTAATATATTTAGGACAGAGAAGAGTAAGGAGTTAAAGGATCTAATTAAGATAATGCTTTCATTAGTCATTCACAGCTTGCATGTTAAATTAAACTAGAATAGTGAAGGCTTTGGTGTGCTTCACCTGTTGTATATAGGATGAACCAGCCCACTGTGAAGCAACTATCAACAGATCAACCTCCTCAACCTCTGTTGGATAGCCCATGAGAAAAAGCTATTGAGAAGTTTTTTAAAACAAAGTATCATGTTAGTAAAATGGTTAAGAGAATGTAACGGTCCGCAATATGTCAGATGGAGAACTAGAATTAGAATGATGAAAGTTATTAAACATTTATGAACTCTAAATACATACCCTAGAGATTGCATGCTCTAAGTGTTCTGTAGCTTCTGCTAGCATTCCTTCTTGCAATATTGTTTGTCCCATAACAATCAAAGCTCTTACGTGCTCAGGATCCTTCTCAAGTGCTAATCTGTAATTTACATTTACATATGTAGCCCATTTTCCAAATATATCATGGAAGAAAAGGATGTTGTTATGTTTACCTTAGCAATACAACTGCTCTGTCTTTATGCCCTTTCGCTAACAGTTGGATTGAAAGCTTGTCAAGAATCATAACCGTAAAATGAGGAAAGTAAAGATGATACGTCACTCGAATTCACAAATTCTATAGAGCAAATATTAATATCCACTCACAATAACCAATTCATGGGGGGATTGATTTCGAATGGATATTTTGCGCTGCTTGCAAGATGAATCTAATAATGTTACTGCTGCACCAACATCTTGAGTATCTGCAGCTATTACAGGACCCTGCGTGTCAGGTAGCCCCAAATGATTGCGAACAAGTGGATCATTCAGGCACAATTGCTGCAGAGTTGATAGTATGGGGTTAACACAACTAATTTAACATGTAATTTTACATGTTAAAACTACTTAGTTTTAAAACCCAAGAACTTAGAACACAGAAAATGAGCTTGAAGGATATAAATCTCAAGAACCTTAACAATAGAATTATTACTATTGAAGTTTAACATAGCTTTACGCAAGACCATTTGTTAAGTGCCTTCACTTAATTATGTCTCATAAGCCCCTTCACAAATTGACGTCACCGCCGTACACACATTTTTCATCCCATCTCTCCCCGTTTTCTCCCAACTAGAAGGAAAGAAAAATAGTTACAACTTACGATGGAAGTTTCTGTTCACGTGGAGGATTTATATATTTGATGGCTGAATATCATATCCCTCACAAACCTAAATAGAAACAAAATTCATAATAAGGAAAAAGTGTCATAAACTAGATTTCCCTGATTACTAAGCTACACACACTTGCTTGGTTGCTTGCTTCATTCATCATTTGCTTCTCGGCCCATGCAACACCTCTTTTCTTTTCAAGCTGACTGGAAACAAAGACGCCGTTCTCTCTTCACTTGTCTGCTGCGTGCTACCCATCTCTCACTCAAATTTTGGTTTGCTTGCAATTCATTTACCAGAGAGGCAGATAGAATAATCTTTTCAAAATCAAAGTAAAAAGTTTAAAATAAACAAAGATGGTGAAAGCTAATCAAAATGTAGGCAGCAATAGACAATGCCAGACAATGATACAGAAAAGGTGGCATAATAAGTATACAGTGACATGTATAACAGTTTCACCAACTTCATATTCTCTGTTAGTTCATGTAATAGTTTGACCCATGTGATACCACAACTGCAAATACCATAATTTGGTATTATTAGTATATCTAATCTCAGACTTCCAGAAAGTAACAAATTTCTGTAATTTACATATTTTTCTTCTTTTTTCTAAGTAAGTTTGTTCACAATTCTGTAATTGTTTTCTTTATCCACTTTCCATCTTCGCAAGAAACAAAGCACAAGGACAACAATCATACCAAGTATTATCCAACATCAAGGCGGCATTACATTTGTAAATAACACCCTTGATAATGATGCTTCATCAAAGAAGATTTTCTCTTGAATAGCAAAACTATCCCAAAGCTTTAGCAAGAAGGATGTAACTTGGAATTATGCTACAAATTTCTCCAATATATATAAACCTAAAAAGAAATCAAAGGACCAACCTGAATGAGAGTTAATGAACTATTTGTAAGCCAATAGACTGAACTCCCCTGCAAAATTTAGGAATGAAAAAAAGACCCATTATTCTATGACTGCGTATCGATGTAAATCATAACTGAAGACTCCACTGTTAAAGAGAGAATCCAAATGCAAGAAACTAAAAGAAAGATGCAAACAAAAGGTTGCACAGTTCAATCACTAAAAGCTCTCTCAAGGACGAAAGTAAATGGGCTGACTAGGTGCCATTGAATCATTTACTTGATAACTAATCATCTCCCCCATTTCCCTCTCATCTCTTCCTTGTCATTGTAACTACTGATATATGAGCACATTGGCAAACGATGGCCATGGGCCTGTCCAGGTTCGGGCCATAACCGGCCTAATTGGACCGGGCCAGACTGGGCCAGTGGTCACGTCAAACCAAGCCTGACCGGCTCAAAAAGTAAAAATGTTAGGCCCAGCCCTCGATAGGCCCTAGTTACATATGGCTAGACCAGGTTCAGGGCCGAGCCCGCCATACTTTTTTTATAAATAACACTTAAAGTAATTCAATAAATTATAAATGGTATTATTAATATAAATAAAAATGGAACCCATGTTTGTTCTACCTAATTTTTAGGCCAACCTACATTAAAATCTATGCACTGCAAGACTTGAAAGTAATCAATAAGTATTACGAACAGCTCGATTCATGTATAATTGATGAGTGGGTAAAGAACCTACGAATCGGGTACTTCTTAGCTTAGTATATTGTTATTTCTTGAGTATTACATGTTACTTTTGATAGTTTTTGTGTTACTTTGCAGGAATGAAGGTGAGGATGGGGCTTAGGAGCTAAAGAGAAAGAAAAACATGAAGAATTGGACAAACTGATGAAGTGGCGCAGGGCACGCTAGGATTACACTGAGGATAGCGCGGGTCGCGCTAGGCTGGAAGGAGGACTCTGCATGGGCAGCGCGGGGCGCGCCGCTTAGAGAAGGAACTGGGCGCGGGGCGCGCCGGTCTGACGAAATTGATGCTGATTTGGTTTCCTTAAAAGCAGAAGTTGATTGAATTAAGGACTTTGATTTTCCTTATGTAATAGGGTTTTGTTATGACTATAAAGACTAATTGTTTACTTAGTTTTACACAACTTTTTGACTGATATTCATTGGGAACTATCCTTGGAGGCTTGAAGATCAAATTGAAGACACGACGAGACATTAGAAGAACAGAGATTGGAGATCATCGACAGAGTTTTCTTCTTTCTCTTAATTTTATTTCTGTACTCAAGATGTTATTTAATTATTTTCTTTTGGTTTCTATTTTGATGATGAACTAATTTCTTAATTAGGGATACAATGGAACCTTTTGCAAAGCTTTAATTCAATTGCCATTATTTTCACTTGATAATTCTTTTGAGTTGATTATTATATTCTGAATATAATTAAATAATTGTTTGGCCAACAATTAACTTCATATCTTTGATTGAATTGAAAGAGGAAATCTTAGATTAGAACTGAATATGATAACCCATGAATTTGTTGATTCTTGTTAAAGATAACATAACAGTGTATGAGACAAAAGTACTTGTATGCCATGTGTAACTTGTGTTAGGAGTTTGTGCTTAATGAGTTTATTTTAAGTGTCTTGCACAATAGTAGCAAAATAACTGAAATATGTCTTTTTATTAATATGTTAATAAATTGATAGGCAATCCTAGTTATCAATTCATTGGGTTAAATCAAGTGGGAATAAGGTAAGGGAATTATTGATAAATTGGAAAAAGTATTCCTATGTTTTAATCATCCGGATGTCAATTATTTAGTTCTTAATCACTTTATTTTAATTAATTTCACAAATCAATTGGAATGACTGTTTAAGTAGGATCTCTGGATATAATTAGAATAATTGTTATCGATTGTTCTCTGTGGGTTCTTTACTCTCTTTACTTCTATATTACTTGATTGACCGTGTGCACTTGCGTGTATTGTCAGTATATAAATCGGACAACAATAATCTAGTTCAAATTATCCCCAACCAACACCTGAATGAATTTTAATCTCTAACTTGCTGTATCTTTCTTTAAAATGATATAACTGTAAATGGGCATCAAATTTAAAAATGAAGTTTCAAACCTTCACTTGCTTCTCCATTTGAGAGTAAGGAAACATGAGCAAACCACCCCAAGATTTACACTGTCTTTTAAAGTTGAATTCTTCTTAATTTCCAATATCTCTTTCACCAAGTACTTCAGGAGGAAACTGGATATGAGATTTGTTCAATGTGCCTCTAAAGCCATATCCTCAGTTTGAGATCTCTCCCACACCTTGAAATTGGTGATTGTCCACCTCAATTATGTCATAATCCAAAGGGCGGTCCATCCCCACCCCAACATGGGGCTGAGTTTGTTAATTATTAATCATCTATAAAAAAGTGGATGGGAAACTAGTCCACCGTAAGCACATTCTCCCTCCATATTTTTCATTTTTGATTCTGTCACAATAAAATCTGCAGTGGTTCCCTTTACTCAAGGGACAACAAATTATTTAGCTTTCCACTAATATAGATTGACATGCATTGATTTAATGTAGAAGAAAAAATATCATAAAAGCACTTTTTCTCACAGAAAACAATAAAGGTAAACAAACACATCTCCTCCATATTTTTTTCAAAGTTCCCTTTATGATTAACTGCCTATTATTTCATGCTCGCTCACCAGATATCAAGATATAGCTCCATGCTGGCGAATGTACAAAAAAACAAATTTAAAAGATCTTCCAAGTACCTTTTAATTTTACCCGAGCGCTCGCCATGTCATAAATTATTTCATGCTTTCTCAAAAAATATATTTTTATTATATAGATTGACAAAAATCATTAACAAAAAAATTATTTGTTTTAAATTGTAAAAATTAAATGTAAATTAGGTAGAATTTAAATGGGCAATATAAAAAATATCTATTTACAAAATATTTTAAAATTATTAAATTTTAAAATATTCTATATATTTTATTATTATTTTTAATTTAGTCTCTTATATATATATATTATATATATATATATGCAATTAAATAATAAATGGGCAATATAGCAGTGGTTAATTAAACACATCTCAATGACATATTATCAAAATAATCATTTCAAGTTATAATTTTAAAAAGTAAATAATTAATCTTAATTTTAAGTTGCCCATTTAAAATATTTTAAAATTTAATTTATATATTTTTACAGTTTAAAACAAATAATTTTTTTGTTAATGATTTTTATTTATTTACATTTTTCATTTGAAAACTTAATTTTTTAGTACACACCAAGATAAAGATATCACCTAAAATCAATTTATGCGCATTTAATTGAACCAAAGTGAAAAAATTGATAGTTCAATCATCTAATCGACAAAATTGAAAGGTGGATAACCAAGTGGAACGATAGTTTACAAATTATAATATCATAAAGACCTGAAAATATAAATAAAAAAATAATAAAGATAAAACAAACACATCTCGGATACAAGTAAATCATTTCTTTGGGTGAATCAATGTTGTTCAACATATATACTTCAATTATGCCGCATATTTTTAACAAGTAAAAGCATTGAAATGGATCGTGCATAAAGGCACAGAATATATGTCAAATGTTCATACTTAATATATGCATCTGTAGATAGGCAAACCATAAGAAAATGAAGTAGTTCCTTAAAAATCAAACATTTATCACAAAATATTGGGGAGAAATGAATTCACGTAAGTTAAGTGATCCCAAAATACAGTGGGAAAATGTGGATAGGATATATAAGTTACCTGCGGAACACAGAAACCAGCGACAAGGATAGGCAGTGTTAACACGTCCAAATAAAACTTGTAGCTCTGAGATAACAAGTCAATGATTAGCATTCTCATCTAAAGGTGTCATGAGTGACTTAAAAACATATCAATCAAATATATGTAGATATTCAAATTGGGATTAAGCCCAAAAACTATTTAATCAAAATTCTTTAAAGAGGATTTTTATTACTCTTGTTTGGAAAAATCTATATCACAATTTAGCCCAGTCCATTTATCATAAAGAAAGTATATGCTTGTTGTATCAAATACATGAGATGTATTAATATCCATGACTCGATCTAGCACAGGACTTGATTTACGCACCTTAACTAAAAAACCAAACAAGCCAGTCACTTTTCCAGCTGAAGTGGTTCGAAATGAAACCTGTTTAAAGAGGATCATTATATTTTTTACTTTTGATAGGTAAATAATTTCACCACGGGCACCAATAACAGGGGCGAACTATATTAAACATGTAAAATAGAATTAACGCCACCATCGGGATACGATTAATAAGTGCCAAGAAAAGTAAAAAGAATTAGACCTTAAATGTTATACCACATTATCACTCAAGTACCTCAGAGAAAACATCATAAGCAATAAATAAAAATAAAATAAAATAGAGTAAGGTGTACCAACAAATAAAAATACTATTCAAAAACCACCATCAATTGTGTGTTTAATTCATGTTTCTTTTATTTGGGAACCAAAAAAGAATAATTCAGATTTCAAAAAATGCTGATGGTTACAGATTATTTATTGAGGTACTAAACAATGGCTAGGAATGAAACAAACCAATGTCCTGCATCAAAAACCAGAGCAGATGAAGAGAGATGACCACCTTAATGTGATGCTATCAGGGGCCTGAAGGCGACCCATCTGGAACTAAACACCCAACTGAATAATGGAATTCAAAAAGTTCCTGGATCTTTTACTTTTTATTTTTTGATGGGTAAATTTGGCCCCAAGTGTGGGGATTGCAACCGGCGACCTTGAGGTTATTCCTCAAATTCTCTGCCATTTCTCCCACCCCTTGGGATTAAAAAAGTTCCAAGATCTTATCCAACCTTTTTAACCAACCGTACATCTTTCATCACTCTCCCTACTTCCTCAAATTATTTTAGTTTATTTTATCCGGCATGCATGACAATAGCTTAATCTTCAGTGTTTTGACCTTTTCCTACAATTCTCTTTTCTAAAGGGGGAAATTACATTTTCCAGCATATAGCTGCACAAGAATATTTCCCATTAGCTACAAATGCTTGTGCAAGATTAAATCTGCAATTATCTGTACAGGAGAGGGCTGCAGTATATAGATAGAATTAAATAAGGAACTTTAAGTTTCACTCATCAACAAATAAACAGTTTCTACCTGAACATTCACGAAATGCAAACCAGCAATTAGTAGAGGAAAGATGGCACCTAAAACACCATGAGGTAATTCAGTCAAATTCTGGAACCATAGAGTGCCCCCCTGAAATAAATTTAAAAAGAACAGAAAAAAAACTATGTAAAGGCTACAGATATTTTCAGAACTGCCATCAAAGTTTCACCCTGCTTCTTAAAGAATAATGTAATAGATTTAATAACAACATATAGACCAATATCTGCTACATCTCAAGAACAATATTTGCAAGTATTTAGACCTTCATAAGCTATAAAAGTACACTTATTAGAAGACGCTAGTGGTTCAGCGTTAAGAGACCCAAGAGAAAGCAGATATAGAGAGGATGGATATATAGAGAGAGAGAGAGAGTCAACTTTTCAATGGATTCTCTTGGGACTATGTGAATATTTAATTGTATCTTAATTGAAATTATTATCACATTTATTTCAGGATTGTTATTTTGTAGAAATGTTATAGATTCTATTTACTATCAGTCAAGGGTATATGGCAAGAGTAATGCTCCCAAATTGATAAGTTACTATCACATTTGTTGCTCAGCACTTGCATTTATTACATGTTGAGCAACTAATTGATAATGACACATCAATTTACGATCCCGTTTGGGACCCTAGCATTACTCGTATGTATATAGAAATCTTCCTAACATTGACCAATGGCAAGGATGAAACCCCAGCGATATACTTTCTCACTGATTAAGCTGACTTAAATAGTGTAAGACATGTTTCTCTAGGGGCATGCAGACGAAGGTGGGAATAATGTTTCCTTTTTTCTTTTTGATGATAATTAGAAAGGTCAAACCTTACTTTATATTTCTATCTATTGACCGACACACAAGGCTTCCGTCACAATCAACAATGCCCTTTGTGATATAACATTTAGACTATCAAAAAACCAAGACTAGTGCCAAGAAAAAACAGAAACAATATATATAATTCTTCGGTCTACCTCACCAATTCTAATAAAAAATAATAGATGTCTTGAACACAGCAGAATGTCAATTCTGGACATAGTCCTCAAGAATGAAATCAAAGAGATCAGCACAAGCTTCCTATCGTATTTAAAATATATATGATTCAAAGAAAAAGAATTATTCAATTCTAGTTTATGGAGCTCAAAAACAATGTAAATGACGTAACTTCCAGGAATGCATCAGCTTTATATAAGCTTCTCATTTGCCAAGAGGCTTCATTGATGGAATACAAAGTGATGGAAATAATTTATAAAATATATCATATTTCTCATGCAAAAAATTTTTGTCTCCTATGTCAATGACTTACACAATCAAAGCCAATGTGATGATCCAATGACATTCTCCGGATAGTTGTCATCCACAATAGAAAGCATGGAAACTGCTTAAAGAATACAAAAGGCAAATAAGAACAATTATAAAAGTAAATCTATGAATTCAATGTACAATTTTCAACGATACTTGAGGGTACAAATAATAGACATTCACTCTGTTCTAATCCACAAAAAAATTAAATTACAGAAAACAAAATAAATTCAACGGTACCGACTTTCTGTAGACAATGCAATCCATTAAACCCCTGTCTCCATATCAGTTTTTGATGTGTCAAATGAATAATTTAAACCCATGGTCATTTATTCTTTTATTGTCCATTAGTATGGAAAACATGGAGAAATTTGGGCCCTCCTACATTTAAGTGTAGGAAGCACAGGTAGAAGAAGACAAAGCTCTTTAGATGTATGCTATTTATCATTATTTCATTTATTTGATATGTTTGACCAATTAAATGCTAGGGTAGGGTATTTAAGGATCCATATATTTATCTTTCACAAGCAATTTAAAAAGTATTCCTATTAAGCTTTTACTGGAAATGGCCTACCAACTTTGATGTTGTATTTTGGTTCTGTTTCTGTGGCTTTATCTTCAAAACATAGGCACACATGACAAAGCACATTTAGTGAAATTTTCCCTTAGTGGAGGGAGAAATACCATGTCTTATCAATATTAATTATTTTTTTATATAATGTATTTGAAACCTCAGTTTTTGAGACTCACAGACCTCAACACCACATTATTATTCATCAATATGGGATAGAGGGAAATACTTTACCACCTAACCCAGTTTATGTTATCAATTAATGATTACTTACTTAAGAACCAACATTCATATTTCCTTCCTAATGTGCTAATCGACACCTCCAATTCACCCAAAACTATACTTGAGTGTAATTTCCAAATCTTTTGAACGGAAAAGGTTGGGACAGTGTGCAATCAAATAGTGGGAAAGGTGGAGTGCCTTACTGTTATACTTTGACTAGTGAGACAGTTGGCATGTTTTAGGTGCTGTATATCGCCAAAAGATGTTAGAGCAACTCTTTGTACATTCATTAAGAAATAAGAATTAAAGAAGATCACCACAAATCAATAGGTCTATTACCCTCAACATACATTTAACGGCAGATACTCAAATACCCACTGTACTGAAGGGAAAGTTAAAAAGAAACTAGTGATCACTACTACTGTGCAACCATCACTTCTTTTGTTTCCAAATCCAAAATACTATTAAGCAATATCTTCTCTGAAAGAAAGATGCCAGTTTTAAATATAATTGAGCACAGTCAATCATTACTCCCACATGCTTTATAGCTTCGTGGATTGCTAATTCAACATGCACTACATATCTTACATCTTTAAGCTAACCTAAAACTCTTACACTTTTTAAGTACATCTCAAAAATTATAATCCTATTCAGGTAAGCTCAAAAACAATAAACAAGTAAGTTTTTACATGAAACATTATAACTAATTTATTAAGGTATGAAATATTTTATGCAACACATGTTATGTACCCATATCTAATTTTGTGATCCATTTCGGGATGTCCCTCATATCTTATGATCTAGGCAACAGAATAAAGACTTCTAACCAAATATTCCATCAGAGTCCATGCTGTTAACAGACTAGTCCAATACATCTCTTAGAAAACCAACGCATAGCATGCTTGTTAAAACATACCAACAGTTTAGGGTTTATACTCCCTAGTTATTTCCCCTGCACTCCCTCACAGAGATTGTGGCTACTGATATCCTCAACTAATACTACTTTTAATCAGTTCTTTTATTGCCACAATAATAATGCAGAGAATGATCTATAAGAAGAAATGACACACTTTCGAAATAAGTAAAAAAATGTCAACATAGAGTAAGACAAAAATATCACCTGGATGGATATGTATGCAATGAACCATAAAAATGAAGGACATCCAACTGCTCGTTTTTCGCTCATAAAGAGCATGAATTGATCTTTGTAACTCCTTTCTGATAGAGGTGTTGGTACTGGAAGAGGCACTTTTAAGAAACCATAACAATGTTAATAAATAAAGTGTAAGTTAAATTTTCAAATGATATTGGAATTATATGGGAAACCTTTGTATATCACTCCTATTCTCCATTCCGAATTGAGAAAATACTACAGTTTGCAACATGCCCCTACAAACTAGAACGTCCCAGGAGGCTTTACATTCTCCTTTTCCCCTTTTCAATTGTAGGAATTGACGGAAAACACACTCATTTACCACCCATGTTTGTGTTAATCTTAATGAAAAGGATACTGTTAATTTACACTATATTGGATGGGGGGAAATACTTGGACAAGAATTCAGTTATCCTCAAATTTGGCACATATCAAACAAGGGTTTTCTTGAAAGACACAAGTTTGCATTTCAAAATGCATGTCAATAGATGCCAACATGGTAACTGCAATCCAGATAACTGAGTTGAACAATGAACTCTACTTTACATAAACAAAAATGATTGCAGTTTACTGGCTTGATGGACACAGTAGTCATCAGGAATTTATTTTTTAAATCATTTTTAAGCACGAAAAATTAATTTGTGCGCAACTACCAATTATCAAGCCAACATTAAGAGTCGGTTGAAAGTATTAGAACAACTAAAATCATAACTGGCTCACCAAAAGAACCATTAGCTCACCTCATTATTGGTGCATACTTTATCCTACTAACATGTTCACATCTGTGATTGAAAAACCTTAGGAAAGGATGTGAGAAAAATTTAGTTGCCTAATGCATCAATGATATACCTATCAGGGGATGAATGCAAGGAAGAATTGATGTAGCCACCAGAAATTTTGTGGTAAGGCTTGTGGAGCTAAGTCGAGTTGGTGAAATTTCAAATGAAGCTAATACATGCACTATGAATCAAACTAAATTATACCGCACATGGCATATAGGGCAGCATATTTCACATTTGCTGTGAAAATTAATAAAAGATATTTAAAGCAAGTTAAGTTTCCAATTTGCAACCAAAAGTGAATACTCACATTTAGGAAACAACTCAGCTATCCTCTTTAACTTAGTTAGTTGCAAAATAAGCAGGGGAAATAATGCCATTCTGAGAGCCAACGTGGAGGACCCTATAATTACCCACCTGCAAAATCATAAATTATTAATAAGTAAAAGTAAAATGGAAATGGAAAAATTACCAGAGCACCATTACACCAAAGAAAAGAGAAGAAACTGAATGATCTTGCATCATGAAACAACTAAAATTAGTAAGATATAAAAACTGTAGCTTCTAGCCATAACTTCAAACTTTAAGCTTTTGAGAGAAAAAAAGTGAAAGAAAGTATGTAAAGTTGACAAAAACTAAGACCTAAATTTGATTTAGACCAACGAAGATATAGCAAAGAAAAACCGTACTTTGGCTCTTGCCCAAATACCAATTTGGAACCATATAAATGTAGAAAATGTTAACAATCGCTACAGCAAGCAAACCTTTTTTCCAAAAAATAAAAAATAGATGTGTTTATCATTTGCACGAAAGACGATCAACAGAACAAGAAACTGAATGTGCCTAATCAAAGTAAAGCTTTAGAAAAAGTTAAAAAAAAAAAAAAGGAGCAGCTTTGTAGACTTCTTTTATCCAAAATAAAAAGAATAATTATTTCTTGATTTTCTTTTTCGTTTCAGTTTTTTCCAACCAACCAAACAGAGGTGTAAGCATTCAATAAAAGTATTTTAACCTTTTGATTAGCATGTTCTAGACTCAGCTCTAAATAAAAAGTAACAACCTGATAGGTATTGGACAACATTGAAGGTTCTAACTTGCATGCTTGAGTGGGGATAGTCGGCTACCCACTAGCTAAGGGGCAATCAACCACCTCGACTTTCAATAAAAATAAAATAAAACCATAACCAAAATATTAAGTAATTAGTTTCTAAGAACATAAGTGCGATGTTTAGTAATTCACTATGTTGCCCTCCTTATTTTGAAAAAGAAAAAATGGTACTAACCTTTGGTTCCCTAATATATTAGAAATAGTGGTCAAACTGTAAAAGAATTGAGCATGTTATTTTTGACCGAAAAAGAACCTGGGTCTTCCCACTCACAAAATTTAGTAGAAAAAGATTATGTTGTTTGTTTAAGTGTTTTAAGCATATTATTTAGACTTAATGTTTCAGTAGTTTGTAGGCTTAAATATGAATTAGTACCCTAAACTATAGGCCATATTCCACTTCGGTGATCTACCTTTCAATTTTGTCAATTAGATGATTGAACTATTAATTTTTTCCAATTGCAACAAATTGAGTCTGTCACGTCAAAAATTGCTGACGTGGCTATTTGTGTGGGGTCATAGGAAGCTGGCGTGGCTAAAAAAATAATTTTTTAATTATAGATTAAACAAATCTGATATAATGGAGGGTAAAATGGTTTAATTACAATTCAGACAAATTAAACATTAACTTAAAATCTACATAACATATACAATCTCCACCACAGTCAATCTAAAGCAAGCCCCAACTCGGTCAAAAAAAACCCTAGCTCAAGAACTGAAAATCAATGATTCCGGTGAAGAACTACAGATCAGACAGACATTCAAACAGACATACACACTGTCCAAATCATTAAATATATAAACATAAGCATGCACTTGAATGTGATTGAGCTCAACAATCTAAAGAAAGGATTTTAACACCCTAATCTACTCAATCACAATCCTAATTCAAATGAAAGTTAAACTAAACAAAAAGAATTTCTCCAGCCCAAAATGAAAGTCCCGCTTAACTTTATATATCTCAAGGCATAAATACTTTCAACATGTGTTTCCCAGTCACAATTTTAGCCTTAGATTTAATCGTAAAACAACTATTTCAAAACAAAAATTTCATAGAGAGAGAGATTACGTTTGCCACCACCGAATATATTGTTAACTGGTTTCTCCCTCCCGAACAACCGATAGATCTTCGACTTCGTCGAGAGCGCCGACGGGGATGAAAGAGACGTCATCGGCGACTTCTTCTCCGGCGATTTCTTCTTCGGCTTTTCCTCAGTGTCAGAGTCGGCAGACGACAACGAATAATCGCCGTGAATCTTATCAGCTATCTTCTCCATCAATGACTCGGTCCTTATATATACGCATACCCTCTACAGATTTGCAGATCTTGAGCTAAGGTTTTTTAGAAAAACTGTGGTGGGTTTTTTAGATCGATTGTGGTGGGTTTGCAGATGTGAATTTTCTGTTGGAATGAATTTTAAGTTAATATTTAAATTAGGTTTTGACCATTTTGCCCTTTATTTAAACAGATTTATTTATTTAATGATTAAAAAATAGTTTTTTTTGCCACATAAACTTCTTAAGGCCCCACATAATTAGTCACGTCAGCAATTTCTGACGTGGCATGTTCAATTTGGTACAATTGAAAAAAATTGATATTTTAATCATCTAATTGACAAAATTGAAAGGTGGATCACCGAAGTGGAATATGACCTATAGTGTAGGGTACTAATTCATATTTAAGCCTAGTTTGTATACCTACCAAAACAATGAATTGCCAAATGCTATTTAGTTCTGGACCTGTCCTATCACTTAAATACCTCTCACAACCTCACACTTATTCCAACTTCATTTTTACTAATTTAATTATATAAAATGAGTAAAAAGATTTTATTTTTATTTTTATTTTACATATCTACACAAAACTAATTTGTATACTTAATTTATACACCTAATGACGTGGCTCATCACATCATTTGTTCAGATAAAACATAATAGTACCTTACTTCTCAATGAATTTTAACAATGCCCTTGAAATATTACCAGGTATATTTAGGTGTGGATTCAAACTATCTCAGCATTCTTCCTCTCCTCCTAAACGAATCAGTGTTCTAATAATTTTCTTAATATCTTCCTTCATTTTTCTACTCTAGTAATGAAACACACAGGTTTTAAATATAATCTGTACATGAATATGATAAAGTAGAAGTAAAACAACTAACCAAGGAAAACCAGTGAGATCATGATATCCGTCAAGCAACAAAATTAATGCACGAACTGGAAGAATTGAGTCCTCACCACTAACGTTACCCAGAGAATCCCCAATTTCTGTACCACCAAACCCCAAGTCTGAGACCTCTGATTGAGTCACCACTTTGTCAGTGTCAAGGTTGAGACTTCCTTGTTGCGAGCCACGAGTTGAGAAGGTGCGGGAGAAAGAGAAATTAATAGGTACTGATGAGAAATGCAGACTAGGATTTGGTGATGGGTCTGTGAAGAAGAAATATGAATTGTAGAGAGAACAATAAGTAGAAGTGGTAAAAGAAGAAATGGTTTGTATTTGTCGGGAGTGACGAAAAAGCTTTGACAGTAACAATTTTGGGGCAGCCATAGTGGGAAGAGCAAATCTGCAATAAATGATTTAAATATGTTAGCACTACAACCGAAACATATAACAAAACACAACAGAGCACATCAGTCAGAATGAAATATTTAAACCATTTCCAAGTTCAAACCACCAAGTCACCAACATACGTAAACCATTTATACTCTTTGTTTGATCAAACTGAAACTTAAGTGCTGAATTGTAAGAAAACAGCAGCTTCAATCTGAAAGCACTGAATTTGATTGAACATTTTCAGAAAATTATCAAGTTTATAGTTTTATCACATTCTTTTACTCCCACTTACAAAAATTAGAGATACTTATTGTTTCCGTAGTCCATTCCAAAATGAGAGATACATTTTTGTTATTAGATTATAAAGTTACATGAAGCTACTACCATGCCATTACTTATACACTAGGTAAATTGAGAACTACTACATTTCTAGTAAATGTTAGGGATCTGTTTGAAAAAATATATTTTGTTTAAAAGTTTGTCCTTTTAGAAATATATATCTCTATTTTTGAAGGTATATTTATCTATCATGTACCAAATAAAAAATAAAGATATTTATCTATTTTTACATGGGATACATACCATAGAAAGATCAAAGTCGAAAACAACACATATTTTAGATTTTTAATATGAACATGTCCAATGAATTAACACATTTTAATAAGAACATGTCCTATTGAACTACTACCTGTAGCAAAGAAGCAAATATATATATATATATATATATATACACACACACACACACACACACACACATATACATATACACACATTTATGTGTATATTACCTTAAAGTATGCAAAAACATTGCAAACGGGACTCGTTTTGTGGAAAAAAGGAATGGAGTACTTTAGCGGAAGAGGCTTTACCTTCCTTCTCAGTTGACAATGATGATATCGTAGAATCCCCAAATACAGAAATTGATCAATACCGAAATCGCATCCTCTAATTCTCCAATTTCAGAGTCTGTTTCTTCAATTCCATCTCTTAGCTGAATAATTGATGAAGATGCAATTTTCGTGGTTAATCCTCCATTTCGCTGCGATTTCTTCCAATTTTATTGTTTGAATAAGTTGTTGGGGGAAGGAAAGAAGCGCCGGACAAATGAATAGAACTGTGTTCATTACACACTAGTGTGTTGTGTATACAATTATAACGCCAACCAAAAATAATAATTGAATAAATTTTCCTTATTTAATTTTTATTTAATTACATAGTTTTCTGTATAAATATACATAGGGAATAGAAATATAATAATTAATAATAAAGGTATTATAGATAAATTATTATTAAAAATAGATCATTTAAGGTAAGTAGATATTTAATTTGGGACTATCTAAAATATTAATAAAAACTTTTATCCTGAGACGGAGAGAGTAATAAAATAAAATTTACGTTAGGGATCTCAATTTCTAAAAAAATACTCTTGGTGGACTTTCTAAAATAAAAGTCTTGGTGGACTTTTTACGCATATAAAGAAGAAGAATAATGTAAGACCCCAACTTTTATGAATAAATATGAATTTTCTATAAATATCATTTTTGAAATTGAATATATTTAGTTTAAGTGCAAAGGTGAATTGATCAACATGGTTATAATTATTGTATATATAAATTCTGAAATTATTAAATATTTATTTGGGATATTAATATCTTTGGCCTGTAATGCAAAGATACATGTTGTTGAATATCTTTGACCTGTAGTGCAAAGATGACCTGTTGTTGAATATCTTTGGCTCATAGTGCAAAGATGACCTGTTGTTGAATATCTTTGGCCCGTAGTGCAAATATGAATTTATTAGTATGATTATGAACATGAACTGTGATTTGGTATAACCATGATCTTTGATATTTCAGGTGAAGACAGGTGATGAAAATTATCTTCGTCCTGGGTGCGAAGAGAAATTGAGAACCACAATTATGATTATAAGTTATTCACATGATTGTGGATAGGAACTGTTGATTGATGTTACAAGGATAAAACATTGTTGGTGGAATTTTAACGTGGAGAAGATAATATATTTTATGGTCTATTTGACTCTTCTAATGGATTGTTCGTTCCGCTGCAACTATGGTTGAAAAGTTTTATCATCTACCGTATGTTCTAAATCTCGATTTATTATCGATGAAGGCTATTGATAATTTAATTATCTTTAGTCATGATATTCTTTCTATGGGTTAGTTGTGTTCACCCTTCCGCTTCACAATTTCTTTCGGGTAATAAGAGTATAGTTAGGTCGGCGGTAATATGAGGGGAATAGAGCGGTGGGTCTCTAGGCGGAGAGTTCTCCTAAATAGTATAGAAAAGTGTGTTGTATTTTATATATCATTTAGTAGTTATATTTGGTGAATCAAATAGTGGTGGCGAACCCAACGTTGGAAAGATGTTTTTGCCACTATCATATCGGATGTCTAATGACATGCGACTTCGATGTTATCATAATGAGGGTTGTGCACATCCACTTCATCGAGTATATCTGCGAGTACTACCTATATAATCTTGGAGTTTTGGTTGAAATATAATTCTCAATTGGAGACAATGGAGATAATTATATGTCGAGAGAAGACTCACCATTGGAAAAAACATGATAGAATCTTCTCATTTTTCTTTCGGGGTCTATCAATCAATTCAGTAAGACCCCAAATTATTAATAAATGAAATTTATTTTCCTCTATTTATTATTTTGAAATAGTAAGGGTTGATTTGATTAATGTGGATAGTTATGGGTAAAATATCATAAATATTTCGAATAAGCAAGTGGTTATAAAATATTCATTATCGTCGGAGAATATTCGTTTGGTCGTGGAATATTCTTCTTTGTCGGGAATATTCGCAATGACAAGCGCTAGATCTTTTGTGGGCCCCATAACTGGAAAGCGATTGGATGAAGAAAACGACAAATATAAGTTGTTTATAAACAAGCAGCAGTAGTTATTACTGCTATTATCTTGTTGGAATACCCGATTGGTTAAAACACACTAATACGCGTTGTTGAGCAAGAAGACACGCAGACAGTATTGCACCAATTATTGATTCTTACGTAAGAAGGCACTACTCAATAATTATTACGGTAATTATTTATTCAAAGATTTTATTTTATTGATTCAATAATTCTTTGCATTGATATATTATATTATTGTTGTTTCAATAAATTGTCATTACACAAAGTATTTTCCATTATCGGACAATAATTCATATTATCGAATAATATTATTAGAAAACATTATTGGCAATGTCTAGAAAGTTCATCTAAGGAGAGGTTTGGTCACCTAATAATTGCGCCCAAGAAGAGAGATCCTTATCGAAAGCCCTCTTCTCTGAACTACTTCGTTGCAAGATCTTGTGATTCTGTAATATTATTTGTGAATAATTAATTATTGATTTATATGATGAGGAAAATATTAATTTTATGTGGATATAGATGGAGAAAATTTTAATGTGACAATTGTTGAAAATTAATATTTTATCTTTTTCGATAAAATAATTCATTTAAATATATTATTTTAATAATATATTAACTATGATATTTTTATAATGAATGTGGGATATATGAGTATATGAGGAGGAAGAGTATTCTTGTTGCATTAAATGATTAACACATGTTTTTGTGTCGGTGGATCCCATTTCTTGATCGAAATTTGATTATACCGTAAAATCATCCGTTTATGAATTTGGCCAATTTCATTTGGAATTTGAAAAAGCTTTCTTCCGCAAAGTTGTAGAGAATTGAATTTCCTATAAAAGTTGCGTAGATTCGAATTTTCCGATAAAAGGGCTATTTATTATGAATTATTGAAGTTCCAAAGTAAAATAATTGATTTTTGAAAGTTTAAAATAATTTAAATAAGAAAAACGTTTTTTGTGTTTGGTGGGCATCTTTAACACATGCTAAGTTCTTTGAATTCAGATGATTCTAAGTGGGCGTAGACAAATTAATATATATATATTATTATTATATTAAATTTTCTGCTTTGGTGTTCTAAGCATTTTCCTATAAATAGGGTGCTTAAGTTAGAATTGAAAATCACACCGTAAATCGAAGTTTTTCTCTCTATATTATCGAGCGTATTCTTATGAGTATTTTGAGTATACTTTGAGTATTTCTATACGGTGCAAGTTCAAGTCATAGCCTTTATATCCAAAGTGTTTCAACTAGAAATCTTGTCTTTCGAGGTAAGGGATGTTATTTTTTCTCAAATGATATTATTTCTTCAATATCATTATCTTTGAAATATTGGTTGGAACTTTTTATCAAATTTGGAACTTTTTTTCATGTCGGGTTACTTATTCATGCTAGTTCTTATTCACGAGTTACTATTCATGAGTTACTATTCACGAGTTACTATTCATGAGTTACTTATTCACGAAAGTTACTATTCACGAAAGTACTATTCATGAAGCGTGAAGATGTTTTTTGTGAAATTTCTATCTTTTGGTGTCGAGTTACTTATTCACGATACTCAAGACTATTCACGAATCTGACTTATTCAAGAAAAATGAAATTTCTTCTTTTGTCCAAAATATCTATTATGGATACTAGCTTTGATTGTATCCATGTTTTGATCATTCTTGAATTTTACTCCACTCGATTACTTATGAAGTATTTTTGAACTTGGATTGTTTAAAATACTTAATCCTTAATATTGTTCTTTTGTTTTCACTAGATTCGTTTTTCTTTTAAAATATTTTTCATCATCCTCACTACCCTAAATGATGATATTATTGAATATCTTTGACCTGTAGTAGTAAAGATGAATGATTTCTTGATGAATATATTTGGCCCAGTAGTGCAAAGATGAGCAGTGTTTAGATGAACACGATCAATCGATGAATATCTTTGGCACAGAGTGCAAAGATGAATATTTGATTTCGTATATATATTGATTGATGTTACGGGGATAAAATATCGACGATGAACTTTTAAATTCATACATAGAAGATAGTAGTTTGCATTCTCTACTTAACTCTTCTAATGAATTATTATTTCATTGCGAATATTGATTTAAAATTTGTTGCCTATCAGATTCTATTAGATTTTTCCTCGTTGAAGACTAACGATAATTTGTTGTATATTATCTTAGTCATAATATTCTTCTTGGGCTAGTTGAGCTCACCCTTTTCCTTGTTGTTCCATTTTTCTTCTCGGGAGGCGAGAATGTAGCGAGTCTTAATGGGTATGGAATGAAGGTTACAGAGAGTTGTTTAGTAGTCCTCACCATTTTTGTAAAATAATGTATCAATAATTATGATGGGGATTTATTTGCGTGTGGATAATGTCTAGATGACAATATCTGTATTTAAACTCACAGTTTATATGTTGTAATAATAAAGTTGTAGTTATTTCTGTACCATGTATTTGGCGACTCAAAATGGGTTGGATGGAATGGACCTATTTTGGGGGCGTCACATCAACCAAGGATATTTCTCTAGTCATATGATATCTATTATAACTTTGATGCATGGCCTCCCATGTACGAAGGTTTCCTTGAGCATTTTCCAAAAAATTTAATTTCTAAAACAGTTATTGATTGTACCTTTATGTAAGGTATCATTGTGACGTGTTGTCCACGGTTGGGACATGAGTCACAATTGGTATATATTTGTATCAAAACTCACAATATATGTGTTGTCGTATTTTGCACGACAATTGTAATAAAAAGTTATAGCTATTTTATGTACCATGTATTTGGCGACCCAAAATGGGTTGGGTGGATTGGACCTATTTTGGGGCGTCACAAAAAGGAACATATTCTACGCTCCAAGGTTATACCTCAAGTCAAAATTTTGTGGAGAAACCACGATGTTGAGGAAATGACCTGGGAGTTAGAATCCGAAATGAAATTAAGGTATCCTCACCTATTCATCATATGAGGTATGTACCCTAATTTCGAGGGCGAAATTTCATAAGAAGGGGAGGTTGTAAGACCCCAACTTTTATGAATAAAGATAAATTTTCTATAAATATCATTTTGGAATATTATGGAGTGAATTTAATATAATGTTATAGTTGTGGGTAATATTTATAAATTTTTCAAAGTACGCAAGTTGTTATATTATATTCGATTGGTGAGGGAATATTCATTTTAGCAGGGAATATTCGTACAACAGCACAATCATTGGTGGACTCCACAACGGAATTATTGTCGGGTTGAGAAAACAACAAAAATATCTTTTTATAAAAATAACGGCGAAAGTTTTACCGTTAACTGTTGAAACACGCAGTGTTAAAAGTACAATAATACACGGTTGCATAGTAGCACACGGTATTGATTATTGATGCTTACATGAGAAGTCACTCAATTTTGTTCAATTATTGCTACAGTAATTACTGCATAGTATCTCACGTTATTTGATTCAATTATTGTCGATATTTTATATATTAGTAAATCAATAATTGAGACGACAAAGTTATTCATATTATTATTTGCAATATTGACAATGTCTAGAAGTTCTGTCAATGAGAGGTTTGGTTACCTAATTGCGCGCCAATATGGAGAAATCCTTATTGGAAAGCCCCCACTTTCCTGGAAACGACCTGGTTGTTAAATATTGAGAATTATAATAATGATGATAAATATTGTTAAAAATATTGAAGAGATTTTTATGAAGTATTTGATGTAAAGTTTGTTTATTTTAAGGACCCCCATTTACCCGTTTTTTAAAATAATCGGTAGAAAGTTATTCAGTATATATATATATACATATACATATATATTATTTAAAGTTTTCGTTTTATTAGAATATTTTATTGCATATTATCCTTTCCATTCTCCTATAAATAGGATGCTTAGTTAGAATTGAAAATCACACCAGAATTAGAGAATTCTTCTTCTATAATCTTGAGCGTATTTCTTTAGAGTTTTAAGAAGCTTTGAGCATAGAAAACAGTATAAGTTTTATTCAAAAATATCTCCGCCCTACCAGTCGGAATACTTTTCTTTTCAAGGTAAAGTATGTTATTTTTATTCAATATTTGTATAAAATAATATTTTCTTCTATACTCTGTAGTATGTAAGTAATATTATTTCGTTTCAGATTTCGAATTCTATACTCATTTTGTTAAAGTTTTGGCTTCCATACTCCATGAAATTAGTATAATATCCTTGATATTTGCGCTTCATCCAGTATCATTTCATGGAAATACTATTCTGGGCATTCTTGATAAGTTTTAACTTTTTCATACTGGGGTACTATTCATGATAAAAAATGATTCGTTTTCGGTCCAAATCATTTTTGGTACAATATTATTCTTGAATTTTATTCCACAAAGCAGTATCATGTTGACAATTTGGACGTTATTGATTTTTGGATAAATTAAATTATAAATCTTTAAAATTTATCCTTTAACTTTTTTATTATGTTGAAATGATGGACTTGGTATGATCATGAATGAGGATTATTCATAGTAATGTTACAAATGATGTGGTAAAAGTCCTCATTGGCTCGTTTGATGAATGATTGTTGTCATAATCATGACCATTGACATGATATTTGTGGTCGTGATCTTAAAGAATCATCATTGGTAGTAGTGCTAGAGGTGATTGATGATGTGATTATTTATTGTCGAGTCTCGGCGATGAAGTTGATGAAAATCATGTAAGATAGTAGATTTCATGTTCTACTGACTCTTCTAATGGATCGCATGTTTCACGATAAACTTGATGTTTATTATATTTTATCAATTTAACATTGTTGAAGGCTAACGATAATTTATTCTCGCATTATCTTAGTCATAATATTTTCTTGGGCTAGTTAAGTCACTCTTTGCTTTCATTGTTTCTTCGTGAAATGAGAATATAAGTTGAGACCTCAGTCTCACTATCGTGATCAGAAGATAGTAGTCCTCACTATTTCATAAAATAGTGTGACAATAAATGTAATGAAGACTTGTTTTGAGTTTAATATCGCTCAGAAGACAATATTCGATTAAAATTCACAACTCATGTGGTATAATTGTTTGTTTTTCAGATTCAAGCATCATGTATTTGGCTACTTCGTAACGGGTGATGTAATATTATTTAGTCGCCAAATACATGGTACAGAATACAAATACAACATGAGATATGAGTCTTAATACAAATATTGTCTTCTAGACAGTATTCAAACTCAAAATAAGTCCTCAATATATTTATTATCACACTATTTCATAAAATAGTGAGGACTACTAATGATATCATCCTGACCGCCACTCCGCTCCTCGATCGTCCCTCGCCACGCTCTCATTTTTCAAGAAAACAACGAAAGCAAAAAGGTGAGCTCAACTAGCTCAAGAAGAAATATTATGACTAAGATAATGCATAATAAATTATCATTAGCCTTCAATAGTGTTAAACCGATAAAATATAACAAACATCAAGTTTAATCGCAATGAACCAAAGAATCCATTAAGAGTCAAGTAGAAGAATAAAATCTACTATCTTCTATGATTTAAAAGGTTTTTCATTACTTTTTATCTCGAGACTCAAATTTTAATAAATAATCCACATCATCCCCGCAAGATCACTACCAAGGATATTCATTAAGATTCACGACCACAAATTATCCACGCACTACGGGCCAAGGATATTCGTATTCATCAATGGTCATGATCATGTCAACAATCGCCCATCAATGCACTACTACCAACGAGGATTTTTACCACATCATTTGTAACATTACTACCATGATTATACCGAATAATCCTCTCGGTCATAATCATACCAAGTCCATTTATGCACAGCCACATGATGACTTTCAACATATTATAAACATGAGGATGATGACAATGATATAAGAATTGAATAAAACAAGTTCAAGGATGAATTTTTAAAGATTTATAATTTAATTTATCCATCGTTCAAATTGTCAACATGATACTGTTTTGTGGAGTAAAATTCAAGAATGCTCAGAAGAATATTTCCATGAAAAGATACTGGATGAAGCGCAAATATCAAGGATATTCCACTAATTTCATGGAGTATAGAAGCCAAAACTTTAACCAATTAAGTTTAATAGAATATATGAAACCGTTAAATGGATTTTTTGCCGCCACGCAGAATCCACGAGATAGATTATTCCAACAGTAATAAAGAATGAAACTGTGTCACGCCAGAATCGCATGCATAAGATATTCCAACAGAATAATAAAAAATGGAACCAGTCACGCAGAATCCGCATGCATGGGATGTTCCAACAGAATAATAAAGAATGGAACCAGTCATACGTAATCCGCATGCATGTGATGTTCCAACATAATAATAAAGAATAGAATAACAACGAATAATCACCAGCATACGATGTAATCGCATATACAAAGTTATTCCAACAAAATAATAAAGAATGGAATAACAACCTTTACGAGTATTGAAAGAAAATAACTCTCTTCATGAATACGAAAGAATAATACCCTTACCTTAGTAGGAGATTGGATATTGCAATAAGTGTAGTAATGTAATACTTTTCTTCTTTTCTCTTATTCTCTCTATACTTTCTCTCTCTATAGCTTGAATGAATTCATGAAAATAATAAAAAAAATGAGCTTTTATTTATAGGCTTCAAGAGTAAGGGTAAAATAGTCTTTTGCCATAATTTATGACATCATCACCGACGCCATCGATCATAATACATCATTCAGATACCTCATCGATCAATGACATCATCATCGCTACTCTCATCGTCGATGACATCATCGCTTCAGATCACAGAATTCAAATTCAATTTGTTCTCTTCCACCTCCTTTTTACTTTTATACCATGAATTTACTATAATAATGCTACCATTCAAATTATAAAAAACGTATTATTATATAATCACATCATATTATAATAATATATTTGAATGAATTATTTTATCGGAAAAGATAAAATACCAACTTTCAACAAATGTCACATGTTAAAAATTCCTCAGTTTAAATCCACTTCGAATAAATATTTTCTTATCTATCATTTGTGTCCACATAAAATAAATATTTCCTTATCATATAAATCAATAATTAATTATTCACAAATAATATTACAGAATCACAATAATGACAACCAGACAGTTCCCAGGAAAGAGGGGGCTTTCCAATAAGGATTTCTCTCATCGGGCGCTTGAATTAGGTGACCAAACCTCTTCGATGTAACTTTCTAGACATCGCTAATAATGTTATCTAACAATATTATTCAAATAATATGAATTACCGATCCGATAATGAAAAATATCGTGTGCGTTGATAATTATTGAATCAACAATAATATAAAATATCAACGCAGTAATTATTGAACCAATAAAATAAAATATTGAATAAAGAATTACCGTAACAATTATCGAGTAGTGCCTTCTTCACGTAAGAATCAATAATTCAAAATATCGTGTAATACCGTGTGCTATCGTCGGCAACAACGCGTAGACATCGTATTTTAACCACCAAGTATTCCAACAAAGTTAGTTAACGGTGAAAACTTTCGCCGTTATTTTATAAAAATATATTTTTGTCGTTTTCTCAATCCAAACAATAATTTCATTATGGGTCCACTAATGATTGTCTTGCCGCATGCATTATATTCCCTCGTTAAAACGAATATTCCCCACCAATCGAATATTATATAACAACTCACGATTTTTGCAGAATTTATAAATATTACCCACAACTATAATATTATAACAAATTCATTCCATAATAATCAAAAATGATATTTATAGATATTTCATCTGTATTCATAAAAGTTGTGGTCTTACAACCTCCCCTTTTTATGAAATTTCGCCCTCGAAATTAGGGTACGTACCTGGTATGTCGAAGAGGTATCCTATGTCGAAGTGGTAAGGATACCTTGATTTCATTTCAGATTCTAACTCCCAGGTCATTTCCTCAACATCGTGGTTTCTCCACAAAACTTTGACTTGAGGTATAACCTTGGAGCGTAGAACATGTTCCTTCTTATACAAGATTTTAATCAGAACCTCTTCATACGTTAAATCTTCCGCTATTTCGTTCGGTTCTAACTCAATAATATGGTTCAGGTCTTCCACATATTTACGTAACATGGATATGTGAAAAACATTATGAACACGAGACATATTTGGCGGTAACGCAAGTCTATAGGCCACAGTTCCTACTCGATTGAGGATTAAAAATGGGCCAATGAATCGAGGATTGAGCTTTCCTCTCTTTCCAAATCTTGTAACTCCTTTCCATGGAGCAACACGTAATAATACATGATCTCCAATATCGAATTCTACGCCCTTTCGATGAAGATCTAAGATAACTCTTTTGTCGATCTTGTGAGGTTTTTATACGTCAGTTCGGATCATTTTAATCTTTTCCGTAGTCATACGTATCAACTCTGGTCCCAACAACGTTGCTTCACCCACCTCATCCCAAAGATACCGAGAATCGACACTTTCTTCCATACAACGCCGAATGGAGCCATGCCAATACTTGCTTGATAACTGTTGTTGTAGGAAAACTCCACCAATGGTAAGAACTTATCCCAACTTCCCTTGAAGTCAAGGATACATAGTCTTAATAAATCTTCAAGAGTTTGAATAGTCCTTTTCGACTGCCCGTCCATCTGAGGATGATATGCCAAGCTAAATCGTAAATCCGTGCCCATAGCTTTCTGCAAACTAACCCAAAATTGTGAAGTGAATCTTGGGTCTCGATCAGAAACTATGGATACTAGCATACCATGCAATCTTACTGTGACGCCCCCAAAATGGGTATACATCACCCATCTTGAGTCGCCAGATACATGGCATGTAATACAAATACAACTTAATTATACAACCGCCGTATAAAGACGACAAAACATAAGTCGTGAGTTTTAATACAAATATTGTCGCCTGCATAATATTCAAACTCAAATTCAATATTATTACATTTATTTTCCACTATTTCACCGAATAATGAGGACTACTAATGCTATCATCCGTCCGTCACTCCGCTCCCCTCGACTAGTCCCTCGCCACGCTCTCATTTCTCAAGAGAACAATAAAAGTAAAAGGGTGAGCTCAACTAGCCCAAGAGGAAATATTATAACTAAGATAATGCGTAATATATTATCGTTAGTCTTCAATGTTGTTAAACCGATACAATATAACAACCATCAAGTTTAACTCAAATGAACAAGCAATCTATTAAAAGAGTCAAGTAGAGAATAAAATCTACTATCTTTTATGATTTAAAAGGTTTTTCATCACTTTTATCATTTGGGACTCAAATTTTAATAAATAATCCACATCATCGAATCATCCCCGCACTACGGCCAAGGATATTCTTTAGTATCACGACCACAATTATCCACGCATCACGGGCCAAGAATATTTGTGTATTCAATAATGGTCATGATCATGCTAACAATCGTCCCCTTAATGCACTATGGGCCAATGAGGACTTTTACCACATCATTTGTAACATTACTACCATGATTACACCGAATAATCCCGAAGTCATAATCATACCAAGTCCATCTATGCACTATAGGCCATGTATGACTTTCAACAAAATATAAACATGAGGATGATGACAAATATATAAGAATTCAATAAAACAAGTTCAAGAATTATTTTATCCAGAACTAATAACGCCCAAATTGTCAACATGATATCGCTTTGTAGAGTAAAATTCAAGAATGCTCGTAAGAATATTTCCATGAAAAGATATTGGATGAAGTACAAATATCAAGGATATTCCAATAATTTCATGGAGTATAAGTCAAAACTTTAACCAACCGAGTATAAGAAGGAATGGAATAACAAAAGAAATCACTGTGCATGCGATAGATCAGACAGGCGAGTTATTCCAATGTAATAATAAATAACGGAATCCAGTCCCACGTTAAACGCATACATATGTGATATTCCAATGTAATAATAAAGATTTTAATCGTGTTCGGTAAAACGCATGCATGTGATGATATTCCAAATGTAATAATAAAGACGGAATCAAGTCCGTAGAACGCATGTATGTGATATTCTAACGTAATAATAAAGACGGAATCGGCCCTACAGAAATGCATGCAGCGAGGATATTCCAATGTAATAATAAAGATTTTAAACCAGTCCGGCTGTAGAACGCGTATGCATGTGATGTTCCAATGTAATGATAAAGAATGGAACAATGTATAAATTTCACCAAGTATAGGGTAGCAGCGATATACAATGTTATTTCAATGTAATAATAAAGAATGGAATAATGTAAATTCTCTTCATAGATAAGAAAGAAATAATACTCCCTACCTTTATAAAAACCGGATACTTGGAATAAGTGAGGTAATGACTTTCTTCTTCTTTCTATAATTTCTCTCTATAATAATCGCCTAAAGCTTTTGTGAATTGGTGAGAAATGAAGGAAGAATGAGCTTCTATTTATAGAAAATATAGTTTCGATAATCGCACGCGTTTTGGGGCTCGAAAAATTTCAAAGACAATACCTCCAACTTTTCCTTTATTTTTAATTTAGTCATGGAAGTATTATCAAACTTGCACCACCTCCCCTAATAGTAAATAATGTGATTCAATAGTAAATTATGTGAATCAATAGTTCTATACATGTGAAAATACGTAATTACAAAGATAAGACTCCATCTATACCTCCATTTTTAACTTAGTCATGCAAGTATTATCAATCTTGCACCAACTCCCCTAATAGTAACAAGAATGTGAAACAATAGTATACACATGTGAACAAATAGTTATAATCATGTGAAATAATAACAATTAATTGCTCATTTATCCTAAGTTAAATAATTCGATCGTCAATATAACCTCCAAACATCAATTATTATCGAAATAATTGTCGATTTTTACTAACACAAATAATTCCAACACAATGAAACCATTTTTATCAAAAATATAAATTTTGAAATTTTGAAGTTTGACTTTTCCCGAAATAGTCAACTGTTGACTTTTTGACCAAATAGTGAATTCCGGAAAATTTTGTATTTATAGACTATTTTTTAATAACATTCATCATTAATATTATAACTCATAATATTTATCAAATATTGTCGCTCCAATATTTAGAAAGAGGGGCTTTCAATAAGGATTTCTCAATAAGGATTTATCATCGCACGCAATTAGGTGACCAAACCTCCCTCTCCTCGATGTAACTTCTAGACATATCAAATATTGCAATTTAATAATATGAATAACTTTGTCGCCTCAATTATTGATTTAATAAAATAACATAATATGCAGATGATATTATGACAATAATCGAATCAATAATATGAGAGATATGATGCAAAGAATTATCGTGAATAATAATCGAGTATAACCGAGTGATTTCTCACGTAAGCATCAATAATCAATACCGCAGTGCTACTATGCAACCACGCCAGACATCGTATTTTTACTACTGGGTAGTTCAACAGCTTAACTGTGAAACTTCCGCCGTTATTTTCATAAAGTATTTTGTCGCTTTCTCGATCCGACAATAATTCCGCCATGAGGGGTTCACCAATGATTGTCTTGTTGTATTAATATTCCTCGTTAAATTGAATATTCCCCACCAATCGAATATTATATAACAACTTGTGTACTTTTGCAAAATTTGTAAATATTACCCACAACTATAACATTATATCAAATCCACACCATAATATTCAAAAATATATTTCGAGAAAATTTAATCTTTATTTAAAAAGTTGGGGTCTTACAACATCCCTTCTTATGAAATTTCGCCCCTCAAATTAGGGTGCGACTGGTATGTCAAGAGGTGAGGATACTTTGATTTCATTTGATTCTAACTCCCGTGTCATTTCCTCAACATCGTGGTTTCTCCACAAAACTTTGAATTCGAGGTATAACTTCGAGCGTAGAATATGTTCCTTCTTATCCATGATTTTAACAGAACCTCTTCATACGCTAAATATTCCTCTATTTCATCCGGTTTTAACTCAATAATGTGGTTCGGGTCTTTCACATATTTACGTAATATGGATATGTGAAAACGTTATGAACACGAGACATACTAAGCAGAACGCAAGTCTATAAGCCACGCTCCTACTCGATCGAGGATTAAAATGGGCCAATGAATCGAGGATCGAGCTTTCTTCTCTTTCCAAATCTTGTAACTCCTTTCCATGGAGCAACAACACGAAACAACACATGATCTCCAATATCGAATTCTACGCCCTTTCGATGAAGATCAAGATAACTCTTTTTGTCGATCTTGTGGAGGATTTTATACGTCATTCGGATCATTTTAATCTTTTTCCGTAGTCATACGCATCAACTCTCGTCCCAACAACGTTGCTTCACCCACCTCATCCCAAAGATACGAGAGAACGACACTTTCTTCCATACAACGCCTCGAATGGAGCCATGCCAATACTTGTTTGATAACCGTTGTTGTAGGAAAACTCCACCAATGGTAAGAACTTGTCCCAACTTCCTTGAAGTTAAGGACACAGAGTCTTAATAGAACTTCAAGAGTTTGAATAGTCCTCTCCGACGCCTCGTCCGTTTGAGGATGATATGCCGAGCTAAATCAGAACTCCGCGCTCCATAGCTTTTTTGCAAACTAACCCAAAATCTTGAAGTGAATCTTGGTCTCGATCGTAAACTATGGATATTGGCATACCATGCAATCTTACAACCTCGCTTATGTACATACAGAAAGAAGACGTTCAAGCGTATAAGTTTCTCGATTCGGAAGAAATGAGCAGACTTGGTCAATCTATCAACAATGACCCAAATCGCATCTACGCCGAGAAACTTTGGGAAGACCCCAGAACTAAATCCATGGTAATGTTCTCCCACTTCTATTCGGAATTTCAAGTGGTTGCAATGGACCTTTTGGTACTTGATGCTCCGCTTTAACTCGTTGACAAATTAGACACCTTGAGATAAATAAATAGCTTATCTCTCTCTTCATATTGCTTCCACCAAAATGTATTATTAAGATCACGATACATTTTGGTACTCCCAGATGGATTGCAAACGGTGTGTGTTATGCGCTCCATCATGATTTTATACTTTAAATCGTGGTCGTTAGAAACACAAAGTCCGGAGTCGACTCAAGTATTCCTTCTTCATCGATTCTCGCTTCCTAAAGATAACACCTTCTTGCACTTTCTTCCTCATACGATCACCCGGATCAGAACTTGAGCAACTTTAACTTTATCAATTAAAGTTGGTTCTAATCAGATATTCGCCATCATCACATGGGTCCTGGAGTCTTTAACTCTATCTCCATCCTTTGTAAGTCACAAAATGGGCTTTTGTTGAATATGTTGTGAATATTTCACTCGTGCGCTCGCGATACGATCTTATCGACGATCATAAATTCATCGCCTACCACGCTCGCTTTTCGTGATGGTATTGGATGGTATGATCATAATCTTTCAACATTTCGCCAACGCCAAATTTTGTCGAAGATAACATTGAGTTCCTTTTGAGTGAAGAAATATTTGAGGCTTTTATTATAAGACCCCAAACTTTTATAAATAAAGATGAATTTTCTATAAATATTATTTTTGAATATTAAGGAATAAATTTGATATAATGTTATAGTCATGGGTAATATTTATAAATTTTGCAAAGTAAGCAAGTTGTTATAAAATATTCGTTTGGTCTGGGAATATTCTTTTTGTTGGGGAATATTCGTATGCGACTACTACCAATCATCAGTGGACCCCATTAACGAAAGTATTGTCGTAGTTAGAAAAACGACAAAATTATTTTTCTATAAAAATAACTACAGAGGTGTTATCATTAAAACCGTTGAACTACCCTAAGTAGTAAAAGTTCAAGAATACGCGTAGTCAGATAAGAAGACACGATATTGATTATCGATGCTTACGTGAGAAATCACTCACTATGCTCAATTATTGCTACAAGAATTCACGTGATCATATCTCTTATATTATTGATTCGATTATTGTCACAAAGATCATCTCAGATAATATGTTATAAGATTAAATTATTAATCGAGACGACAAGTTATAAATGATTAATAATTGTTGAAAGATTAAATATGTGTTGATTAAAAATAAAATGATTTGTGGTAATATTTATTCAATCCTGATGTATATAAAGAGTCCATTATGAGACGTTTGTGGTAAGTTTGATTATTTTATGGGGGCCCATATGTCATCATCTAAGAGTCCCTTCATCAATAGTAATTATCTTTGTGAATAGTAATTACCTTTGTGAATAGTAATTACCTTCACAATAGTATTTACCTTCGTCAATAAGTAATTACCTTTGTGAATAGTAATTACCTTTGTGAATAGTAATTACCTTCGTCAATAGTATTTACCTTCGTCAATAGTATATTAACCTTCTTCAATAGTAATTACCTTCGTCAATAGTAATTATCCCTTCGCAAATAGTAGTTGTCCTTCAATATTACCAAGAGTTAACGCCTCTTCTGTTCCAAGGTTAATTACCCTTCAGCAAATATAGTAGTTTCTCTTCAATATTACCAAGAGTCATTTTGACTTCTTCATAAGACCAAGAGCCACCCTCGGTTTTTCTATAAATAAAGCTCATTCCTTCATTATTTCTTATGAATTCACCGAAACTCTGTAGAGAGAAACTATAGAGAGAGAAAGAAGAAAAGTATTTTGCTACTTCACTTTTCCAATATTCATTCTTCTAAGGTAGGGAATATTATTTGTTGTACTCGTAAGGGTGTTATTTTTTTTATTCATGAAGAGAACATCTGTTATTCCATTCTTTATTATTTTGTTGGAATAACTCAGTAAAAGTGGCATACCCTATATACATGACACTTTGTGATATGCTTGAATACCCTATACTTGGTGAAATTTTTATATTATTCCATTCTTATTTATTCTCATTGGAATAACTCAGATATGTGGAATCCCCTATACTTGGTGACATTCTTCTATTATTTTATTATTCCGTTGGAACATCCTCGTCATGCGTGCTTTTTTAGGACACTGGTTAATTCTTTTTTATTATTCCGTCTTTATTATTCTATTGAATATCCTCGCTCAGGTGTTTTACACGGATTCGGTTAAAATCTTTATTATTCGTATTTATTATTACATTTGAATAACCTCCTACATAAGTACATCGCATGCATGGTGATTTCTTTTGTTATTTCATTCACTATTATACTCAAATTGGTTAAAATTTTGACTTTATACTCCATGAAATTTAGTGGAATATCCTCGATATTCAAGGCTTCATCCAAAGATTTTCATGAAAATATTTCTCCGAGCATTCTTGAATTTTACTCTACAAAGCAAAGATCATGTCGATAATTTGGACGTTATTTGTTCCTGAATAAATTAATTCGTGAACTTGTTTTATTGAATTATTATGTCATTGTCATCATCCTCATGTTATATTATGTTATCTTTGGCTTACGTGCATAGATGAACTTAGTATGATTATGACCAGGGATCATTCGGTATAATCATGGCTTGTTATAAATGATGTGATAAAAGTCCTCAAAGTGGGCCTCGTAATGCATTGATGGATAGTTTTTGGTATGATTATGAATTGGGGTGATTCGGTATAAATAGTCACGACCATTGATAATTTGATGAAAATCCTGGACCGTAAAGAATATCCTCGGAAAGGATGATTAGATATTGTGGTTTATTCATTAAACCGAGTCTTAGTGATAAAATTGATGAAAACCTTTTAAAACCTAAAAGATAGTAGATTTTATTTTCTACTGATTCTTTTAATGGATCGATATATTCATTGTAGTTAACCGGGTTGTCTATTGTATTTTATCGCTTTAACATTGTTGAAGACTATTGATAATTTATTTCGCATTATCTTAGTTATAATATTTCTTATCGGGCTAGTTGAGCTCACCCTTTCTTTTTTCACTTTTCTTCGTGAAATGAGAATATATGGACTAGTCTGGGAAACGAGTGATGGTCCCGAAGATAGCATTAGTAGTCCTCACTATTCTCGTTAAATAGTGTGACAATAAATGTAATGAGGACTCTTGAGTATGGATATTGTCTAAATGACAATATTCCTATTAGAACTCTCGCTTATGTATTGTCGTATGTTACACCTACGTATGTATAATTAAGTTTGTATTTGTATTTTGTACCATGTATCTGGCGACTCAGAATGGGTGATGAATACCTAATTTTGGGGGCGTCACATTTATGATCCGTAAAGATCTCCACTTTCTCTCCATACAAGTAATGCCTCCAAATTTTAAGTGCGAAGACAACAGCTGCTAACTCTAGATCATGAGTAGGATAATTCCTCTCATATTCTTTGAGTTTTCTTGAGGCATAGGCTATGACTTTCCCATGTTGTATGAGAACACATCCTAACCCTTTGCCCGAAGCATCACTGTAGATGATAAATCCCTCCGAACTAGATGGTATTGTCAGAACAGGTGCTGAAATGAGTCTCCTTTTGAGTTCTTGAAAACTCTTCTCACAATCCTCACTCCAACCGAACTTTGTATCTTTCCGAGTCAGTTGAGTTAATGGAGTAGCGATTCGAGAAAATCCTTCCACGAATCTCCGATAATAACCAGCTAAACCGAGAAAGCTACGCATTTCGATTCATCGATTTGGGTTGCTCTTCACTTTGAATAGCTTCAATCTTGGGTCAATGGATATTCCATGACTTGATACTACGTGTCCAAGGAATGCTACTTCTCTCGCCGTAACTCGCATTTCTTTAACTTCGCATAAAGCTTATATTCACGAAGCTTTTGGAGTATCAAATTTCAAGTGTTGCTTTCATGATCTTCACGGCTTTTGGAATAAATAAGGATGTCATCAATAAAGACGACCACAAAGTGATCCAAATATTCCTTGAATACTCGGCTCATCATATCCATGAAGGCGTTAGGAGCATTAGTCAATCCAAAAGACATGACTAAGAATTCATAATGCCCGCATCGAAGTTCTCAAGGCGCCTTTTGAATATCCTCATCTTTAACCTTCAAATTGATGATATCCGTAATCTAAGATCGATCTTTGAAAAATTCAGCTTTTTGTAATCGATCAAACAGTCATCAATACGCGGGCAATGGGTACCTATTTTTGATGGTGACATGATTCAACTCCCGATAATCAATACAAAGTCGCATACTCCCATCTTTCTTCTTTCATTAATGTAACAGAGCACCCCAAGGAGACGATTTAGGACGAATGAAACCAATGTCTAACAATCCTCGTGAATTGGGTCTTTAACTCCTCAAGTTCAATAGAGCCATTCGACATGGGGCTTTGGAAATGGGTTTTTCCGGGTTCAAGGTCGATACAAAATTCAACTTCACGCCCGGGGTAGGCCAGAAGTTCTTCGTGGAATACGCCAGAAATTTATTAACAAAAAAATATCCTTCAAATCTGACGTATTTTTGTTTAAATCTGTGACATGAGCTAAGAAAGCTTTACATCCGTTTTTTAATAAACGAATAGCTTTATGGCTTGAGATGACCGTGATTGATTTTAATGGTTTGGTTGCTTGAATTCACATAATAGGTTTATTAGGAATATGAAAGCTAACAACCTTACGAAAATAATCAATTTTAGCATGATGAGTAGTTAACCAATCAATCCCTAGAATCACGTCAAATGCAAGTATTTTTAAGGTGATAAGATCAACAGGTAACGTGTGGTTACCGATTTGAATCAAACAAGACTTATAAACAATGGATGTAATGAAGGTTTCTCCTAATGGAGTTTCAACAGATAAGTCAAAGTCTAATTTCTCCGGAGTCAAATTTAAACGTTGAGTGCAAGTAGGAGAAATAAAAGAATGGGTAGAACTGGTATCAAATAAGGTATTGACTTCACTAGAGTTTATGATAAGCTTACCCGTGATAACCTCGTTCGGGTTCCTTGCTTTCTCGGGAGGTCACAACAAACGCCTCCTCCTTGACTACCGGCTTTGACTTTTTCGGGACTACTTTGGTGCCTCCATCCTAGCTGAATTTGTCTTCGATGAAAACAAAATCGAGCTAAGTGACTTCTCTTCCACAATTATAACACGCTTTGACGAAGATCGCGCAGCTTTGACCGATGTGTCCCTCCCTCCGCATTTGAAGCATATGATAGTGGTCGCTCTCCTTCCTTAACAACGGCATCGGTGCCGACGCGTCTTTCCATCATTGTTGAATCTCCTTTTCTTGAAATGTCCATTTTATTGTCTTCGCTATGATTACCACCGAAGTGGTTACCATTTCGCATGGTGATTCCTCCACGCTTGTTGTCACCGCTTCGATGATTGTTACCACCGGTATTTTCATTTTCTTACACTACTTTTCGTGGTTGCGTTGACTCGTTATCGCGCTCCAACAATCGAGCCCTATTTACAACATCCGAATACAAACACGCTTTATGAGAAATAAGATATCGTCGATTCCCGCTTCAAACCTCTTAAAACATTCGGTCATTCGCTTCCTCATTATCAACCAAATGGGATGCAAACCGGATAACTCCGTAAATTTAGCCTCAGATCGCGACACGGCCATATTGTTTTGTTCCAACTTGATAAACTCCACCTCCTTCATGTGATTTAATACTTTGGGAAAGTACTTGTCGTTGAATGCTCTTCGAACTTCTCCCAAGACATCTTGAAAAGGCCAGTTGGTATGCTTTTATGATTCCCACCAAGAATCGCTTCTTCACGCAACATAAAGGTGGCGAAGGAACCTTTGTTTCTTCTGAGCATCCCAAGACATCAAATATCTTGGTTATCTGCTTTATCCATGCTTCCGCCTTTAAGTGGTTTTGGCTTCCAATAAACTCCGGTGGTCCCAGCCTCGAATCTGCTTTGGCGGTGACCGTCCGAGAGAGTCGCTGTGTTTCCACCACCAGATTTTGGACAGAGCCGCTTCTCACCGATGTTGCATGAATTGCATAAAGCCTCGGAACATTCCATCGCTCATCATTTGGTCAAGGTTGTTGTTGTTTGCATGAGGATTGTCGCCTTCCCCGATGCACATTATCTCTAGTTATCGATCCGTGGAGACTCAACGGCTCTCGTGTGCTCCATTGATGTTCTCAACATTCTTGATGCCATTTTTAAACATCGCCACAAAACAAGGGTTAATTGACATGAAACATATTATCCCTACACTCGATCGACCAATTAAATACCAAATAAACATAAGTAGGTCATAAGAATAAGGAATTCCCCGCCTCCCTCCTAGTTCTAATCTCACATCTTAGCCAGGATCATATCCCTAAGCTTTGATATTAACCGTGACGCCCCAAAATAGGTATACATCACCCATCTTGAGTTGCCAAATACATGGTATGTAATACAAATACAACTTAATTATACAACCGTCGTGTAAAGTATGACAAAACATAAGTCGTGAGTTTTAATACAAATATTGTCGCCTAGACAATATTCAAACTCAAATTCAATATTATTACATTTATTTTCCACTATTTCACCGAATAGTGAGGACTACTAATGCTATCATCTCGTCCGCCACCCGCTCCCCGACTAGTCTCCTCGCCACGCTCTCATTTCCAAGAGAACAATAAAAGTAAAAGGGTGAGCTCAACTAGCCCAAAGAGGAAATATTATGACTAAGATAATGCGTAATATATTATCATTAGCCTTCAAAGGTGTTAAACCGATACAATATAACAACCATAAAGTTTAATCAGCAAATGAACAAGCAATCCATTAAAAGAGTCAAGTAGAGAATAAAATCTACTATCTTTTATGATTTAAAAGGTTTTTCATCACTTTTATCATTGGGACTCAAATTTTAATAAATAATCCACATCATCGAATCACCCCGCACACTACTGGCCAAGGATATTCTTTAGTATCACGACCACAATTATCCATGCACTCACGAGCCAAGAATATTTATATATTCAATAATGGTCATGATCATGCCAACAATCGTCCATCAATGCACTACGGGCCAATGAGGACTTTTACCACATCATTTGTAACATTATGGCCATGATTACACCAATAATCCTCGGTCATAATCATACCAAGTCCATCTATGCACTATAGGCCATGTGATGACTTTCAACAAAATATAAACATGAGGATGATGACAATGATATAAGAATTCAATAAAACAAGTTCAAGAATTATTTTATCCAGAACTAATAACGCCCAAATTGTCAACATGATATCGCTTTGTAGAGTAAAATTCAAGAATGCTCGTAAGAATATTTCCATGAAAAGATATCGATGAAGCGCAAATATCAAGGATATTCCACTAATTTTATGGAGTATAGAAGTCAAAACTTTAACCAACCGAGTATAATAAGGAATGGAATAACAAAAGAAATCACCGTGCACGCGATATCATCAGCATAACAGCAAAAGTTATTCCAACAATAATAATAAATAACGGAATCAGTCCCACAGAAACGCATGCATGTGATATTCCAATGTAATAATAAAGATTTAATCGTGTCCCACAGAAACGCATGCATGTGATATTCCAATGTAATAATAAAAGATTTTAATCAGTCCCACAGAAAAACGCATGTATGATAGGATATTCCAATGTAATAATAAAAGATTTTAACCAGTCCCACAGAGAACGCATGCATGTGATGTTCCAATAGAATGATAAAAAGTATGGAACAATGTAAGAATTTCACCAAGTATAGGGTAGCTCACAGATACAAAAGTTATTCCAACAAAATAATAAAGAATGGAATAATGTAAGTTCTCTTCATAGATAAAAAAGAAATAATACTCCCTACCTTTAAAAAACCGGATATCGAATAGTGAGGAGGTAGCAGACTTCTCTTCTTCTTTCTATAATTTCTCTATAATAATCGCTTCTAAAGCTTTTTGTGAATTGGTGAGAAATGAAGGAAGAATGAGCTTCTATTTATAGAAAAATATAGTTTCGATAATCGCACGTTTTGGGACTCAAAAATTCAAAGACAATACCTCCAACTTTTCCTTTATTTTTAATTTAGTCATGGAAGTATTATCAAACTGCACCACCTCCCCTAATAGTAAATAATGTGATTCAATAGTAAATTATGTGAATCAATAGTTCTGTACATGTGAAAATACGTAATTACAAGATAAGACCTCCATCTATACCTCCATTTTTAACTTACCATGCAAGTATTATCAATCTTGCACCAACTCCCCCCCTAATAGTAACAAGAATGTGAAACAATAGTATACACATGTGAACAAATAGTTATAATCATGTGAAATAATAACAATCAATTGCTCATTTATCCAAGTTAAATAATTCGATCGTCAATATAACCTCCAGACATCAATTATTATCGAAATAATTGTCGATTTTCACTAACACAAATAATTCCAACACAATGAAATAATTTTTATCAAAAATATAAATTTTGAAATTTCAAAGTTTGATTTTTCCTAAAAAAGTCAACTGCTGATTTTTTGACCAAATAGTGAATTCTTGAAAATTTTGTGTTTATAGACTATTTTTACTAATTTCATCGCTCCGACTCAAATATCACGTCCGCGCTCCAAATTCAACTCCAACACAACTTCAATTTTAATAACATTCATCATTAATATTATAACTCACAATATTTATCAACCGTGTCGCTCCTGTGAAAGAGGGGCTTTCCAATAAGGATTTCTCCCTATCGCGCGCCGCAATTAGGTGACCAAACCTCCTCTCCTCGATGTAACTTCTAGACATTTTAAATATTGCAATTTAATAATATGAATAACTTTGTCGTCTCAATTATTGATTTAATAAAATAACATATTATGCAGATGATACTACGACAATAATCGAATCAATAATACGAGAGATATGATGCAACAATTATCGTAGTAATAATCGAGTATAACCGAGTGACTTCTCACGAAGCATCAATAATCAATACCGTGTGCTACTACGCAACCACGCCAGACATCTATATTTTTACTACCTAAGTAGTTCAACAGCTTAACCAGAAAACTTCCGCCGTTATTTTCATATAAAGTATTTTTGTCGTTTTTCAATCCGACAATAATTTCATTATGGGGTCCACCAATGATTGTGCCGTCATTGCATTTAATATTCCTCGTTAAAACGTAATATTCTCCCACCAATCGAATATTATATAACAACTCATGTGACTTTTTGCAAAATTTATAAATATTACCCACAACTATAACATTATATCAAATCCACATCATAATATTCAAAAATATATTTTGAGAAAATTTAATCTTTATTCAAAAAGTTGGGGTCTTACACTTACAATCTCATTTATGTACATACGAGCAAGACATTCAAGTTTATAAGTTTCTCGTATAGGTAAGAAATGAGCCGACTTGGTCAATCTATCAACAATGACCCAAATCGCATCTATTGCCTTGAGAAACCTTGGGAAGACTGGTAATGAAATCCATGGTAATGTGTTCCCACTTCCATTCTAGAATTTCAAGTGGTTGCAATGGACCTTTTGGTACTTGATGCTCCGCCTTGACTCGTTGACAAGTTAGACACCTTGAGATAAACTCTGCGATCTCTCTCTTCATATTGCTCCACTAAAATGTATGTCGAAGATTATGATACATTTTGGTACTCCCAGGATGGATTGCAAATGGTGTGTTATGCGCCTCCATCATGATTTTATACTTTAAATCAGGGTCGTTAGGAACACAAAGTCTGGAGTTGACTCGAAGTATTCCTTCCTCATTGATTCTTACTTCCGTCATAGCACCTTCTTGTACTTTCTTCCTCATACGACGCCTCTAGGTCCGTAGCTTGAAAGCGACTTTAACTTTATCGATTAAAGTCTCTCTACTCAGATATTCGCCATCATCACATGGGTCCTTGGAGTCTTTATCTCTAACTCCATCCTTTGCAAGTCATACAAAATTGGCCTTTGCGTTGACAATATTACACTCGTACCCGCATATGATCTTCTACTCAGTGCATTAGCTACTACGTTCGCTTTTCCAAGATGGTATTGAATAGTATGATCATAATCTTTCAACAGTTCGAGCCAACGTCGTTGCCGCATGTTGAGTTCTTTTTGAGTGACAAAATATTTGAGGCTTTTATGATCCGTATAGATCTCCACTTTCTCCCCATACAGGTAATGCCTCCAAATTTTAAGCATGAAAACAACGATAGCCTAACTCTAGATCATGAGTAGGATAATTCCTCTCATATTCTTTGAGTCAGTGATGCATAAGCTATGACTTTCCCATGTTGCATGAGAACACATCCTAACCTTTTGCCCAAGCATCATCAGAGATGACAAATCCTCGAGAGCTAGATGGTATTGTCGTAACAAAATGAAATGAGTCTCCTCGAGTTCTTGAAAACTCTACTCACATTCCACGCTCCAACCGAATTTTGTATCTTTTCGAGTCAATTTGAGTTAATGGAGTAGCTATTCGAGAAAACCTTCTACGAATCTCCGATAATAATAACCAACTAAGCCGAGAAAGCTACGATTTTGGCCATCGATTTAGGTTTCTCCCACTTTGAATTGCTTCAATTTTGCCGTCGGTCAATGATATCCCATGATTTGATATCACGTGCCCAAGGAATGCAACTTCCTCAAGCCAGAACTCGCATTTCTTCAACTTGGCATATAGCTTGTTTTCACAAAACTTTTGGAGTATTAGCCTCAAGTGTTGCTCATGATCTTCACGGCTTTTGGAATATATGAGGATGTCATCAATAAAGACGACCACAAAAAGATCCAAATATTCCTTGAATACTCGGTTCATCATATCCATGAAGGCAGCAGAAGCATTAGTCAATCCAAAGGACATGACTAAGAATTCATAATGCCCGTACCGAGTTCTGAAAGCCGTCTTTGGAATGTCATCAGTTCTAATCTTCAATTGATGATATCCTGAACGAAGATCAATCTTTGAAAAGAATTTAGCGCCTTTACAACCGGGTCAAACAAAGTCATCAATACGTGGCAATGGGTACCTATTTTTGATGGTGACATGATTCAACTCCCGATAATCAATACAAAGTCGATACTTCCATCTTTTTCTTCACGAATAGTAACAGAGCACCCCAAGGAGATGTACTAGACGAATGAAACCAATGTCTAACAATTCCTCGCGAATCGGGTCTTTAACTCCTCAAGTTCAATAGAGCCATTCGATATGGGGCTTTGGAAATGGGTTTTGTACCAGGTTCAAGGTCGATACAAAATTCAATTTCACGCTCTGGGGGTAGGCCGGGAAGATCTTTGGGGAATACGTCAGGAAATTTATTAACAACAGAAATATCATTCAGAACTGACGTATTTTTGTTTAGATCCGTGACATGAGCTAAGAAAGCTTGACATCCATTTTTTAATAAACGAATAGCTTTATGGCTTGAAATGACATTGATTGATTTTAATGGTTTAGTTGTTTGAATTCGCATAATAGGTTGGTTAGGAATATGAAAGCTAATAACCTTATGAAAATAATCAATTTTTGCATGATGAGTAGTTAACCAATCAATCCTTAGAATCACGTCAAATGCAAGTATTTTCAATGAAATAAGATCGACAGGTAATGTGAGGTACCAATTTGAAACAAACAAGACTTATAAACAGTGGATGTAATGAAGGTTTCTCCCAACGGAGTTTCAACAGATAAGTCAAAGTCTAATTTCTCCGGAGTCAAATTTAATCGTTGAGCGCAAGTAGGAGAAATAAAAGAATGGGTAAAACCGGTATCAAATAAGGTATAGACTTCGCTATAGTTTATGATAAGCTTACCCGTGATGATCTCGTTCAGTTTCCTTGCTTTCTGGGAGGTCACAACAAATGCTCTCCTTTACACCACCGGCTTTGACTTTTTTCGGGATGACCTTTGGTGCCTCCATCCTAGCTGAACTTGTCTTGGTGAATGACAAAATCAAGCTAGGTGACCTTCTCTTCCACAATTATAACACGCTTTGGATGGCATCACATGATTTGACCGATATGTCCCTCCCTCCGCATTTGAAGCATATGATAGGTGGTCGTTCTCCTTCCTTAACCATGGTTGCTGGTGCTGACGTCTCTCCATCATTGTTGAATCTCCTTTTCTTGAAATGTCCATTTTTACTGTCTTGGCCATGATTACCACCAAAGTGGTTACCATTTCTGGCATGTTGATTCCCTCCACGTTTGTTGTCACTGCTTCGATAACTGATACCACTGGTATTTTCATGCTGCCGGCTGCTTTCTCTTGGTTGCGTTGACTCGTTATCGCGCTCCAATAACTGAGCCCTAATTACAACATCTGAGTACAAACACAGTTTATGAAAAATAAGATATTGACGTATCTCCGGTTTCAAACCTCTTAAAAACATTCGTGTCATTCGCTCCTCATTATCGACCAAATGGGATGCAAACTGGGATAACTCCGCAAATTTAGCCTCGTATTGCGACACGGTCATATTGTTTTGCTCCAACTTGATAAACTCCACCTCTTTCATGTGACGAATACTTTCGGGAAAGTACTTATCGTTGAATAGCTCTTGGAACTTCTCCCAAGACATCTTGAGTGCATCAGTCAGTACGCTTTTACTGATTCCCACCAAGAATCTCGCCTTCTTCACGCAACATGAAGGTGCGAAAGGAACCTTTTGCTCTCGTGAGCATCCCAAGACATCAAATATCTTGGTGATCTGCTTTATCCACGCTCGCCTTTAAGTGGTTTTTGGCTCCAATAAACCGGGTGGTCCCAGCCTTGAATCTGCTTAAGCGGTGACTGCTCGAGAGTTTCAGTGTTTCCACCTCGCATTTTGAATAGAGTCGCTCTACCGATGTTGCATGAATTGCATAAAGCCTCTGAACATTCCATCGTTCATCATTTGGTTAGTGTTGTTGTTTGCATGAGGATTGTCACCTTCCTGATGCACATTATTCTGATTGTTGATCTGTGGAGACTCAACGGTCACTTGTGCCCCATTGTTATTCTCAATATTCTCGGATGCCATTTTCATATACTGCCACAAAATAAGGGTTAATTGACATGTAACATTTATCTCTATACTCTGACCAACCAATTAAATACCAAAAAAATTAGGTAAGTCATACTAGCGAATGAATTCCCCGTCTCTCCCCTCCTAGTTCTAGTCTCACATCTTAGCCAGGGATCATATCCCTAAGCTTTGATACCAACTGTGATGCCCCCAAAATAGGTATACATCACCTATTCTAAGTCGCCAAATACATGGTACAGAATACAAATACAACTTAATTATACAACTGTCGTGCAAAGTACGACAAAACATAAGTTGTGAGTTTTAATACAAATATTGTCGTCTAGACAATATACAAACTCAAATTCAATATTATTACATTTATTTTCCCACTATTTCCTTTGAATAGTGAGGACTACTAATGCTTATCATCTCGTCCGTCACTCCGCTCCCCGACTAGTCACTGCTACGTTCTCATTTCCTGAAGAGAACAATGAAAGTAAAAGGGTGAGCTCAACTAGCCCAGTAGAAAATATTATGAGTAAGATAATGCAGAATATATTACGTTAGCCTTTAACAGTGTTAAACTGATATAATATAAAAACCATCATGTTTAACTACAACGGAACAAGCAATCCATTAAAAGAGTCAAGTAGAGAATAAAATCTACTATCTTTTATGATTTAAAAGGTTTTTCATCACTTTTATCACTGGGACTCAGCTTAATAAATAATCCACATCACCGAATCACCCCTGTACTACGACCAAGGATATTCTTTAGTATCACGACCACAATTATCCATGCACTACGGGCCAAGAATATTTGTGTATTCATTAATGGTCATGATCATGCCAACAACTGTCCATCAATGCACTACGCGCCAATGAGGACTTTTACCACATCATTTGTAACATTACGGTTATGATTACAACCGAATAATCTCTCGGTCATAATCATACCAAGTCCATCTATGCACTATGTGCCCACATATGACTTTCAACAAAATATAAACATGAGGATGATGACAATGATAAAAGAATTCAATAAAACAAGTTCAAGAATTATTTTATCCAGAAACAATAACGCCCAAATTGTCAACATGACATCGCTTTTGTGGAGTAAAATTCAAGAATGCTCGTAAGAATATTTCAATGAAAAGATATTAGATGAAGCGCAAATATCAAGGATATTCCACTAATTTCATGGAGTATAGAAGTCAAAAATTTAACCAACCGAGTATAATAAAGAATGGAATAACAAAAGAAATAACTGTGCATGCGATAGACCGCATGGTAGGTTATTCCAATGTAATAATAAATAACGGAATCAGTCCGCCAGAAAACGCATGCATGTGATATTCCAATGTAATAATAAAGAGCGGAATCAGTCCGTAGAAAACGCATGATGAGGATATTCTAATGTAATAATAAAGACGAAACCAGTCCCATGAGAGAACGCATGCATGTGATGTTCCAACAGAATGATAAATAATGGAACCAGTCCCAGAAAGCGCACAAACAAGACGTCCAACAGAATGATAAAGAATGGAATAACAAAAGAATTTCACCAAGTATAGGGTAGCTTCACAGATATCTGAGTTATTCCAATAGAATAATAAAGAATGGAATAATGTAAGTTCTCTTCATGGATAAGAAAGAAATAATACTCCCTACCTTGGAAAAACCGGATAATGGAATAGTGAGGTAAAGAGATTTCTTCTTCTTTCTCTCTATAATTTTTCTCTATAATAATCGCTCTAAAGTTTTTGTGAATTGGTGAGAAATGAAGGAAGAATGAGCTTCTATTTATAGGAAAATATAGTTTCGATAATTGCACGTTTTGGGGCTCGAAAAATTATAGTACAATACCTCCAACTTTTTTTTCATTTTTAATTTAGTCCTGCAAGTATTATCAAACTTGCACCACCTTCCCTAATAGTAAATAATGTGAATCAATAGTTCAATCATGTGAATCAATAGTATAATTATGTGAAAAATATAAATTACAGTATAGTACCTCCATCTATACCTCCATTTTTAACTTAGTCATGCAAGTATTATCAATCTTGCACCAACTCCCCTAATAGTAAATAATATGATTCAATAGTACACACATGTGAACAAATAGTTATATAAGCATGTGAATTAGTAGCAATTAATTGCTCATTTATCCGATAAATTACCCGATTTATCAATATAACCCCTAGACATCAATTATCATCTGAATAGATGTCGATCTCCACTAACACTAATAATCCCAACACAATAGAACTATCAAAATTCATTTTAATCAACACAACTTATTCATCATTAATATTATAACTCACAATATTTAACAACCGTGTCGTTCCTGGAAAGAGGGGCTTTTCGATAAGGATTTCTCCTTATTCGCGCCAAGTAAATTAGGTGACCAAACCTCTCCTCGATAGAACTTCTAGACATTGTCAATATTGCAAATAATAATATGAATAACTTTGTTGTCTCAATTATTGATTTAATAATATAATATATTATGCAAATGATACTGTGACAATAATTTAATCAATAATATGAGAGATATGATGCTGCAATTACTATAGCAATAATTGAGTATAACTAAGTGACTTCTCACATAAGCATCAATAATCAATACCGTGTGCTACTATGCAACCACGCATATTACTGTACTTTTTTAACAAGGGTGTTTCAATAAAGTTAACAGTAAAACTTTCGCCGTTATTTTCATAAAGTATTTTTGTCGTTTTCTCAATCCGACAATAATTCCGTTGTGGGGGTCCACCAATGATTGTGCCGTTGTACGAATATTCCCTATTAAAACGAATATTCCCCGACTAATCGATTATTATATAACAACTTGCGTAATTTGCAAAATTTGTAAATATTACCCACAACTATAACATTATATCAAATCCACACCATAATATTCAAAAATATATTTCGAGAAAATTTAATCTTTATTCAAAAAGTTGGGGTCTTACACTCAGCTTAATAAATAATCCACATCATCCCTGCACTACGACCAAGGATATTCATTAGTATCACGACCACAAATTATCCATACACTACGGGCCAAAGATATTCGTGTATTCATCAATGGTCATGACCATGCCAAAAACTGTCCATCAATGCACTACGGCCAATGAGGATTTTTACCACTTCATTTGTACCATTACGGTTATGATTATACCGAATAATCCCTGGTCATAATCATACCAAGTCCATCTATGCACTATAGGCCACAGATGACTTTCAACATATTATAAACATGAGGATGATGACAATGATATAAGAATTCAATAAAACAAGTTCAAGGATGAATTTTTAAAGATTTATAATTTAATTTATCCAACGTCCAAATTGTCAACATGATACTGTTTTGTGGAGTAAAATTCAAGAATGCTCGTAAGAATATTTCCATGAAAAGATCTTTGGATGAAGCGCAAATATCAAGGATATTCCACTAATTTCATGGAGTATAGAAGCCAAAACTTTAACCAACGGAGTATAATAGAATATATGAAACCTATGAATGGATTTTTTGCCGCCATGCGGTAATCCACGAACAAATTATTCCAACGTAATAATAAAGAATGGAACTGTGTCACGCGTAATCCGCATGCATGGGATGTTCTAATGAATAATAAAGAATAGAACTGTGTCATGCGTGAATCCGCATGCATGTGATGATGTATATGTAATAATAAAGAATGGAATAACAATGAAATTCACTGTGCATGCGATAGATCCGCACATACAAAGTTATTCCAATGAATAATAAAGAATGGAATAACAACCCTTACAGTATTGAAGAGAAAATAACTCTCTTCATGAATCTGAAAAAATAATACCCTTACCTTAGTAGGAGATTGGATATCGCAATAGTGTAGTAATGAGAATACTCTTCTTCTTTCTCTCTTATTCTCTCTATACTTTTCTCTCTATAGCTTGAATGAATTCGTGAAAATAATGAAGAAATGAGCTTCTATTTATAAAGCTTGGCAAGTAGTAAGGGTAAAATAGTCTTTTTTTGTCATAATTTATGACATCACCGCTGACGTCATCGATCATAATACATCATTGCATACCTCATCGTCCGATGACATCATCGCTTACCTCATCATCTGATGACATCATCGCTTGCATCACAGGAATTCAACTATAAGACCCCAACTTATTATAAATAAAATTGAATTTTCTCTATTTATTATCTTGAAATAATATGGAGTTAATTTGATATAATACTTTGGTTATGGGTGAAATGTGCAAATTTTGCAAAATAAGCAAGTGGTTATAAAATATTCATTGTGTTTAGGGAATATTCGTTCAGTCGTCGTGGAATATTCTTTCCGTTGGGAATATTCAGTATGTACGCATCCATTTGTGGGCCCCATAACGGATAACTGTTGGATGAAAAAATGACAAAATTTGAGTTTTATAAATAACGGAGTAATTATTACCGTTAACACTGTTGGAATACCTGGTGGTTAAAATACAGTAATATACGTGGTTGCACAAGAAGACGGTAGATCAAGACAAAGATTGATGAATTATTGATCCTTACGTAAGAAAGCACTACTCAATAATTTTTTACGATGAGTTCTTATTCAATATTTTATTTTATTGATTCAATAATTATCTGCGTTGATATTTTATATTATTTTATTTCAATAATTGTCCTTTGACAAGATTTTCCATTATCGGATCAATAATTCATATTATTTGAATAATATTATTAGATAACATTATTGGCAATATCTAGAAAGTTCTGTCAAGGAGAGGTTTGGTCACCTAATTGCGCGTTAGTAAGGAGAAATCCTTATTAGAAAGCCCCCTCTTTCCTAGGAACGGCCTGGTTGTCATAAATGTGATTCTGGAATATTATTTGTGAATAATTAATTATTGATTCATATGATAAGAAAATATTTATTTTATGTGGATATAAATCTTGGATATATTTATTGTGGTTAAAAATGAAGGAGTTAATGTTAAGGTGTTTTATCAGTGTTTTTGTCGGAATGGAGGTATTAAAAATTAAACCAGTGTTTTTGAGATATATTGCGTGAGTTATAATTTTTAATCCGACCGTTGGATCATTGTGATTTTTGGATATGTTATACATATATAAGTTGAGTATATGTCCACAAAATTTGAACCGTTAAAAGTGAACGTATGATTTGTTATGAATTTGAAGAGGTGATTGATTCGAAAATTAGGTTTATAAATGATTTTGGTGGAAAATTCTAGAATTGAGTGGGCCCCACTTGTAGTTGGTGAAGAAATGTGCTGAATTTTATTTCAAATGTGGTGGGTGGCAATAGTAGCAGGTAAAGCCATCAGGTAGCAGGTCAAGTCTGCTTCGGCGTGCTAACATTTTCCTATAAATAGAGGGCTTAGTTAGAATTGAAAATCACACCAGAAACATAAGCTTTCTCTCTTTCTCTTTATATATTATCGAGCGTATTCTTGTGAGTATTTTGATACTTTGAGTGTTGCTATACGGTGCAAGTTCCTTCAACACTATATCCAGTATTCCAGTCAGAAGTACTGTCTTTTTGAGGTAAGGGATGTTATTTTCTTCGTAAGTGATATTATTTCTTCAATATCATTATGCCGAAATATTAGTTGGAACTTTTTATCAAATTTGGAACTTTTCATGTCGGGGTTACTATTCATGAGTTACTATTCACGAGTTACTATTCATGAGTTACTATTCACTTAAGTACTATTCACTTAAGCATGATGATTTTTCTTGTAGAATTTCTATCTTTTGGTGTCTGAGTTACTATTCACGATACAAGACTATTCACGAATCACGACACTATTCAATAGAAAAATAAATTTTTCTTCTTTTTGTCCAAATTGTCTATTATGGTTACTATCTTTGATCAGATCCATGTTTTGATCTTTATTTTGAATTCATTTCACAATTGGTTATTATGAAGTATTTTTGAACTTGGATAAACCGTAATACGAATCCCTAAAATTTGATCTTTTATCTAACTGGATTCGTTTTCTTTAAGATATTTTTCATCATCCTCAGTCCTAAATAATGAATGATTAACTGATGAATATCTTTGGCCTGCAGTGCAAAGATGAATGATGAACTGATGAATATCTTTGGCCTGTAGTGCAATGATGAATGATTACCTAATGAATATCTTTGGCCCATAGTGCAAAGATGAACAGGTGTTGAGATGAACATGACCAACTGGTGATACAAATGAATATCTTTGGCCTGTAGTGCAAATTTGAATATTTGATTCAAGATGTATATTGATTGATGTTACAGGAATAAAATATTGATGATGAACTTTTAAATCTTAGAAGATAGTAGAATTCTTTCTCTACTTTACTCTTCTAATGGATTGCTTATTCCGTTGCAGTTGTTGATCTAAAACTTGTTGTCTATTATATTTTAACAGATTTTTCCCTGTTGAAGACTAATGATAATTTGTTGTATATTATCTTAGTCATAATATTTCTTACTGGGCTAGTTGAGCTCACCCTTTCTTTCATTGTTCTCTTCAGAAAATGAGAATATAGCTGGGACTAGTCGGGGATTGGATTGACTGTCCAAATGGTTGTATTAGTAGTCCTCACTATTCTATGAAATGGCGTATCAATAATTGTAATGAGGACCCCTTTTGAGTTTTTATACTGTCTATTAGACAATAGTTGTATTCAAACTCACAGTATATGTGTTGTCGTATTTTGCACGACAATTGTATTACTAAAATTGTATTTTTTTGTACCATGTATTTGGCGACTCAAAATGGGTTGGATGGAATGGACCTATTTTGGGGTCGTCATACTTTTCGTGTCGGAGTACTATTCACGAGTTACTATTTATGAGTTACTACTTACGAGTCACTATTCACGAGTTACTATGCACGGGGTACTATTCACCCGTAAAATATATTTCTTTTCGGTCCAAATTATTTTTGGGTACAATATTATTCCATGAGGAGATGTGCTAATTTTTCAGACCGGTGGTTGAAATTGTAATAGTAAATCAATATGGATCATTGATTTAAAGTTTTAATAGTAACTTGTCCCTTCGGTGTTTCAAGAGTTATTTGCCCCTTCGGTGTTTCAAGAGTTATTTGCCCCTTCGGTGTTTCAAGAGTTAATTGCCCCTTCGCAAATAGTAGTTGTCTCTTCAATATTACCAAGAGTCATTTTGACCCTTCGTTAAGACCAAGAGCCACTTTCAGTTCTTCTATAAATAGAAGCTCATTCCTTCATTATTTCTTACGAATTCACTAAAACTCAAGAGAGAGAAACTATAGAGAGAAAGAAGAAAAGTATTCTGCTACTTCATTTTTCTAATATCCAGTTTCTTCTAAGGTAAGGGAAATTATTTGTTGTACTCGTAAGGGGTATTATTTCTTTCTTATTCATGAAGAAAACTTCTGTTATTCCATTCTTTATTATTCTGTTGAAATAACCTATATACGCGGGCTACCTTATACTTGGTGAAATTCTTCTGTTATTCCATTCTTATTATTACATTGGAATAACTTTGTTTATCTAATACCGCATACGTGGTGAAATTCTTCTAATATTTCGTTCTTTATTATTCTGCCGGAATATCCTGTTTGTGCGTTTACGTCGAACCTGGTTCCATTACTTATTATTCTATCAGAATATCATGTTTGTGAGTTTACGTTGGACTCGGTTCCATTATTTATTATTACATTGGGAATAACTCGTCATGCATACGATCTATCGCATTACATGGTGAATCCTTCATTATTTCATTTTTATTATTACATTGGAATAACATGTCTATGTGGATTACCACATGCATGGTGAATGATCCTTTGTATTCATTCCTTATTAAATTGTGGAAATAATCTATATACGTGGATTACCGCATGGCGGGTGAAGATCCATTTGCAGTTTCATATATTCTATTATACTCAGTTGGTTAAAGCTTTGGCTTCTATACTCCATGAAATTAGTGGAATATCCTTGATATTTGCACTTCATCCAGTATCTTTTCATGGAAATATTCTTCTGAGCATTCTTGAATTTTACTCTACAAAGCAGTATCATGTTGACAAATTGGACGTTATTGGTTCCTGGATAAATTAATTTATAAATCTTTAAAATTTATTCTTGAACTTGTTTTTATTGAATTATTATGTCATTGTCATCATCCTCATGCTTATATTGTGATGAAAGTCATCTTTGGCTTACGTGCATAGATGGACTTGGTGTTATTATGACCAGGGATTATTCGGTATAATCATGACCGTAATATGATGAATGATGTGGTAAAAGTCCTCATTGGTCTGTAGTTCATTGGTAGACAGTTGTTGGTATGATTATGACCAAGGATTATTCGGTATAGTCATGACTATTGATGATTACATGAATATCCTTGGCCGTGGAGCAGGGATGATTCAATTTTATCTATTAAGCTGAGTCTCAGCGATAAAGTTGATGAAAAACTTTTAAATCATAGAAGATAGTAGATTTTATACCTTACTTGACTCTTCTAATGGATTGCTTGATCCGCTGCAGCTTAAACTTATTTATTGCTCATTATATTCTATCGTTTAACATTGTTGAAGGCTAATGATAATTTATTCTCGCATTATCTTAGTCATAATATTTTTTTTCGGGCTAGTTGAGCTCACCCTTTCTTTTCTTGTTCTCTTGTGAAATGAGAACGAAGCCGGGACTAGTCGGGGAACAGAGTGATGGTCCTAGATGGTGCAGTAGTAGTCCTCACTATTCTGTGAAATAGTGTGATAATAAATGTAATGAGGACTCTATTGAGTTTGTATATTGTGTAGATGACAATATTTGTATTAAAACTCACAACATATGTTTAGTTGTATTTTACACGACTGTTGTATAATTAAGTTGTATTTGAATTCAGTACCTTGTATCTGGCGACCCAAGATGGGTGATGTATACCTGTTTTGGGGGCGTCACAGAATTATTGATTCTTACGTAAGAAGGCATTACTAAATAATTGTTACAGTAATTACTGTTCAATATTTTATTGATTCAATAATTCTTTGCGTTGATATTTTATATTATTGTTGTTTCAATAATTGTCACGTAAGACAAGATTTCCCATTATCAAATCAATAATTCATATTATTTGAATAATATTATTAGATAGCATTATTAGCAATGTCTAGAAAGTTCATCGAGGAGAGGTTTGGTCACCTAATTGCGCCGCTAGTAAGGAGAAATTCTTATCGTAAAGCCCCTCTTTCACGAAAGCCATGCGGTTGTCATTATTGTGATTCTCGTAATATTATTTGTGAATAATTATTTATTGATTTATATGATAAGGAAATATTTATTTTATGGAAGGAAATATTTATTTTTTTATGTGGTTATAATTGAAGGAATTCTGCAAGAAATTATTTGTTGAAAGTTGGCAATTATTTTCTCCGATAAAATATTTATTCATATACATTATTATAATATATTATAATTGTTTAATAATAATATTATTATAATATATAAGCATGTTTTTATTTAGAGCGGAAGTAAACAAAATGCTTATGAATACTTGTTTTCAAAAAGTAGTTTGTATCATTACTTTGATTGGTGGAGTTGATCGGTGGAATTGGTGGGTGAATAATTTAGGTCTGCAAAGTTGTGTTTTTCAAAAGTGGGCCTCAATCTTTGAATTGGGTGGTTATGCAGAGAAAGAGATGAAATGTTAGGCCAATTATTTTGATAGAACTTGTTGCCTGCAGATATGGTTTTTCAAAGGGTGGCACCCACCCATGTGGAAAATGTATGAAGTTAGTCTAGGCGGAGAAAAATGGGCAAAGTTAGGCAGCAACACGTTGATTTTTCCTCTGTGAAATTCACTATAAATAGGGGGTAATCCCTCCTTCCTCAACACACCAATTGATAATCAGAAATTCTTATTCTAAAGTATTGTGAGTATTTTCTTGAGTATAAGAATACTTTGAGCATAGTTTTTCTGCAAGATTTTCTCAGAATAATATCCGATATTTTAGTCAAATCCAGTTTCTACTTAGGTAAAGGATATTATTTTATTGCAACACTCGTGAAAAATATTATTTTCTTTCATACTCCATATTACGTAAGCGATATTATTTCTTCTCGTATTCTTAAATTTGAAGTTACTATGGTAAGTATTGCTTTTATATTTTCTGAAATGATTAGAAATTTTGCTTCATCTAAAATCATTTCATAGGAATATTGGTCTGGACTTTTTATCAAATTTAGAACTTTTTATGACTGGGTACTATTCATTGCATCGGTCTTGTGCATCGTCTTCATTCGCGATTCTTCACTTGCAGTCTTGTTCACAAAAGTAAAAAAAATTATTTTTTTCTTTTAAGTTATCTGTTGTGACCCTTATTCTTGAAATTCAATCCATGTTTTGATCTTCATTCTTGAATTTTACTCCACTATAGTTTATTATGGAGTATTATTGAACTTGTATAAACTGTAATACGAATCCCTAATATTTGTTCTTTTATCTCACTGGATTCGTTTTCTTTAAGATATTTTTCATCATCCTCACCCTAAATGATGATATTCTTGAATATCTTTGGTCCGTAGTAAAAGATGAATGATTAATCGATGAATATCTTTGGCCCGTAATGCAAAAGATGAACAGTGTTGAGATTAACATGATCAATTGGTGATATAAATGAATATCTTTGGCATGTAGTGCAAAGATGAATATTTGATTCAAGATGTATATTGATTGATGTTACTGAGGATAAAATATTGATGATGGACTTTTAAATCTTAGAAGATAGTGGAATTCTTTTCTACTTGACTCTTCTAATGGATTGTTGTTTCATTGCGAGCTTGTTGATCTAAAACTTGTTATCTATTATATTTTATCAGATTTTTCCCTATTGAAGAGTAATGATAAATTGTTGTATATTATCTTAGTCATAATATTCTTTACTGGGCTAGTTGAGCTCACCCTTTTTCCTTTTTGTTCCATTTTTCTTCTTAGGAGGTGAGAACATAGCAGGAACTAGCCGGGGTATGGAGTGATGGTTCAGGATAGTTGTATTAGTAGTCCTCACTATTTTATAAAATAGTGTATCAATAATTGTAATGAGGACTCCTTTTGAGTTTGTATACTCTCTATTAGACAATAGTTGTATTCAAACTCACAGTATATGTGTTGTCGTATTTTACACGATAATTGTATTACTGAAGTTGTATTTGTTTATGTACCATGTATTTGGCGACTCAGAATGAGTGATGTATACCTATTTTGGGGGCGTCACAGTTGGTATCAAAGCTTAGCGATATGATCCCTGGCTGAGATATGAGACAAGAACTAGGAGGGGAGAGTCGGGGAATTCCTTCACTAGTATGACCTTATTTGTTATTTGGTTGGTCAATCAGAGCATATGGTTAATATGTGATATGTTAATTTGTTTAATTATCCCTTATTTTATGGCAATATTTAAGAATGGTTGCTGAGAATGTTAACAATGGAGTGTATGAGACTGTGGAACAACCTTTAGTCACAAACTAGGAGAACGTACACAAGAAGACAATATTCCTCCTGTAAACAACACTACTGAGCAAACGATGAATGATGGAATGTTTAGGAGCTTTTTGCAGTTCATGCAAAATCAGACGAGGGAGACTCGTGTACAAAATATGGGTAGAAGTGATAGCAGCCGATCCGATCATCACTGACCCAATCGATTCAAGGAGTTGGGACCACCAGAATATATTGGAAAGCCGGATCCAATTAAGGCGGAAACGTGGGTCAAGCAAATTACCAAGATATTCAATATCTTGGGATGCACGGAGGAACAGAAGGTTCAATTCGCCACCTTTATGTTCGCGGTGAGGCGGACTCTTGGTGTGGAGTACGTGAAGCGTACCGACTGGCTTTGCACTCAACATGTCTTGGGAAACGTTTTAGAAACTATTCAATGACAAGTACTTTCCTGAAATTATTCGTCATATGAAGGAGGTAGAGTTTATCATACTAGAATAAAACAACATGACGGTGTCCCAGTATGAGGCGAAGTTCGCTGAGTTATCCAGGTTTGCACCTCATTTGGTAGAGAATGAGGAACGAATGACAAGGATGTTTCGAGAGGTCTAAAACCAGAGATTGACAATATCTTATCTCTTATAAATTTTCTTTATATTCAGGATGTTGTAAGCAGTGGCTCAATTATTAGAGCGAGATAATGAGTATGTTCAACCAAGGGAATACAACTGAGGTTATACTGGGTGGCGCAATGGTCATCAGAGCAATGAAAACCACGGTAGGAGGAAAACATTCGGACAAAAGCGGTAACCACTTTGGTGGTAATCGTGGCCGTGATAATAGAAGGAGCGAGTTGGGAGGAGATTTCAAAAAGAGAAGGTACAACAATGATAACGTGAAGACGTTAGCACAAACATCAACTGTTTCTAGGGGAGGAGAACGGGCACCGGTCGTTTGTTACAAATGCGGGAAAGAGGGACACAACAGCCCAAACTGCCCACAACAATCCAAGGTGTGTTATAACTGTGGAAAGGAAGGTCATATAGCTAGAGATTGTCTAGTTGCGAAAACAAGTTCAACGGGGATGGTGACTCAAAAGGCTGTCCCAGATAAGTCAAAATTAGCGGTTCTTGGAAGAGCGTTTGTCGTGTCTGGCCAAAACGCAAGGAACCCGAACGAGGTGATCACGGGTAAACTAATCTTGAATTCTTATGAAGTTTATACCTTACTAGATACTGGTTCTACCCATTCTTTTATCTCTCCTGCTTGTGCTCAACGTTTAAACTTGACTCCGGAGAATTTAGACTTTGATTTATTAGTGGAGACTCCGTTAGGAGAAACTTTCGTTACGTCCACTGTTTATAAATCTTGCTTAATCTAAGTTGGAACCATCACATTACATGTGGATCTTATCTCTTTAAAGATACTTGCTTTTGATGTGATTTTAGGAATTGATTGGTTAACTACTCATCATACAAAAATTGATTGTTTTCATAAGGTTGTTAGTTTTCATATTCCTAACCAACCTGTCATACGAATTCAAATAACTAAACCACTAAAATCAGTCACTGTCATATCAAGTCATAAAGCTATTCGTTTATTGAAAAATGGATGTCAACCTTTCTTAGCCCATGTTATGGATTTGAATAAAGACACATCAGATTTGAATAATATTCCTGTTATTAGTGACTTTCCTGATGTATTTCCTGAAGAACTTCCCGGTCTACCCCCAGAACGTGATATTGAATTCTTTATTGATCTTGAACCGGGTACAAAGCCCATTTTTAAAACCCCATATCGAATGGCTCCTATTGAACATCAGGAGATAAAAGTCCAACTACAAGAGTTGTTAGACATCGGTTTCATTCGTCCTAGTACATCTCCTTGGGGTGCTCCTATTTTATTCGTAAAGAAGAAAGACGGGAGTATGCGACTTTGTATTGACTACTGAGAATTGAACCATGTCACCATCAAGAATAGGTATCCATTACCTCACATTGATGACCTATTTGACCGATTCAAGGAGCACAATTCTTTTCAAAGATCGATCTTCGATTACGGATATCATCATTGAAGATTAAAGCTGAGGATATTCCAAAGACTGCCTTCAGAACTTGGTACGGGCATTATGAATTCTTAGTCATGTCTTTTGGATTGACTAATGCTCATGTTGCTTTCATGGATATGATGAACCGAGTATTTAAGGAATATTTGGATCAGTTCGTGAAGATCATGAACACCATTTGAAGTTGATACTTAAAAGGCTTCGTGAAAACAAGCTATATGCCAAGCTGAAGAAATGCGAGTTCTAGCTTGAGGAAGTAGCATTCCTTGGGCACGTGGTGTCAAAACATGGAGTATCTGTTGACCCGGTGAAGATTTAAGAAATACAAAGTTGGGAGCAACCGAAGTCGGTGACCGAAGTGCGTAGCTTTCTGGGCTTAGCTGGTTATTATCGGAGATTCGTGGAAGGATTTTCTCGAATCGCTACTCCGTTAACTCAGTTGACTCAGAAGGATACAAAATTTGTATGGAGCGAGGAATGCGAGAAGAGTTTCCAAGAGCTCAAGAGGAGACTCATTTCGGCACCTGTTCTGGCAATACCATTTAGTTCGGATGGATTTGTTATATACAGCGATGCTTCAGGCAAAGGGTTAGGATGTATTCTCATGCAACATGGGAAAGTTATAGCCTATGCCTCACGACAACTCAAAGAATATGAGAGGAATTATCCTACTCATGATCTAGAGTTGGCAGCAGTCGTTTTCGCGTTGAAAATCTGGAGACACTACTTGTATGGGGAGAAAGTGGAGATCTATACGGATCATAAGAGCCTCAAATATTTCTTCACCCAAAAGGAACTCAACAAGCAGCAACGACGTTGGCTCGAGCTGTGACGACCCCAAAATAGGTTCATTCCATCCAACCCATTCTGAGTCGCCAAATACATGGTACAGAAACAACTACAACTTTATTATCACAACAATAAAACTGTGAGTTTAAATACAAATATTATCTTCTAGATAATATTTATACTCAAATAAATCCTCATCATATTTATTGATACATTATTTTACAATAATGATGAGGACTACTAAACAACTCTCTCTAGAACCTTCATTCCATACCCCGACTAGTACTCGCTACATTCTCGCCTCCTGAGAAGAAAAAATGGAACAACAAGGAAAAGGGTGAGCTCAACTAGCCCGAAAAAAGAATGTTATGACTAAGATAATATACAACAAATTATCGTTAGTCTCCAACAGGAAAAAATCGATAGAATACAATAGACAACAAGTTTGAGATCAATATTCGCGAATGTGAAATAATAATTCATAGAAGAGTTACGTAGAGAATGAAATCTACTATAATCTATGAATTTAACGATCCATCATCAATATTTTATCCACAGTAACATCAATCAATATTCATCTCAAATCAAATATTCATCTTTGCACTACTGTGCCAAAGATATTCATCAATCGGTCGTGTTCATCTCAACACTGTTCATCTTTGCACTAAAGGCCAAAGATATTCATCATCGGTCATGTTCATTTAAACACACATTCATCTTGCACTACTAAAGGCCAAAGATATTCATCGATCGGTCATGTTCATTTAAACACTGTTCATCTTTGCACTACAAAGCCAAAGATATTCTTCAGAAATCATTCATCTTTGCACTCTCTGGCCAAAGATATTCAATACTATCATCATTTAAGACCGAGGATGATGAAAAATACTTTTAAAGAACGAATCCGGTGAAACAAAATGACAAATATTATGGATTCGTACTTTAAACAATCCGAAGTTCAAAATACTTCATAAATAATCATAGTGAAGTAAAATTCAAGAATGATCAAAACATGGATACAATCAAAGCTAGTATCGAATAGATATTTTAGGCGAAAAGAAAAATTTTCATTTTTCGATTGAATAGTGCCATTCGTGAATAGTGTCAGAGTATCGTGAATAAAGGCCAGATATCGTGAATAGTAACTCAGACACCAAAAGATAGAAATTCCCCAAAAAAACATTTTCACGCTTCGTGAATAGTACTCGTGAATAGTAACTTCGTGAATAGTAACTCATGAATAGTAACTCGTGAATAGTAACTCATGAATAGTAACCACGACATGAAAAAGTTCCAAATTTGATAAAAAGTACCAACCAATATTTCAAAGATAATGATATTGAAGAATTAATATCATTTGAGAAGAAAATAACATCCCTTACCTCAAAGAATCAAGATGCCGGAAGGAAAGGTCGGGAAGTGATCTTTGAATGAAACTTATCTTTGACAATGAACTCTCAAAGTATCTAAATACTCACAAAATACGCTCAATAATATAGAGAGAGAAAAGAGAAAACTTTGTTTACGGTGTGATTTTCAATTCTAACTTAGCCCTCTATTTATAGGAAAATGTTAGCCTACCAAGCGAGACTTGACTGCTACCGATGGCTTTACCGCTACTATTGCCACCCACCACATTTGAAATAAAATTCAGCACATTTTTTCACCAACCACAAGTGGGGCCCACTCAATTCTAGAATTTTCCACCAAAATCAATTATAAACCTAATTTAGAATCAAGACACCTCTTAAAATTCACAACAAATCATTCGTACATTTTTAACGGTTCAAAATTTGTGGACATATACTCAACTTATGTATGTATAACATACCCAAAAATTACCACAATCCAACTATTGGGATTAAAAATTATAACCCCATGATATATCTCAAAACCCCGATTTGATTTTTAACACCTCCAATCCGATAAAATCTTGATAAAACACCTCAACATTAATTCCTTCATTAATAACCACATAAATAAATCCATCATTTATATTCATATAAAATAAATATTTCCTTATCATATGAATCAATAATTAATTATTCACAATAATATTCTGAATCACATTTATGACAACCAGTCATTCCCAGAAAGGGGCTTTCGATAAGGATCTCTCCTCATGGCTTGCAATTAGGTGACCAAACCTCTCCTTGACGCAGAACTTTCTAGACATTGCCAATAATGTTATCTAATAATATTATTCAAATAATATGAATTATTGATCGATAATGGGAAATATCGTGCAATGACAATTATTGAAAGCAATGATAATATAAAATATCAACGCAAACAATTATTGAATCAATAAAATAAAATATTGAATAAAGTAACTACTGTGAAAATTATTGAGTAGTGCCATCTTACGTGCGAATCAATAATTCAACAATCTTGTGCAATCCAGTGTCTTTCATCTTGTGCAACCACGCCGACATCAGTATTTTAACCAACGGGTATTCCAATGATCTTAACGGTAACAACTACGCCGTTATTTATAACCACCCAAACTTTGTCGTTTTCCTCATCCAAAACTTTCAGTTATGGGGCCACACATGCATTTGCTGCCGCATTTAATATTCCGAATATTCACAAGCGATGCGAATATTCCACAACCAAACGAATATTCCCGATAAAATGAATATTTTATAACCACTTGCTTATTTTGAAATATTTGCGTATTTAACCCTTAACTATCCACATTAATCAAATCAACCCTTACTATTTCAAGATAATAAATAAAGGAAATTCCTTTTATTTAAAAAATTTGGGGTCTTACAACCTCCCTCCTTATGAAATTTCGTCCTCGAAATTTACGACGCATACACTGGTGTTTGAAAAGATGAGAATACCTCGCTTTCATTTTCGTTTCCAATTCCCGGTCATTTCCTCTATAGCATGATTCCTCCACAAAACTTTAACTTGTGGTATGACCTTTCTTGGCGTAGGACATGCTCCTTCCTATCCAAAATCTTTGACAGTACCTCCTCATACGTTAGGTCTTGGCTATCTCGTCCGGTTCTAACTCAATGACATGGTTCGGGTCATCCACATATTTACGTAACATCGATACGTGAAAAGCGTTATGAACACGCAGCGTCATACTTGGCGGCGAAAGCGAGTCTATAGGCCACGGTTCTATTCGATCGAGAATTTCAAATTTGGATTAATAAATCGAAGGTTTGAGCTTTCCTTACCTCACCGATTCTCGCTTTTGAAATAACAACTTCTTGCACCTCCTTCTTCAAATTCATCGACTCGATTGTGTAGCTTGAATAAACTTTAACTTTATCGATTAAAGTTGATTATACTCATATATCATCACGTGGGTACCTAGAGTTTTCATCTCCATCTCTATTATTTGTAAATTATACGAAATTAGTCTTTGACAATATCGTATCGTACTTGTATCGATCTTCTACTCAACACGTCGGTACCACGTTCGCTTTTTCGGGATGGCATGGTCGAACATGTCTTTGAAATGAGTCTCCTCTTGAGTTCTTCAAGCTCTTACCACATTCCTTGCTCCATTCAATTTTGTATCTCTACGAGTTAGCTACGTTAATGGAATAGCGATTCGAGAATATCCTTCAACGTATCTCCGATAATAACCAACTAAGCCTGAAAACTACGCATTTCGATTCTTGACTTAGGTTGCTTCTCAATCATTGTGACTCATATCCCAATCTTGGATAGCACGTCACAATGACACCTATCGATTTTACTATCGCATCGAATATGGCGTCCCTTACAGAGTAAAGCAGGTGAATTCCACAAAGGAAGTCACAAGATAAAGGCTCGGTATCAAATTTATAGTTGAATTTTAACTCACGAAGTTCAATAGGAGCCATTCGATATGAGATTTTAGAAATGAGTTTTGTCTAGGGTTCAAAGTCGATACAAAATTTAATATCAGTCTTTGGGAGTAAGCCAAGAAATTCTTCAGAAAATACGTCAGGAAAAATCAATAACAACAAGAATATTATTCAAATCTGACGTGTCTTTATTCAAATCCATAACATGGACTAAGAAAACTTGACATCCGTAATAAACGAATGACTTCATGGCTTGATATGAAAATGTTTGACTACAATGGTTTGATTGCTTGAATTCGAATAACAGGTTGTTTAGGAATATGAAAACTAACAACCTTACGAAAGTAATCAATTTCGGCATGATGAGTAGTTAACCAATCAATCCCCAAAAGCAAGTATCTTTAAAGAGATAAGGTCGGCAGGTAAGGTAATGGTGCCAACTTGAATCAAACAAGATTTTTTAAACAACGGATGTAATGAAAGTTTCTCCTAAGCTGAGTCTCCATAAATAGGTCAAAGTCTAATTTCTCCGTAGTCAAGTTCAAGCGTTGAGCGCAAGCAAGAGAGATAAAAGAATGGGTAGGCAGGTATCTAGTAAGGTATAAACTTCGCAAGAATTTATAATTAACTAACCGTGCTAACCGTTCGGGTTCCTTGCATTTTGACCCCGGTCACGACAAACGCTTCTTCCAGGAATCGTTGACTTTGACTTTTACGGGACATCCTTTTGAGTCACCATTCACGCTGGACTGGTTTCGATATCGTATCTGATCTCGGCGATATGTCCTTCTTTTCCACAATTATAGCATACCTTAAGCTGTTGTGGGCGGTTTGGGTGATATGTCCCTCTTTCCGCATTTGTAACATACGACCGATGGTCTTTCTCCTCCCTTGGAACCGGTTGCCCTTTGGTATTGACGTCTTCACATGGTCGTTGTTGAATCTCCTCTTTTAAAATCTCCTCCCAACTCGCTTCTTCTATTTTCATGGCCACGATTACCACCGGAGTGGTTACCGCTTTTGTCCGTATTCTTCTTTCTCCTTTGGTTATCGTTATTCGATGGTGTTATCTTTGGTATGATCCACGGTTATGGTCCCTCGGTTGAACGTACTCGTTATCTCATTTCTAACAATGAGCCCATTTACAACATCGAATAGAGAGCAAATTTATGAGAAATGAGATCTTGGACGTATGTTGGGTTTCAAACCTCTCGAAACATCCGCGTCATACGTTCCTCATTCTCCACCTAAATGAGGTGCAAACTGGATAACTCCGCAAACTTCGCCTCGTCTTTGGGACACCGCCATGTTATTCTCGCTCCAATCTAATAAACTCCACTTCCTTCATACGACGAATACTTTCGGGGAAGTACTTGTCATTGAACTATTTTTCAAACGTCTCCCATGACATCTTGAGTCTTGGTGAATGGATGTACGCTTCATGATTCCCACCGAAGAATCGCTTCGCCACGGAACATAAAAGTAGCGAATGGAACTTTCGTTCTTCGTGCATTCCAAGACATCGAATATCTTGGTAATTTGCTTGACCCATGTTTCCGCCGTGATCGGATCGGCTTTCCCCAATTCTGGTGGTCCCAACTCTTTCAAGCTGCTTGGTTGTGACCACCCGTGAATTGCTATCATCTCCTCCTCGTATTTTGAACACGAAGTCTCCTCAAATGCGATTTTGCATGAGCGCAAAAAGCTTCTAAACATCCCTCATTCATCATCGCTTTCGATTGGTGTTATTCACAGGAGGTACATTGCCAAATATGACTGTTGCACGCGTTCTCCTCGTTGTTAAATACAGGCATCTCCACGGTCTCATTTACACCACTATTAATATTCTCGATTCGACATTCTCGATTCTTGTCATAAAACAAGGGTTAATTAAGGAAATCAAACACATAATATCCCTATATATCTTGACCAACTAACAAATAAGCTTAAGTAGGACACACTAGCAAAGGATTTACTCGTCTCTCCCCTCCTAGTTCTATTCCCGATCTCCGCCGGAGATCATATCCTAAGCTCGATATTAACCTGTGGCGACCCCAAAATAGGTCCATTCCATCCAACCCATTACGAGTCGCCAAATACATGGTACGAAACAACTACAACTTTATTATCACAACAATAAAGCGTGAGTTTAAATACAAATATTATCTTCTAGATAATATTTATACTCAAATAAATCCTCATCACATTTATTGATACATTATTTTACAATAATGGTGAGGACTACTAAACAACTCTCTCAGAACCTTCATTCCATACCCCAGCTAGTACTCTTACATTCTCGCCTCCCGAGAAGAAAAAATGGAACAACAAGGAAAAGGGTGAGCTCAACTAGCCCGAGTAAAAGAATGTTATGACTAAGATAATATACAACAAATTATCGTTAGTCTCCAACGAGGAAAAATCGATAGAATACAATATGACAACAAGTTTCGGATCAATATTCGCAGTGAAATAATAATTCATAGAAGAGTTACGTAGAGAATGAAATCTACTATAATCTATGAATTTAACGGTCCATCATCAATATTTTATCCACAGTAACATCAATCAATATTCATCTCAAATCAAATATTCATCTTTGCACTCTGAAGCCAAAGATATTCATCAATCGGTCATGTTCATCTCAACACTGTTCATCTTTGCACTAAAGGCCAAAGATATTCATCGATCGGTCATGTTCATTTAAACACTGTTCATCTTTGCACTAAAGGCCAAAGATATTCATCGATCGATTCGTATTCATTTAAACACTGTTCATCTTTCTTTGCACGGGCAAAGATATTCTTGAAATCATTCATCTTTGCACTACAGGCGAAGATATTCAATACTATCATCATTTAAGGCGAGGATGATGAAAATACTTTTAAAGAACGAATCCGATTGAAACAAAATGACAAATATTATGGATTCGTACTTTAAACAATCCAAAGTTCAAAATACTTCATAAATAATCATAGTGAAGTAAAATTCAAGAATGATCAAAACATGGATACAATCAAAGCTAGTATCCGAATAGATATTTTTAGGCGAAAAGAAAAATTTTCATTTTTAGATTGAATAGTCTTAAATATTCGTGAATAGTGTCAGATATCGTGAATAGTCCAGATATCGTGAATAGTAACTCTCACACACAAAAGATAGAAATTCCACAAAAAACATTTTCACGCTTATGAATAGTACTGCGTGAATAGTAACTCGTGAATAGTAACTCATGAATAGTAACTCGTGAATAGTAACTCATGAATAATAACCCCGACATGAAAAAGTTCCAAATTTGATAAAAAGTACCAACGAATATTTCAAAGATAATGATATTGAAGAATTAATATCATTTGAGAAGAAAATAACATCCCTTACCTCAAAGAATCAATTGCCGGAAGGAAAGGTAGGAAGTGATCTTTGAATGAAACTTATCTTGACCAACAAAGAACTCTCAAAGTATCTAAATACTCACAAAATACGCTCAATAATATAGAGAGAAGAGAGAAAACTTTGTTTACGGTGTGATTTTCAATTCTAACTTAGCCCTCTATTTATAGGAAAATGTTAGCTTGCTAAAAGCGGACTTGACTCGCTACACGATGGCTTTACTCGCTACTATTGCCACCCACCACATTTGAAATAAAATTCAGCACATTTTTCACCAACCACAAGTGGGGCCCACTCAATTCTAGAATTTTCCACCAAAATCAATTATAAACCTAATTTTAGAATCCGACACCTCTTAAAATTCACAACAAATCATTCGTACATTTTAACGGTTCAAAATTTGTGGACATATACTCAACTTATGTATGTATAACATACCCAAAATTACCACAATCCAAGCGGTCGGATTAAAATTATAACCCCATAATATATCTCAAAAACCCCGATTTGATTTTTAACACCTCGATCCAATAAAATCTTGATAAAACACCTCAACATTAATTCCTTCATTAATAACCACATAAATAAATCCATCATTTATATTCATATAAAATAAATATTTCCTTATCATATGAATCAATAATTAATTATTCACAAATAATATTACGAGAATCACATTTATGACAACCAGTTGTTCCCGGAAAGAGGGGCTTTCGATAAGGATCTCTCCTTCTTGGGCGCATGCAATTAGGTGACCAAACCTTTCCTTAGACAGAACTTTCTAGACATTGCCAATAATGTTATCTAATAATATTATTCAAATAATATGAATTATTGATCCGATAATGGGAAAATGTGATGCGATGACAATTATTGAAGCATTGATAATATAAAATATCAACGCAGCAATTATTGAATCAATAAAATAAAATATTGAGCGAAGAACTCTTGTGAAAATTATTGAGTAGTGCCATCTTACGTATGCGAATCAATAATTCAACAATCTTGTGTGCAATCTGGTGTGCTTCACATGCAACCACGCAGACATCGTATTTTAACCACCGGGTATTTCAATGATCTTAACGGTAATAACTACGCAGTTATTTATAACCACCCAAACTTTGTCGTTTTCCTCATCCAATCGCTTTCACGTTATGGGGCCCACACATGGTCTGCTTCAGTAAATGCGAATATTCACAAAGCGATCTGAATATTCCACAACCAAACGAATATTCCCCGACAAAAATGAATATTTTATAACCACTTGCTTATTTTGAAATATTTGCGTATTTAACCCTTAACTATCCACATTAATCAAATCAACCCTTACTATTTCAAGATAATAAATAAAGGAAATTCCTTTTTATTTAAAAAAATTTCGGGGTCTTACACGAGCTATTGAAAGATTACGATCATACCATTCAATACCATCCTGGAAAAGCAAACGTAGTAGCTGACGCATTGAGAAGAAGATCGTATGCGGGTACGAGTGCAATGTTGTTAACACAAAGACCCATTTTGTACGATTTACAAAGGATGGAGATTGAGTTAAAGACTCCAGGGACCCACATGATGATGGCAAATATACGAGTAGAACCGACTTTAATCGATAAAGTTAAAGCTGCTCAAGCTACGGACCTCGGGCTAATGCGTATGAAGAAGAAAGTGCAAGAAGGTGTTATTCTAGAAGCAAGAATCGATGAAGAAGGAATACTTCGAGTTAACTCCAGACTTTGTTTTCCTAACGATTCTGACTTGAAGCATATAATCATGATGGAGGCACACAACACCCCGTTTGCAATCCATCCTGGGAGTACCAAAATGTATCATGATCTTCGACACACATTTTGGTGGAATAATATGAAGAGAGAGATTGCGGAGTTTACCTCGAGGTGTTTAACCTGTCAACGTGTAAAGGCGGAGCATCAAGTGCCAAAGGGTCCATTGCAACCACTTGAGATTCTGAAATGGAAGTGTGAACACATTACCATGGATTTCATTACAGGTCTTCCCAAAGTTTCTCAAGGCATAGATGCGATTTGGGTTATTGTTGATAGATTAACCAAGTCTGCTCATTTCTTACCGATACGTGAGACTTATTCCCTTGAACGCCTTGCTCGTATGTACGTGAATGAGATTGTGAGATTGCATTGCATGCCAGTATCCATAGTTTTGGATCGTGACCCAAGATTCACTTCACGATTTTGGGTTAGCTTGCAGAAAGCTATGGGCACGGATTTACAATTCAGTTCGGCATACCATCCTCAAACGGATGGACAATCGGAAAGGACTATTCAAACCCTTGAAGATCTATTAAGACTCTGTGCTTTAGATTTCAAAGAAAGTTGGGATAAGTGCTTGCCACTGGTGGAATTCTCCTACAACAACAGTTATCAGACAAGTATAGGTATGGCTCCATTCGAAGCCTTGTATGGTCGAAAGTGTCGTTCTCCAGTATGCTGGGACGAGGTGGGAGAAGCAACGTTTTTGGGACCATAATTAGTATGCATGACCACAGAAAAGATCCAAATGATTCAACAACGTATTTAAACCTCACAAGATCGACAAAAGAGTTATACTGATATTCATCGAAAAGACGTGGAATTTAATATTGGGGATCATGTATTGTTACGTGTTGCACCATGGAAGGGATTTACAAGATTTGGGAAGAGAGGAAAACTTAATCCACGATTTGTTGGTCCATTTGAGATTTGAGATTCTTGACCGAATAGGAAATGTGGCCTATAGACTCGCATTACCTCCAAACATGTCTCGTGTTCATAATGTTTTTCACATATCTATGCTTCGTAAATATGTTAAAGACCCGAACTACATTATTGCGTTAGAACCAGACGAGATAGCCGAAGATTTAACGTACGAGGAGGTACCTGTTAAGATCTTGGATAGGAAAGAGCATGTCCTACGCACGAAGGTTATACCACAAGTTAAGGTTTTGTGGAGAAACCATCTTATTGAAGAAATGACACGGGAGTTGGAATCGTAAATGAAAGCGAGGTATCCTCACCTTTTGAAACACAGAAGTCGTCGTCAATTTCGAGGACGAAATTTTATAAAGAGGGGAGGTTGTAAGACCCCAACTTATGATAAATAAAATCGAATTTCCTCTAATTATTATTGTGAATAATAAGGTGTTAATTTGATATAATACTTTGGTTATGGGTGAAATGTGCAAATTTTGCAAAATAAGCAAGTGGTTATAAAATAATCATTATTATTGGGAATATTAAGCTTGGTCGTGGAATATTCTTTTTGTCGGGAATATCCAAATGCTGACAGTATTTGATCATTTATGGGCCCATAATGAGAATAAATGTGGGATGAAGAAAATGACAAGTTTGAGTTTTTATAAATAACAGGCGTAATTATTACATTAATTAACATTGTTGGATTACTTGGTGGTTAAAATCTGATGTCTGGCGTGGTTGCCTGATAGACACGGTATTGCACAAAGATTGTTGAATTATTGATCCTTACGTAAGAAGGCACTACTCAATAATTGTTACACTAATTACTATTCAATATTTTATTGATTCAATAATTGCTGCGTTGATATTTTATATTATTGTTATTTCAATAATTGTCACACTTTGACAAGATTTCCCATTATCAAATCAATAATTCATATTATTTGAATAATATTATTAGATAGCATTATTAGCGCAATGTCTAGAAAGTTCTATCAAGGAGAGGTTTGGTCACCTAATTTGCGCCTTGATGAAGAGAAATCCTTATCGAAAAGCCCCCTCTTTCCTGGGAACGGCCTGGTTATCATTTTTGTGATTCTGTAATATTATTTGTGAATAATTATTTATTGATTTATATGATAAGGAAATATTTATTTTTTATGTAGTTATAATTGAAGGAATTCTGCAGGAAAATATTTGTTGAAAGTTGGCAATTATTTTCTCCGATAAAATATTTATTCATATACATTATTATAATTGTTTAATAATATTATTATTATAATATATAAGCATGTGTTTATTTAGAGCGGAAGTAAACAAAATGCTTATGAATACTTGTTTTCAAAAAGTATTTTGTATCATTACTTTGATTGGTGGAGTTGATTAGTGGAATTGGTGGGTGAATAATTTAGGTCTGCAAAGTTGTGTTTTTCAAAAGTGGGCCTCAATCTTTGAATTGGGTGGTTATGCAGAGAAAGAGATGAAATGTTAGGCCAATTATTTTGATAGAACTTGCTACTGCAGAGATGGTTTTTCAAAGTGTGACGCCCCCAAAATAGGTATACACAACACCCATTCTGAGTCACCAAATACATGGTACAAAAAGCAAACTACAACTTCAATAATACAAATGTCGTGTGAAATACGACAATATATCTTAATGAGTTTAAATATAATATTGTCTTCTAGACAATATCCACATCTAAATAAATCCCCATCATAATTATTGATTCATTATTTTACAAAAATGGTGAGGACTACTAAACAACTCTCTCTAGAACCTTCATTCCATACCCCGACTAGTACTCGCTACATTCTCGCCTCACGAGAAGAAAAATGGAACAACAAGGAAAAGGGTGAGCTCAACTAGCCCGGTAAAGAATATTATGACTAAGATAATATACAACAAATTATCGTTAGTCTTCAACGAGGGAAAAATCGATAGAATACTGATAGACAACAAGTTTCGGATCAATATTAGCGGTGAAATAATAATTCATAGAAGAGTTACGTAGAGAATGAAATCTACTATAATCTATGAATTTAACGATCCATCATCAATATTTTATCCTGTAACATCAATCGATATGCATACGGAATCAAATATTCATCTTTTGCTTTTACTGAGGCCAAAGATATTCATCGATTGGTCATGTTCATTTAAACACTGTTCATCTTTGCACTCTGAGGCCAAAAGATATTCTTCTTTCGAAATCATTCATCTTTGCACTACTGGGCCAAAGATATTCAATAATATCATCATTTAAGGCGAGGATGATGAAAAATATTTTTAAAAAGCGAATCCGGTGAAACAAAATGACAAGGATTAAGGATTAAGGATTAAGTACTTGGTTTTATCCACGTCAAAAATATCTCAAAAATAATCATAGTGGTGTAAAATTCAAGATTGATCAAAACATGGATCTGATCGAGTTAGTATCCGAATAGATGTTTTGGACGAAAAGAAGAAATTTTATTTTTCGATTGAATAGTCTGAGTATCGTGAATAGTGCGTATCGTGAATAGTGCTTGATATCGTGAATAGTAACTCAGACACCAAAAGATAGAAATTCCACAAAAACATCTTCACGCTTCATGAATAGTACTCGTGAATAGTAACTTCGTGAATAGTAACTCATGAATAGTAACTTCGTGAATAGTAACTCATGAATAGTAACCCATGAATAGTAACCCAGAGCATTGAAAAGTTCCAAATTTGATAAAAACTTGGATCAACATTTGGTATAATGATATTGAAGAAATAATATCATTACTGAAAAAAATAATATCCCTTACCTCGAAAGATCGGTACTTTATTTGAAACTTTGGATATAAAGGCTATGACTTGGACTTGCACCAGTATAGCAATACTTAAAGTATACTCAAAATACTCATAAGAATACATTTCGATAATATAGAGAGAAAACTTGAGTTTACGGTGTGATTTTCAATTCTAACCTAAGCACCCTATTTATAGGAAATTGCTTAGAACACCAAAGCAGAAAATTTAATATAATATTAATATTTATTTTCCAAAACCTCATACGCACACTTGCCAATTGAATTCAGCTCCTACACATGTTAAATGAGGCCACCTAACATTCCAAAAACGTTTTTCCTATTTTAAATATTTTAAACTTCCAAAAATCAATTATTTTGAACTTGAACTTCAATAATTCATAATAAATAGCCCTTTCATCAGAAAATTCGAATCTCGCTTGAGTTTTATAGGAAATTCAATTCTCTACAACTTTGCAGAAGAAAGTTTTTCCAAATTCCAAATAGAAATTGAAAGAAATCCACAAACGGGTGATTTTACAAATTTATAATCAAATTTGGTCGATAATTGTGTCCACCAACACACAAAACATGTGTTAAACATTTAATGCCACAAAAATACTCTTCCTCCTCATATACTCATATATCCCACATTCATTGTAAAAATATCACCAGATTAATATATTATTAAAATAATATATTTAAATGAATTATTTTATCGGAAAAAGATAAAATATTAATTTTCAACAATTGTCATTTTAAAATTTTCTCCATCTATATCCACATAAAATCAATATTTTCCTCATCATATAAATCAATAATTAATTATTCACAAATAATATTACAGAATCACAATATTGATGACGAGGGGTTCAGGAAAAGGGGGCTTTCGATAAAATTTCTTTATCTTCTTGGCTTGATTAGGTGACCAAACCTCTCCTTAGAGCAGAACTTTTAGACATTGCCAATAATGTTATCTAATAATATTATTCGAGATAATATAAATTATTAGCCGATAATGAAAGATCTTGTGTAATGACAATTATTGAAACAACAATGACAATATAAAATATCAATATGACAATTATTAACTCGATAAAAAATTTGAGCGGTAATTCTGTAACCATTATTGAGTAGTGCCATCTTACGTAAGAATCAATAATTGGTGCAATCTGGTGTCTTCTTGTTCAACAACGCGTATTAGTGTGTTTTAACCATAGGGTATTCAACGATGATACTTGGTAACAACTACGTAGTTATTTAAAAACAACTTATATTTGTCGTTTTCTTCATCCAATCACTTTAGTTATGGGGCCCACACATGGTTTGGCTGTGGTAAATACGAATATTCCCAAAGCGATGCGAATATTCCACGACCAAACGAATATTCCAAGCGATAATGAATATTTTATAACCACTTGCTTAATTTGAAATATTTGCATATTTAACCCTTAACTATCCACATTAATCAAATCAACCCTTACTATTTCAAAATAATAAATAAAGGAAATTCCTTTTTATTTAAAAATTTGGGGTCTTTGACCTCCCTCCTTATGAAATTTCGTCCTCGAAATTGGCGTCACGATACACAGTGTTTGAAAAGGTGAGAATACCTCGCTTTCATTTCCTTTTCCAACTCCCAAGTCATTTCCTCTATAGCATGATTTCTCCACAAAACTTTAACTTGTGGTATAACCTGTCTTGGTATATAGGACATGTTTTTTTTTCTATCCAAGATCTTGGCGGTTTCTCCTCATACGTTAAGTCTTGACTATCTCAAATGCGGTTCTAACTCTATAGCGTGGTTCGGGTCTTTCACATATTTGAAATCTGAGATATATGAAACACATTATGAACACGAGACATACTCGGAGGTAATGAAAGTCTATAGGCTACATTTCCTACTCGGTCGAGAATTTGAAATGGACCGATAAATCGTGGATTGAGCTTTCCTCTCTTCCCAAATCTTGTAACACCCTTCCATGGAGCAACTTCATGACAATACATGATCCCCACATTAAATTCCACGTCCTTTCGATGAAGATCCGCATAACTCTTTTTGTCGATCTTGTCTTGGTTTGTATATCGTTGTCGAATCATTGGATCTTTTCGGTACATAAATAACTTCGGGTCCCAACAATGTTGCTTCACCCACCTCATCCCAACATATTGGAGAAGCGACATTTTCGTCCATATAATGCTTGAATGGAACCATGCCTATATTTGTTTAATAACTATTGTTGTATGAGAATTCCACTGATGGCAAGTACTTATCCAACTTCCTTTGAAATCTAGGACCTGAGTTTTAATATATCTTCAAGAGTTTGAGTAGTCCTTTACGATTGCCCATCCGTTTGAGGATGGTATGCCAGCCAGATAAATAAATTCGTGCCCATAGCTTTCTAACCCAAAATCATGAAGTGAATCTTGGGTCACGATCTAAAACTATGTATCTTGGCATGCCATGCAACCTCACAATCTCATTCACGTACATACATACTAGAAAGGCGTTCAAGGAATAAGTCTCCGTATCGGCAAGAAATGAAGCGAGACTTTGGTTAATCTATCAACAATAACCCAAATAGCATTGATGTCTTGAGAAACCGCGGGAAGACCCGTAACAAAATCCATAGTAATGTGTTCCCACTTCCATTCCAGGAATCTCAAGTGGTTGCAGCGGACCCTTAGGTACAAGATGCTCGCCTTTACGTTGGCAAGTTAAACACATCGAGATAAACTTTGCAATCTCTCTCTTCATATTGTTCCACAAAAATGTATGTCGAAGATCATAATACATTTTGGTACTCGAGATGGATTGCAAAACAATGTGTTGTGTGCCTCCATCATAATCTTGTACTTCAAATCAGTCGTTAGGAACACAAAGTCTAGAGTGGACTCAAGTATTCCTTCTTCATCAATTCTCGCTTAGGAATAGCTCCTTCTTGTACTTTCTTCTTCATACGCGCATCGACTCAAGATTCGGTGGCTTGAAAGCGACCTTAACTTTTTCTATTAAAGTTGGCTCTGTCGTATACTTGACATCATCGCTTTTCGTTCGCATATAATCTTCTACTCATCGCGTCGGCTACCACGTTAAACTTTTCGAGGATGGCATGATCGAACATGTCTTTGAAATGAGTCTCCTCTTGAGTTCTTGAAGCTCTTCCCACATTCCTTGCTCCATTCGAATTTTGTATCTCTACGAGTCGATTGCGTTAATGGAATAGCGATTCGAGAATATCCTTCAACGAATCTCCGATAATAACCAACTAAGCCTGAAAGCTACGTCTTTCGATAAGCGACTTAGGTTGCTCTCAATTGTGACTCATATCCCAATCTTGGATATACGTCACAAAGACACCTATCGATTTCTATCGCACGAATATGGCGTCCCTACGGAGAGTGCGGCTTAGGTGAATTCCCAAAGGAAGTCACAAAATAAAGGCTCGGTACCAAATTCTATAGTTAAATTTTTAACTCACGAAGTTGATAGGAGCCATTCGATATGAGATTTTAGAAATGAGTTTTTATGCGGGTTCAAATTCGATACAAAATTTAATATCGGGCTTTGGGAGTAAGTAAGAAATTCTTGAAATACGTCGGGAAAATCAATAACAACGGGAATATTATTCAAATCGGCGTGTCTTTATTCAAATCCATAACATGGACTAAGAAAATTTGACATCCGTAATAAGCGAATGACTTCATGGCTTGATATGAAAATGTTTGACTACAATGGTTTGATTGCTTGAATTGAATAACGGGTTGCTTAGGAATATGAAAACTAATGACCTTACAAAAGCAATCAATTTGGCATGATGAGTAGTTAACCTTAAAATCACATCAAAAGCAAATATCTCTATAGAAATAAGGTTAACGAGGTAATGTGATAGTGCTTGACTTGAATCAAGCAAGATTTTTAAACAACGGATGTAATGAAAGTTTCTCTAATGGAGTCTCCACGAGATAGGTCAAAGTTTAATTTCTCGTAGTCAAGTTCAAGCGTTGGCGCAAGTAAGAGAGATAAAGAATGGGTAGAACCAATATCTAGTAAGGTATATACTTAGCGAGAATTTATAATTAACTAACTTGCGTGCTAACCGTTCGGGTTCCTCGCATTTTGACCGGTCACAACAAACGCTCTTCAAGAATCGTTGACTTTGACTTTTACGGGGGACGATCTTTTGAGTCACCGTCCCCATTGAACTAGGTTTCGCTTATCTTGTACAATCTCGAGAGATATGTCCTTCCTTTCCACAATTATAGCATACCTTGCTGTTGTAGGCGCGGTTTGGTGATATGTCCCTCTTTCCCGCATTTTAACTTGCATATAATGGGTGGGTCGTTCCTCCTCCTTAAAACTAGTTGCTCTTCTGGTGCGGCTTCTTCACATAGTCGTTGTTGAATCTCCTCTTTTAAAATCTCCTCCAGGCTCGCTTCTTCTATTTTCATGGCCACGATTACCACGGAGTGGTTACGCCTTTAATACGTATTCTTCTTTCTCCATTTGGTTATCGTTATTACGATATTTGCTATCTTGATATGATCTGGTTATGGTCCCTCGGTTGAACATACTCGTTATCTCGCTCTAACAATTGAGCCACATTGACAACATCTGAATAGAGAAAATTTATGAGAAATGAGATCTTGGCGTATGTCGGGTTTCAAACCTCTCGAAACATCCGCGTCATCGTTCCTCATTCTCCACCAAATGAGGTGCAAACACTGGATAACTCATGAACTTCGCCTCGTCTTTGGGACACCGTCGTGTTATTACGCTTTCTAGTCTAATAAACTCCACTTCCTTCATATAGCGAATACTTTCGGGGAAGTACTTGTCATTGGCTATTCTGAAAATGTCTCCCATGACATCTTTGAGTGCAATTTGGATGGAGTGCGCTTCATGATTCCACCGATGTCTGCCTCGCCACGGCGGAACATAAAGGTGGCGAATGGAACTTTTCATTTCTCCGTGCATCCCAAGACATCGAATATCTTGGTAATTTGTTTGACCCACGTCTCGCCTTAATCGGATCCGGCTTTCCCGAATTGCGGTGGTCCCGACTCTTTGAAGCTTGCTTGCATTTGTGACCACTCGTGAATTGCTATCATTTCCTCTGTATTTTGAACACGAGTCTCCTAAATCGATTTTGCATGAGCGCAAAAAGCTTCTAAACATCCCTCGTTCATCATACGCTTTCGATTGGTGTTGTTCACGGGAGGAACATTACCCGACTGTTGTTGCGTTCTCCTCGTTGGTGAGTACTGAGGCATCTCCACGGTCTCATTTACTCCAGCATTAATATTCTCGATCGACATTCTCAAATCTTGTCATAAAATAAGGGTTAATTAAGGAAATCAATATATCACATAATATCCCTATATCTTGACCAACTAACAAATAAGCTTAGGTAGGACACACTAGCGAAGGATTTTCGTCTCTCCCTCTAGTTTTATTCCCGATCTCATGAGAGATCATATCCCTAAGCTACGATACCAGCTGTGACTACGGACACCAACTTGTGTCAACACCTCACATTGATACCTATCGGTTTGCCTTGCATGAGCAGGCGTCCCCTACGAGAGATAGGTACATCCCCATCAACAGGAAGTCACCAAATGAGACTGGGGCTCTTTACTTATAGCTACGATACCAACCGTGGCGCCCCAAAATAGGTATACACAACACCCATTCTAAGTCGCCAAATACATGGTACAAAAAGCAAACTACAACTTCAATAATACAAATGTCGTGTGAAATACGACAATATATCTTAATGAGTTTAAATATAATATTGTCTTCAGACAATATCCACATGCAAATAAATCCCCATCATAATTATTGATTCATTATTTTACAAAAATGGTGAGGACTACTAAACAACTCTCTCTAGAACCTTCATTCCATACCCAGAGCTAGTACTTCGCTACATTCTCGCCTCACGAGAAGAAAAATGGAACAACAAGGAAAAGGGTGAGCTCAACTAGCCCGATAAAGAATATTATGACTAAGATAATATACAACAAATTATCGTTAGTCTTCAAAAGGAAAAATCGATAGAATCTGATGAACTGACAAGTTTCGGATCAATATTCGCGTGAAATAATAATTCATAGAAGAGTTACGTAGAGAATGAAATCTACTATAATCTATGAATTTAACGGTCCATCATCAATATTTTATCCACTGTAACATCAATCGATATGCATACGGAATCAAATATTCATCTTTTTACTACTGAGCCAAAGATATTCATCGATTAAGTCATGTTCATTTAAACACTGTTCATCTTTGCACTCTGAGGCCAAAGATATTCTTGAAATCATTCATCTTGTTCATCTTTCTGGGCCAAAGATATTCAATAATATCGGGCATTTAAATCATCATTTAAGGCGAGGATGATGAAAAATATTTTAAAGAAAGCGAATCGGTGAAACAAAATGACAAGGATTAAGGATTAAGGATTAGTACTTGGTTTTATCCACGTCCAAAAATACCTCAAAAATAATCATAGTGGTGTAAAATTCAAGAATGATCAAAACATGGATACAATCGAGTTAGTATCCGAATAGATGTTTTAGACGAAAAGAAGAAATTTTATTTTTAGATTGAATAGTGCAGTATCGTGAATAGTCTCAGATATCGTGAATAGTCTTAGATATCGTGAAATAGTAACTCAGACACCAAAAGATAGAAATTCCACAAAAAACATCTTCACGCTTACATGAATAGTACTCGTGAATAGTAACTTCGTGAATAGTAACTCATGAATAGTAACTTCGTGAATAGTAACTCATGAATAGTAACCCATGAATAGTAACCCCGACATGAAAAAGTTCCAAATTTGATAAAACTTCGGATCAACATTTCAAACATAATGATATTGAAGAAATAATATCATTCTGAAAAAATAATATCCTTACCTCGAAGATCGGTACTTCTTAAATTTGAAACAGGGGATATAGGCTATGACTTGGACTTACATTAGTATAGCAATACTTAAAGTATACTCAAAATACTCATAAGAATACGCTCGATAATATAGAGAGAAAACTTGATTTACGGTGTGATTTTCAATTCTAACCTAAGCACCTATTTATAGGAAATTGCTTAGAACACCAAAGCGAAAATTTAATATAATATTAATATGTATTTTCCAAAACCTCATACCTTTTACTTGCCAACTGAATTCAGCTCCTACACATGTTAAATGAGGCCACCTAACATTCCAAAAACGTTTTCCTATTTTAAATATTTTAAACTTCAAAAATCAATTATTTGAACTTTGAAATTCAATAATTCATAATAAATAGCCCTTTCATCAGAAAATTCGAATCTCTTGAGTTTTTTATAGGAAATTCAATTCTCTACAACTTTGCAGAAGAAAGTTTTCCAAATTCCAAATAGAAATTGACCGAAATCCACAAGCGGTGATTTTACAATTTATAATCAAATTTGATTCGATAATTGTGTCCACCAACACACAAAACATGTGTTAAACATTTAATGCCACAAAATACTCTTCCTCCTCATATACTCATATATCCCACATTCATTGTAAAAATATCATAGTTAATATATTATTAAAATAATATATTTAAATGAATTATTTTATCGAGAAAAAGATAAAATATTAATTTTCAACAATTGTCATTTTAAAATTTTCTCCATCTATATCCACATAAAATCAATATTTTCCTCATCATATAAATCAATAATTAATTATTCACAAATAATATTCTGAGAATCACAATATTGACAACGAGGCGGTTCAAGAAAGAGGGGCTTTCGATAAAATTTCTTCTTCTTGGTAGCCTTGATTAGGTGACCAAACCTCTCCTTAGGCGAGAACTTTCTAGACATTGCCAATAATGTTATCTAATAATATTATTGAGATAATATGAATTATTGCCGATAATGAAAGATCTTGTGTAATGACAATTATTGAAACAACGACAATATAAAATATCAACGTATGACAATTATTAACTCGATAAAATCTTTGAGCGATAATTCTGTAACCATTATTGAGTAGTGCCTTCTTACGTAAGAATCAATAATTGGTGCAATACTGGTGGTATCTTCTTGTTTGACAGCGTATTAGTGTGTTTTAACCACGGGTATTCAACGATGATACTTGGTAACAACTTCTGTAGATTATTTAAAAACAACTTATATTTGTCGTTTTCTTCATCCAATCACTTTTAGTTATGGGGCCCACACATGGCTTTTGCAAGTAAATGCGAATATTCCCTGAAGCGATGCGAATATTCCACGACCAAACGAATATTCCCAAGCGATAATGAATATTTTATAACCACTTGCTTAATTTGAAATATTTGCATATTTAACCCTTAACTATCCACATTAATCAAATCAACCCTTACTATTTCAAAATAATAAATAAAGGAAATTCCTTTTTATTTAAAAAATTTCGGGGTCTTACACAAAGGGTGGCACCCACCCATGTAGAAAATGTATAAAGTTAGGCTAGGCGGAGAAAATGGGCAAAGTTAGGCAGCAGCACGTTGATTTTTCCTCTGTGAAATTCACTATAAATAGGGGGTAATCCCTCCTTCCTCAACACATCAATTGATAATCAGAAATTCTTATTCTAAAGTATTGTGAGTACTTTCTTGAGTATAAGAATACTTTGAGCATAGTTTTTCTACAAGATTTTCTCATAATAATATCCGATATTTCAGTCAAATCCAGTTTCTACTAAGGTAAAGGATATTATTTTATTGCAACACTCGTGAGAAATATTATTTTCTTTCATACTCCATATTACGTAAGCGATATTATTTCTTCTCGTATTCTTAAATTTGAAGTTACTATGGTAAATATTGCTTCTATATTTCCTGAAATGATTAGAAATTTTGCTTCATCTAAAATCATTTCATAGGAATATTGGTCTGAACTTTTTATCAAATTTGGAACTTTTCATGATTGGGTAATATTCACTGGGTCTTGTTCATGAATTCTGGATTCACTTGAATCTTATCTGGTCTTTGTTCATTGGTAATGTTCACGGGTACTGTTCACAAAAGAAAAAAAAATTATTTTTTTTCTTTTAAGTTATCTGTTGTGACCCTTATTCTTGAAATTTAATCCATATTTTGATCTTCATTCTTGAATTTTACTCCACTATAGTTTATTATGGAGTATTATTTAACTTGTATAAACTGTAATACGAATCCCTAATATTTATTCTTTTATCTCACTGGATTCGTTTTCTTTAAGATATCTTTCATCATCCTCAGTCCTAAATAATGATATTCTTTGAATATCTTTGGCACGTAGTAGCAAAGAGATGAATGATTAATCGATGAATATCTTTGGCCCATAGTGCAAAGATGAACAAGTGTTGAGATGAACATGACCAATTTGGTGATAAAATGAATATCATTGGCACTGTAGTGCAAAGATGAATATTTGATTCAAGATTTATATTAATTGATGTTACTGAGGATAAAATATTGATGATGGACTTTTAAATCTTAGAAGATAGTAGAATTTTTTCTACTTGACTCTTCTAATGGATTGTTGTTTCCATTGCGATTGTTGATCTAAAACTTGTTGTCTATTATATTTTATCGATTTTTCCCTATTGAAGACTAATGATAAATTGTTGTATATTATCTTAGTCATAATATTCTTTCTTGGGCTAGTTGAGCTCACCCTTTTCCTTTTTGTTCCATTTTTCTTCTCAAGAGGTGAGAACATAGCGAGAACTAATAGGGGTATGGAGTGATGGTTCAGGATAGTTGTATTAGTAGTCCTCACTATTTTGTAAAACAGTGTATCAATAATTGTAATGAGGACTCCTTTTGAGTTTGTATACTCTCTATTTGACAATAGTTGTATTCAAACTCACAGTATATGTGTTGTCGTATTTTGCACGACAATTGTATTACTGAAGTTGTATTTGTTTATATACCATGTATTTGGCGACTCAAAATGGGTGATGTATACCTATTTTGGGGGAGTCACATAAAATATCGACGCATCAATTATTGAACCAATAAAATAAAATATTGAACAGTAATTACTGTAACAATTATTGAGTAGTGTATTCTTACGTAAGAATCAATAATTCAAAAATACTATAAATCTGATGTATTGCTACGAGTGCAACAACGTGTTTTCTTGTATTTTAACCACCATGTATTCCAGCGATTGTTAGCGGTAAAACTTTCGCCGTTATTTTATAAAAAGATATTTTGTCGTTTTTCAATCACAATAATTTCCTTTGTGAGGTCCACCAATGATTGTGCTATCGTCTGAATATTCCTGTTAAAAGCGAATATTTCCGACCAATCGAATATTATATAACAACTTGCGTATTTTTACAAAATTTATAAATATTACCCACAACTATAATATTATAACAAATTCATTCCATAATAATCAAAAATGATATTTATAGAAAATTCATTTTTATTCATAAAAGTTGGGGTCTTACAAAATACCTCAACATTAATTCCATCATTTATAACCACATAAAATAAATATTTCCTTATCATATAAATCAATAATTAATTATTCACAAATAATATTACAGAATCACAATAATGACAACCAGGTCGTTTCCAGGAAAGAGGGGGCTTTCTGATAAGAATTTCTCTTTATTGGCGCGCAATTAGGTGACCAAACCCCTTTCCTAGACAGAACCTCCTTAGACATTTCCAATAATACTATCTAACAATATTATTCAAATAATATGAATTATTGATCTGATAATGGAGATATTGTGCAGTGACAATTATTGAAACAACAATAATATAAAATATCAACGAAGCAATTATTTAATCAATAAAATAAAATATTAAACATTAATTCATGTAACAATTATTGAGTAGTGTCTTTTTACGTAAGGATCGATAATTCAAAATATTGTGCAATCTGGTATACTCTTTGTGTAATCATGCGACATCGTATTTTAACCACCGGGTATTCCAACAGTGTTAACGGTAACAACTACGTTGTTATTTATAAAAACTCAAACTTATCGTTTTCTTCATCCGATCGTTTTTTGTTATGGGGCCCACAAATGGATGCGCCGTCGGTCGAATATTCCCCGACAGCAAGAATATTCCACGACCAAACGAATATTCCCTGACAACAATGAATATTTTATAACCACTTGTTTTATTTTGCAAAATTTTCATATTTCACCCATAACCAAAGCATTATATCAAATTAACACATTATTATTCAAAATAATAATGAGAGAAAATTCGATTTTATTTATAAAAAGTTGGGGTCTTACAATTTTCGCTAGGTATTAATTATATTCCTTAATCTGTGTGCATTAACCTTAAACGACAATCTTTTAGGAACATAGGGAGTATGTCTATAAAACCTTTGGCCTAGTGTTTCCTTATATAGGCTTACAAAAGAGGCTTGTAATTGAAATTCCCAATTATCATGTTAACTTAGTAGGCAAATGTTGTTGGTGGTGGTAATAAATATTTTTAATAATATTTTATGACATAATTAATTATACAATATGTGTTTAATTAATGTATTAATGACACGCGTATTTATGTATATTTTTAGACTAATATACATGACGAAAATCAATGCACCTCTCACAATCCTGGCTTATCATTTTTAAATATTTGATAATGGATAAACCAAAAAATAAATAATTTTAAGCACAAAATTTAAAACTTGGACATACAAAAAACTAGTAATTAACAACAAAATGTTGAATTTTTCAAACAAATTAAAAGTTTTTTCTAGGGGAAAATGTTAGAAATCTCGGGGTTCTAAATGTATTTAAAATATGTATCAATTAGAGTTATAAATGAATGGAGCTCTTGGCGAGCCTGACCAAACTTGAACTCGATAAACCCAAACACTCTAAAATGCATATAGTATTGCCCTAGTAAGAAGTTTGTGAGTCTAACTTCAACTTCTTCTCTCCACTCCCCCAATAAAGGAGAAAGATATTCCATCCCTTCTTTATTCCCTTCAATTTTTATTCCCTAATTGAAAAAAGTTGGGAAGTCAACACAAAATTTGATTTTAACTTTGTAGAGCTGGTATTGTTGTTGCATGCACGTAGGGTCGTCCCCACTCCCAAGTCGTGGCGCTAAGGAGCTTTTGTTTTACTAAAGGGGTGGATCTAAATCGAACCAATTAGCTCGACTTGATTTTGACTCGATTCAAAAAAATGTGAGCGATATTCGGATTCGTTAATAATGTAATTCAAATACGAGCATTAAAAATAGTTCAAATAAAAATACAAATAGAATTTAAGTAATATTATATTAGGTTCGTTTAAGATTTAAACTATTCAAATTATTGATTATAATTCAATACATACTCGATTGATACATATTCGAATAGATACTCGATACATTCTTTATAATATATGCATAATTTAATAAATTTTGAATAAATAGTTATTATTTATGTAAGACCCCAATTTTCATAAATAAAGATTAAGTTTTCTTAAAATATATTTTTGAATATTATGGTGTGGATTTCATATAATGTTATAGTTGTGGGTAATATTTATAAATTTTGCAAAGTAAGCAAGTTGTTATAACATATTCGATTGGTCAGGGAATATTCGTACGACGACACAATCATTGGTGGACCCCACAGCGGAATTATTGTCGGAGTTAGAAAACGACAAAAATATCTTTTCATAAAAATAACGGCGAAAATTTTACCGTTAACTGTTGAAATACCCGGTGATAAAAGTACAGTAATACGTGCGTGGTTGCATAGTAGTACACGGTATTGATTATTGATGCTTACGTGAAAAGTCACTCAGTTGTACTCAATTATTGCTACAATAATTGCTGCATAGTATCTCACGTTATTTGATTCAGTTATTGTCAATATTTTATATTTATATATCAATAATTGAGATGACAAGTTATTCATATTATTATATGCATAATTAATAATGTCTAGAAAGTTCTGTCGAGAAAAGGGGTTTGGTCACCTAATTGTGCACCAATAGGGAGAAATCCTTATCGAAAAACCCCCTCTTTCTTGGGAACAATCTGGTTGTTAATATTACGAGTTATAATAATGATGAATAAATGTTGTTAAAAATATTGAGGGGATTTTTATAAAGTATTTGTTGTAAATTTTGCTTATTATATGGACCCCCCATTTATCTATTTTTCAAAATAATCGGTAGAAAGTTATTCAGTATATATATATATATATATATATATATATATAATAATAATAATAATAATAATAATAATAATAATAATAATAAAGGTGGGTGCCACGAGTGGGTCAGGTGGGGCCCACATGTTGGAGGAATAATGAAAATGGGGGCGGGGATATTATGTTTGTCACGGGAGGAAAACGTATTATTATATATATCGTAATAAGTTTTTTTTTATGAAAAATAGATTATATTATATTTTATTATGCATAGTGTCTGCATAGTAACAAATGAAATTTTCAGACGATTTCGTATTGTAGCCCGTGAATTGAATTGTTTCGTCCGTGATTAATTTTTTCTAAATAGTATCCTTCCATTCTCCTATAAATAGGATGCTTAGTTTAGAATTGAAAATCACACCAGGATCAGAGAATTCTTCTTTTATAATCTTGAGCGTATTTCTTTAGAGTTTAAGAAAGTTTTGAGCGTAGAAAACAGTATAAGTTTTCTTCAAGAATATCTACGCCCTACCAGTCAAAAGTACTCTCTTTTTAAGGTAAGGGATATTATTTTTGTTCAATACTCGTAACAAATAATATTTTCTTCCATACTCTACAATATGTAAGTAATATTATTTCGTTTCAGATTTTGAATTATGTACCATGTATTTGGCGACTCAGAATAGGTGTTGTATACCTATTTTGGGAGCGTCACAGTTGGTATAAAAGCTTAGAGATATGATCTCTGACTGAGATGTGAGACTAAAACTAGGAGGGGAGGGACAGGTAATTCATTCGCTAGTATGACCTACCTAAGTTTATTTATTATTTAATTGGTCGATCAGAATATATGGATAATAAATGGCATGTCAATTAACCCTTGTTTTGTGGCAGTGTTTGAAAATGACATCCGAAAATTTTGGGATAAGCAATGGAGCACATGAGACCGTTGAGTCACCAACGATCAATACCAAGGATAATGTGCATCAGAAAGGCAATAATCCTCAGGAAAATAAAACACCGACCAAATGATGAACGATGGGATGTTCAGAGGCTTTATGCAATTCATGCAACATCAAAGTAGAGCGACTCATCCAAAATGCAGTAAACACCGGCAACTCACGATGGTCACCATTGAAAGCGATTCGAGGCTGGGACCGCCGGAGTTTATGGGAAAACCAGAACCACTTAAGACGGAGACGTAGATAAAGCAGATCACCAAAATATTTGATGTCTTGGGATGCTCCTAAGAGCAAAAGGTTCCCTTTGCCACCTTCATGTTGCGAGGACAGGCAAATTACTGGTGGGAGTCTATAAAGGATACTCAACCTGCCGCACTCAAGATGTACTTTCCCGAAAGTATTCGTCAAATGAAGGAGGTAGAGTTCATCAAGCTGGAGCAAAACAATATGACCGTGTCGCAGTACGAAACTAAGTTTACCGAGTTGTCCCGGTTTGCGTCCCACTTGGTTGATAATGAGGAGAGAATGATGCGAATGTTTCTGCGAGGTTTGAAACCCTAAATACATCAATACCTTATTTCTCACAAACTGTGTTTGTATTCAGATGTTGTAAATAGGGCTCAGTTATTGAAACGCGATAATGAGGCAACCCAACCAAGAGAGAACAGCTGGCAAAACGATAATACCAGTGGTAGCAGTCATCGAAGCGGTGACAACAAACGTGGATGGAATCAACATGCCAGAAATGGTAACCACTTCGGTGGTAATCATGTCCAAGACAATAGGAGTGGAAATTTCAAGAAGAGGAGATTCAATAATGATGGAAAGACATTAGCACCAACAACCGTTGTTAAGGAATGAGAACGACCACCGATCGTATGCTACAAATGCGGAGGGGAGGGACACATCAGTCCAAACTGTACGCATCAGTCCAAAGCATATTACAATTGCGGAAGAGAAGGTCACCTAAATTGATTTTGTCATGCAGTAAAGCAATGTCCAGTTGGGATGGAGACACCAAAGGTCCCAGAGAAGTCAAAGCCGGTAGTTCAAGGGAGAGCGTTTGTCGTGACCTCCCAAAAAAGCGAGGAATCCGAATGAGGTGATCACGGGTAAGCTAATCATAAACTCTAGCGAAGTTTATACCTTATTTGATACCGGTTCTACCCATTCTTTTATTTCTCCTACTTGTGCTCAATGTTTAAATTTAACTCCAGAGAAATTAGACTTTGACTTATTTGTTGAAACTCCGTTGGGAGAGACCTTCATTACATCCACTATTTATAAGTCTTGTTTGATTCAAATCGGTTGCATGACGTTTACTGTCAATATTGCTTGGGCACGTGATATCAAATCACAAAATATCTGTTGACCAGGTAAAGATTAAAGCAATACAAAGCTGGGAGCAACCTAAGTCAGTAACCAAAGTACGCAGCTTTCTGGGCTTAGCTGGTTATTATCGAAGATTCGTGGAAGGATTTTCTCAAATCGCTATTCCATTAACTCAAATTTGACTCAAAAGATACAAAATTCGATTGGGGCGAGGAATGTGAGGAGAGTTTTCAAGAACTCAAGAGGAGATTCATTTCAAAGACCTTTTACGACAATACCATACGGTTGAGGAGAGGATTTGTTGTAATGCGAGAATTTTCAGATCTTATTAAATGAATATATTATTGGAAATAAATATTTATTTGAATATAATTATTGATGTATGGTAAGATAATTGATTCAATTAGTGTAAATTGAAGTTATAAGTGTGAAGTTGTGATGAAAATTAAGTAATGCCTTGTGTGGCATAAGAAAGGAAATTTAAGCAATTAAACCAAGAGGAAGATTAGTTGCGTATGATTATGTGATTCCATATAAGGAGTGAATACACTCTTAGATTAGCAATATTACTCATGTGGACGTTAATTTATGGTGTAAAACTAGTATGGCGATGGAGGTTAAAACTGGCTTTAAGCTAAACCGGGTTAAGCCTTTACTACAAACTCTGATGCCTTTGCATCTCAGTGATAAACCTGGCCCCAAATTGCTTGATGGTCGATTTGAGAAAATTAGTTTTCCTCTATAAAAATGAAATGGAACACTTATGCATTATGTGTGACATTAATAAAACCATACGATATGAGTATATTTCAATGACATGAGGTACCTAGTAGTACAATGAAATCACATGTAGTTGTAATACAGAAATAATTAAATATCTGTGTATTCTAGGAACTGGGTAGGAAATTAAATGTTGAAATAAACATTAATATTAAATAATGATATAATGTGGTTATGTGAGTAGTGAAAATAATTATGTGGGATGCCCAACCAATAATACCAAACTGTGTTACTTTATTGCGTGTATTTAATGTACATGGATTATATGATGTGATTATATAATTAATCCTTAAATTCCTAATATGGTAAAAATTGTACATTAATATTGCATTATGGGAATTAAAGAACCAAACCAAGCCTTAGATGATCAAATGCTGAGATATTTGCTCTTGTCCCAAATTGAGTGACACAAAGGTACATGAACAGTAACTTGAAGCTAAAATACGCAACTTCCAAATGGCTAAGTGTATGTGATGATGGCTAGGCAAATGGTGGTTGGCCAACTCTTGGTTAACCATTGTTCCCTTTCAATACACCATGGATACTAACTTTCATGTAAATCCTAAATTCAGTCCAAGTTTTCTTCTATAAATACAAGCTTAAATTTTAGTTTTTGTGTTGCTATAAGTTGTTTGATAAGTCTAAGTTGGAGAGTTAGGAGTTGCTGAGCTATTATATAAGCATACTCAAAGTGTAGGAAGTCCAATTCAAGCTTAAGAAAGTATAAATTCAAACTACGTTCTTGAAATGGGTCTTGTTTAGTTCTTGAAATTTCTTGAATTAGTATGTCCATTGATATGAATTAACATGTTATAATGTATTTAAGAAGTAGGTTTACACATACGAACTCTTTAATGATGGTTTGGAACATGTTTGAATCAATTAAATGAAGGTTGGTTGTTACTCGCAAAGCAGTAGTCGCTACATCGCTTCGATCCCGGCATGGGCAATTTGCTACAGTTATACTAGGTGCGGTAGCAATATACTGCATACCTCGAATCGATTTCGATTTTTATTATGCTACATGTTGTGAGCTTGGTATTATGACTTAAATATATACCTGAAAAGAAGCATAGCATGAGTTTTGAAGTATTCTTATATGGTAAGAAAAGATCAACATGATTTAGTGAAAAGTTTATGACAACACTTAAAATGTTGAACACAAACTTTGAAGGAATTTATGTGTTACAAGTTCTGAACTTAATATCTTACACACATGATGGATTTCGGAGACCCAGATTTTACATGATAAAGATTTAAATTTTGTATTGAAATAATTTTTTAATATTATGGTGTGAATTTGAGATAATATTATAGTTGTGGGTAGTATTTATAAATTTTGCAAAGTATAAATTGAGTGGTTATATTATATTAGATTGAATTTAAGAATATTAGGTTTAGGGAATATTATATACGATGGTGGGGAATATTCGGTTTGGAATATCATTGGTGGACCCTAGCGAGAATTATTGTCGGATTGAAAGCGACAAAAATATTTTATTGAAATAACGGCGGAGTTTTCAAGTAGTTCTTGTTGAACTACTCGGTAGTAAAAATACGATGTCGTGTGGTTGCATAGTAAGCTGCGGTATTGATTATTGATCTTATGTGAGAAGTCACTCGGTTTGATTCCATTATTGTCGATTAATAATATGAATTATTATAGCGATAATGACGTTTTATTTTATTCGTATTATTAACGTATAAAAAAGCGAAACATCTTTATATAAAATAGAATACTTTATTAAAGTTATTACATAAATAGAATATATTATATTTTATTATGCATAGTGTTGCATAGTGTTTTTGCATAGTGTTTTGCATAGTATTGCATAGTGTTTGCATAGTAAAATGTTTTTATATAAATAGAATATATTATATTTTATTTAAAAGATTTTTCTTTAAATATGGACCGTCAGATTAAAAGTAAATCAATACGGATAGTTCATGGATTAATTCTTATGCATTCCATTTTCCTATAAATAGAAGCTCATTCCTTCATTATTTTTTCTTACGAATTCATTGAAACTCTAGAGAGAAATTATAGAGAGAAGCTATAGAGAGAAAATTATAGAAAGAAGAAAGTATTACTGCTACTTCACTACTACTTATATTAGGTTCTTTTACGGTGAGGGTGTTATTCTTTCTTCTTGAGAGAACTTACATTATTCCATTCATTATTATTACATTGGAATAACTTTTGTAAAAGTGGCATACCTATACATAACTTTGTATATGTGGCATACCTATACTTGGTGAAATCCTTATGTTATTCCATTGCTTATTATTACATTGGAATAACTTTGTATCTGTGTTTACCCTATACTTGGTGACATTCTTCTATTATTACATTGGAACATCACATGCATGTGTTTTACAGGACTGGTTAAATTTTATTAATACATTGGAACATCACATGCATGTGTTTTTACAGGACTGGTTAAAATCTTTATCATTACATTGGAATATCTATCGTGTGTGTTTTACAGGATGCAGTTCCATCTTTATTATTACTGTTGGAACATCACAGCCGGTGTGAATTTCACGACTTTGGTTCCGTTATTATTATTACATTGGAATAACTTTGTCATACATCACAATCCGCATGCGTGGTGATTTCTTTTGTTATTCCATTCTTTATTATACCCGGTTGGTTAAAACTTTGACTTCTATACTCCATGAAATTAGTAGAATATCCTTGATATTTGCGTTTCATCGATATCTTTTCATGGAAATATTCTTACGATCATTCTTGAATTTTACTCTCTGAAAGCTTGATATCATGTTGACAATTTGGGCGTTAATAATTCATGGATTAAATAATTCTTGAACTTGTTTTATTGAATTACTATGTCATTGTCATCATCCTCATATTTATATTATGTTATCTTTGGCTTACGTGCATAGATGAACTTAGTATGATTATGACCGAGGATCATTCGGTATAATCATGACTTGATATAAATGATGTGACAAAAGTCCTCGGTGGCTGTAATGCGATGATGGATAGTTTTGGTATGATTATGACCGGGGTGATTCGGTATAGTCATGACCATTGATAATTTGATGAAAATCCTTGGCCAAGTAGTGCAGGGATGATTAGATGTGGTGGTTTATTTATTAAATTTGAGTCTCGTGATAAAAATTGATGAAAACCTTTTAAAACCTAAAAGATAGTAGACTTTATTCTCTACTTGACTCTTTTAATGGATTGCTTATTCATATGATTAAAGCTGGTTGTCTATTGTATTTTATCGGTTTAACCTTTGTTGAAGGCTAATGATAATTTATTACGCATTATCTTAGTCGTAATATTTCTTCTTGGGCTAGTTGAGCTCACCCTTTCTTTCCTTTGTTCTCTTTGAAATGAGAACATAAATTTGGGACAGTCGGGGAGCGAAGTAATGGTCGGAGGATAGCATTAGTAGTCCTCACTATTACGTGAAATAGTGTGATAATAGTTGTAATGAGGACTCCTTTTGAGTTTGTATAATATCTAGTAGACAATATTTGTATTCAAACTCATAGTTTATATCGTATTGTACCACGGCGAGTTATATTAGTAAGTTGTATTTGAATTTATGTACCATGTAAGTGGCGACCAAGATGGGTGGCGTATACTAATTTTTGGGGCGTCACGGTTTAGTATCGAGCTTAGGGATATGATCACTGGCTAAGATGTGAGATAAGAACTAGGAGGAGAGGCGGGAAATTCCTTCGCTAGTATGACCTACTAAGTTTATTTGTTATTTAATTGGTCGGTCGGAGTATAGGGATAATAATTGATATATTAATTAACCCTTATGTTGTTGTGGCGGTGTTTGGAAATGGCGGTGAAAATATTCACTGATGGAGTGAATGAAGCGTTGTGACACCTTTAATCACTAATCGAGTTAATCGGTGTCGGACGAGGAACAAATTAGAGATATCCACGTAATGAATGAAGAACTAATTATTTGCATAAGCTAATCTTGAGAGGTAGCGGTGAGAGTGAGGAAGAAGAAGAGGAAGAAGAGGAAACGAGGAGAATTGGTTAGAAGAAATTTATGATCAAAACTTAGAATTACAAAAATCGTGTTCGTGAGCTAGAAGAACGAGGTTGAAGAGCGGCAAGCGATCGTGGAACAAAGGGATCTGACAATTCAAAATTGGGTTACCCGATATGTGATGCTCGAACAAAATCACGCTTTGGCGGGGTGTAAGATATTAAAGTTGGAATCGAGAATTTAAAAATCAAAGATCGCTAAAAGAAGAAACAAGCGAGCGAAGGAGAATGGGTGATGCATGGGTAAAAAAGTTTTTGCGTTGATAGTGTAGAAAAAGGCGTCAGATCAATAAAGCCAAAATAGATGAAATGGACTTTGCTTTTTGAACAACAATTGGGAGATCCAACATCAATTGAATTACCACATGCATAGCGGTCAACCCGAATTGATATGGATCGGAGAATAATGATTCAAATCATGGATCGGGAATTTTAAGGGTGGAATGTACCTATAGTAAAGTCGAACTTCGATAATTTAAGCGAGCGCGAGTCGAGAAAAACCAAACGAAGTTATTACGGGTTAGTTAATTATAAATTACGAAGTCTATACCTTATTAGAATACAGGTTCTACCCATTCTTTTATCTCTCTTGCTTGCGTTCAGCGTTTAAATTTGACTCACGGAAAAATTAGACTTTGATTTATCTATTGAAACCGTTGGGAGAAACCTTCGTTACCTCACTTTGTTTATTAATCTTGTTGTTTCAAATAAACACTTTCACGTTACTGTCGATCTTATCTCTTTGAAAATACTTGCCTTTGAGGTAATTTTTGAAAGCGATTGATTAACTACTCATTATTCTTTTTGTAAGGTTGTTAGCTTTCATATTTCTAACCAACTTGTTATACTGAATTCAAAGTAACCAAACCTAAAGTTAATCTTTGTTATATCAAGCCATAAGTAAAGAGCCCCGAACCTTTCGTTGTTGACTTCCTTGTGTGGAATATGCAAAGCGGACTTTCTGTGGCGACATCGTGAATGAAGATGGCAAGTTGATAGGTATCATTGTGAGGTCTTTATCTAGGTTAAGGGATAGAAGTCGCAGTTGGTATTAATGTGACGTCTTATCCAAGTCTTTGGATGAAATGAGATTTTGAATGATATTTCTATCATTAATAAATTTCTTGGCGTATTCTTGAAGACTTCCTAGCCTACCTAGGCGTGAAATCGAATTTTGTATTGACCCGAGTACAAAAACCCATTTCTTAAACCCTCGAATATTTCTTGACTAAAAGGATGCATTTCGTGAGGATTATGATGAAAGTCATAATAAAAGCATTGGACTAATGAAAATCATGGGTATATGAAGTATTAGTAAGTGTTATGATGAGTTATGTTGGTTATTATGTGAAAACATGAAAGTTTCTTAGAAATCACAAAAGTTGAAAATCAGATTTTGGTGAAAAGCGTAACATGAAATTCAATTGACCATATCTCCTATTATATTTTGAATTTTTTTTGAGTGTGGTCAAGTCCTAGAGTTAGATCTATGAGTTACCTAACTAATCCAAGTGGAATTAATGGAAAAGGTGTTGTAGATTTTTGTGTGGACTGATTTTAGCAAAGGAGGCCAAAGCTGTAAATTTCGAAAATGCTACTGCCTTGAGAAACTTGAAGGGGCTGTTTCGGCCACTTAAATTATGAGAAAAATTCTGGCCTTTTGGGACATGAAAGTATATGGTATAAAGTACCTCCTGTCCAAAAATGAGCTCATTTCGACTTAAAATGAGCAAGTTATGACTTTTTCAATATTTAGGTTTTTAAATGAAAAGCGCTATATAGAAGTTCTATAACTCGATGACCATGAAATTTAAACTGGAAGCTCACGTTAACATGTGTAAGGTCCTGCCAAGATTTGGGAATTTTGGAGTTAAACTTGAGGTAGCTAATTTCTTAAGGAATTAAGTAGAAATTGATTTTTGAAAAATAGTAAATGAATTTTAAAAATTAGAGAAAAAATATATTTTCATTATGGGACTATATTATGCTAAATCCCAGAAAAGAAATATTTTTGGGACTAATTTGGTATTTTTCATGAAAATAGTTTAATTCTGAACATATGAGTTAAATATGTTATGTGAAGTAACAAAAGTTGAAAATAGGATTTTATGGCTAGAGAATCCTATATAGAGTATATGCATATTTTTGATGAGGATTTGATAATTGGTGATGATATTTTATGAGTATGGCATTTTTGAATGATTAAATGCATTATATGGTAAAAGCGTAAACAATTGAGAAAAATTGTTTATAAATTTAAGAAGTGATTAAAATATTGTTATAATATTAATGTTATTAGATTATGAGATTATTAAGTGATTGATAACATGGGGATATTCTTGAATCTGGATAAATTATATTATAAATGTTTAATATTTATCCTTTATCTCATTTGATTGATTCTTTATATCATTATCCTCGTATTTTATATTATGTTGAAAGTCAATACGTGGCTGTAGTGCATAGATGGACTTGGTATGATTATGACCGAGGATTGTTGGTATAATCATGCTTAGTAATTGAAAACACAATTATCTTTGGTAGTAGTGCATGGATAATTTGTGGTCGTGCATGGATCTTAATGAATACACAATTATCTTTGGTAGTAGTGCATGGATAATTTGTGGTCGTGATCTTAATGAATACACAATTATCTTTGGTAGTAGTGCATGGATAATTTGTGGTCGTGATCTTAATGAATACACAATTATCTTTGGTAGTAGTGCATGGATATTTTGGTCGTAATTAATGAATCGATGATCTTAATAGTGCATGGATAATTTGTGATTATCTTAATGAATTTGATTATAGTAGTGCATGGATAATTTGTGGTCGTAATCTTAATGAATACACGATTATCTTTGGTAGTAGTAGTGCATGGATAATTTGTGGTGGTGATCTTAATGAATACACAATTATCTTTGGTAGTAGTGCATGGATAATTTGTGGTCGTGATATTAATGAATACACGATTATCTTTGGTAGTAGTGCATGGATAATTTGTGGTCGTGATCTTAATGAATACACAATTATCTTTGGTAGTAGTGCATGGATAATTTGTGGTGGTCGTGATCTTAATGAATACACGATTATCTTTGGTAGTAGTGCATGGATAATTTGTGGTCGTGATCTTAATGAATACGATTATCTTTGGTAGTAGTGCATGGATAATTTGTGGTCGTGATCTTAATGAATACACGATTATCTTTGGTAGTAGTGCATGGATAATTCGTGGTCGTGATCTTAATGAATATCCTTGGCCATAGTGCGGGGATGATTCGATGATATGGATTAATTATTGGTGAGTCTCGTGATGAAATATTAATTCATGGATGTGGTAAAAGTCGTCTTTGGTAGTAGTGCATTGATAGACTTGGTATGATTATGACCACGGATTATTCGGTATAATCATGGTAGTAATTGAAAACACGAATATCCTTGGCGGTGAGTGCATGGATAATTCATGGTTGTGATCTTATTAAAAGTCTGATTAGTCTCGATTATTATTGGTTTTCTGGTTATATATCTTTGGCTTTGTAGTGCAAAGATGAATTGTTAATGAATATCTTTGGTAGGATTGCAAAGATGAATTTAATATTTTTAACGATAAAGGTATTCAAGGTATCCTCACCTCTTTATATGTCAGTCGTACCCTAATTTAGAGGTGAAATTCCATAAGGAGGAGATTGTGAGACCCAGATTTTATCGATAAAGATTTAAATTTTGTTGAAATAATTTTTTAATATTATGGTGTGAATTTAAGATAATATTATAGTTGTGGGTAGTATTTATAAATTTTGCAAAGTATCACAGTGGTTATATTATATTCGATTGGTGGGGAATATTCGGTTTAGCGGGGAATATTAAATACAATGACTCAATCATTGGTGGACCTAGCGAAATTATTGTCGGATTGAAAGCGACAAAAATATTTTATTGAAATAACGGCGGAAGTTTTCAAAGTAGTTCTTGTTGAACTACTTTCGGTAGTAAAAGAAATGCGATGTCGTGTGGTTGCATAGTAGCGGTATTGATTATTGATGCTTATGTGAGAAGTCACTCGGTTTGATTCCATTATTGTCGATTAATAATATGAATTATTATAGCGATAATGGCGTTTTGTTTTATTCGTATTATTAGCGTAATAAAAGCGAAACATCTTTTATATAAAATAGAATACTTTATTAAAGTTATTACATAAATAGAATATATTATATTTTATTATGCATAGTGTTGCATAGTGTTTTGCATAGTGTTTTGCATAGTATTGCATAGTGTTTGCATAGTAAAATGTTTTTATATAAATAGAATATATTATATTTTATTTAAAAGATTTTTCTTTAAATATGGACCGTCAGATTAAAGTAAATCAATCGGATAGTTCATGGATTAATTCTTATGCATTCCATTTTCCTATAAATAGAAGCTCATTCCTTCATTATTTTCTTACGAATTCATTGAAACTAGAGAGAAATTATAGAGAGAGAAGCTATAGAGAAAATTATAGAAAGAAGAAAGAGTATTACGCTACTTCACTACTTCTATATTAGGTTCTTTTTACGGTAAAGGGTGTTATTCTTTCTTCTTGAAGAGAACTTACATTATTCCATTCATTATTATTACATTGGAATAACTTTTGTAAAAGTGGCATACCTATACATAACTTTTGTATCTGTGGCATACCCTATACTTGGTGAAATCCTTATGTTATTCCATTGCTTATTATTACATTGGAATAACTTTTGTATCTGTGATTTACCCTATACTTGGTGACATTCTTCTATTATTACATTGGAACATCACATGCGTGTGTTTTACAGGACTGGTTCCGCTTTTTTATTGATGTTGGAACATCACATGCGTGTGTTTTACAGGACTGGTTAAAATCTTTATCATTCTGTTGGAATATCTATCTGTGTTTTTTACAGGATGCAGTTCCATCTTTATTATTACTGTTGGAACATCTGTCGGTGTGAATTTCACGACTGGTTAGATTATTATTATTACATTGGAATAACACATACATGCAATCTACCGCATGCATGGTGATTTCTTTTGTTATTCCATTCTTTATTATACCCGGTTGGTTAAAACTTTGACTTTATACTCCATGAAATTAGTAGAATATCCTTGATATTTGCGTTTCATCGATATCTTTTCATGGAAATATTCTTACGATCATTCTTGAATTTTACTCTACTGAAAGCGATGTATCGTGTTGACAATTTGGGCGTTAATAATTCATGGATTAAATAATTCTTGAACTTGTTTTATTGAATTACTATGTCATTGTCATCATCCTCATGTTATATTATGTTATCTTTGGCTTACGTGCATAGATGAACTTAGTATGATTATGACCGGGGATCATTCGGTATAATCATGACTTGATATAAATGATGTGACAAAAGTCCTCGTGTGGCTGTAATGCGATGATGGATAGTTTTGGTATGATTATGACCGGGGGTGATTCGGTATAGTCGTGACCATTGATAATTTGATGAAAATCCTTGGCCAGTAGTGCGGGGATGATTAGATGTGGTGGTTTATTTATTAAAGGTGAGTCTCGTGATAAAATTGATGAAAACCTTTTAAAACCTAAAAGATAGTAGACTTTATTCTCTACTTGACTCTTTTAATGGATTGCTTATTCAGCTGCATGATTAAAGCTGGTTGTCTATTGTATTTTATCGGTTTAACCTTTGTTGAAGGCTAATGATAATTTATTACGCATTATCTTAGTCATAATATTTCTTCTTGGGCTAGTTGAGCTCACCCTTTCTTTCTTTCATTCTCTTGAGGAAATGAGAACATAAATTTGAGACGAGTCGGGGAGCGAAGTAATGGTCGAGAGGATAGCATTAGTAGTCCTCACTATTACGTGAAATAGTGTGATAATAGTTGTAATGAGGACTCCTTTTGAGTTTGTATAATATCTAGTAGACAATATTTGTATTCAAACTCATTTTGGGGGATTTTATATCGTATTACTACCAAACATGAGTTATATTAATAAGTTGTATTTGAATTTATGTACCATGTAAGTGGCGACCAAGATGGGTGGCGTATACTACTAATTTTGGTTAAATTTCTTGAAATATTTTTTAATATTATGGTGTGGATTTGATATAATGCTATAGTTGTGGATAATATTTATAAATTTTGCAAAGTATGCAAGTTGTTATAAAATACTCGTTTGGTGGGGAATATTCTTTTTGTGGGGAATATAAAAGTGAGTTGAGACAATCATTAGTGGACCACCAACAGAAGTATTAAGTAATTAGAAAATGATGTAATTATCATTTTATAAAAATAACGGCCGAAAGTGTTACCAATTAAAACTGTTGAACTACACGGTAGTAAAAGAAATGCGATGTCTGGCGTGGTTGCGTAGTAGCACTGCGGTATTGATTATTGATGCTTACGTAAGAAGTCACACCGGTTATACTCAATTATTGCTACGATAATTCACGCATCATATCTCTCGTATTATTGATTCGATTATTGTCACGATTATCATGCATAATATTTATTATTATTAAATCAATAATTGAGGACGACAAAGTTATTTATATTATTAAATTACAATATTTACAATGTCTAGAAGTTACATCGAGGAGAGGTTTGGTCATCTAATCATGCTACCAATAAGGAGAAATCCTTATTGAAAAGCCCCTCTTTCACAGGAACGACACGGTTTGTTAAATATTGTGAGTTATAATATTAATGATGAATAAGTTGTGTTGATTAAAGATGAAATTGATAGTTCCATTGTATTGAGATTATTATTATTAGTGGAAATCGACATTTATTTCGATAATAATTGATGTCTGGAGGTTATATTGACCAATCGGGTAATTAATTGGATAAATGAGCAATTAATTGCTATTATTTCGTATGTTTATAACTATTTGTTCACATGTGTATACTATTGATTCACATTCATTTACTTTTAGGGGAGTTGGTGCAAGATTGATAATAGTTACATGACTAAGTTAAAAATAGAGGTATAGATGGAGGTACTATACTGTAATTCATATTTTTACATGTCTAGAACTATTGATTCACATGATTTACTATTGATTCACATGATTTACTATTAGGGGAGGTGGTGCAAGTTTGATAATACTTGAATGACTAAATTAAAAATGAAGAAAAAGAGGAAGGTATTATACTGTAATATTTCGAGCCCCAAAACGTGCAATTATCGAAACTATATTTTCCTATAAATAGAAGCTCATTCTTCCTTAACTTCTCACCAATTCACTAAAGCTATAGAGCAATTATTATAGAGAGAAATTATAGAGAGAAAGAAGAAGAGAAGTCTGCTACCTCACTATTCCAGTATCCAGTCTTCTTCTAAGGTAAGGGATATTATTTCTTTCGTATTCATGAAGAGATCTATTGTTACTCCATTCCTTAATATTACATTGGAATAACTTTGATATCATGACTCACTAAGTATATATGGTGAAATTCTTACGTTATTACATTCTTTATTATTACGTTAGAATATCACATGCTCATGTAATTACGCATGACCTCGTTTCATTCTTTGTTATTACGTTGGAATATCATGCATGCGTGCGTATTACGCATTGACACGTTCCATTCTTTATTATTCTCGTTGGAATATCCTATTCGTGCGTAATTACGCATTGACACGGTTCCGTTATTTATTATTACGTTAGAATAATAACATTTATCATCGATTACATCGCATGCACAGTAAATTCTTACATTATTACATTCTTTATTATTATGTTGGAATAACCTGTCTATGTGGATTACCGCATGCGTGTTGAATGATCCTTCGTATTCATATGAATAGTATTTTCATTCAAAAGTGGTTTCTGCCTTGGGCAGTTTCGTAATTTTTTTGACCCACAAAAATTCTGGAAAAAAATAAATGATAATTTGATGAGTTTTCTAGATTGTGTCCAAATATGGCAATTTTTGGATGTATAGATTAGGAGTTATGAATTTTATAGGAAAAAACAATTTTAAAAGTAAACCCTTATAACTCCTTGTGGTTAACTCCAAAATTAGTGAAATTTTTATTGAGAGTACATGTATATAACTGGAGTATACCCTGTAAATTTCGGAATTTTTGGATAAAAGTACAATTTAGGATAAATATCTAAATATTCGGTAGTTGTAGCCATATAAAAAATAGTAAATGAATTTTAAAAATTTTGAGAAAAATATATGATCAATATGGGACTATATTCTGCTAAATACCAGAAAAGAAATATTTTTTGGACTGATTTGGTATTTTTCATGAAAATGAACTAGTTATGAGTAAATGAATTAAATATGTTATGTGAAGTAACAAAATTGGAAAATAGGATTTTATGGCTTGGGAATCCTATATAAGGTATATCTTGATTTTTTATGAGGATTTGATCATTGGTGATGAAATCATATGGGTATGGCATTTTGAATGATTAAATGCATTATTTGGTAAAGTGTAAACAATTGAAATAAATTATTTATAAGTTTAAGAAGTGATTAAAATATTGTTATAATATTAATAATATTAGATTATGAGTTTATTAAGTGATTACTAATATTTGGATAAATTTAAAGTCTTTAATATTTATCCTTGTTTTCGTTGATTAATGCTTATATCATTGTCATCATCCTCATGTTTATAATATGTTGAAAGTCATCTCGTGGCTGTGAGTGCATGGATGGACTTGGTATGATTATGACCGAGGATTATTCGGTATAATCATGATAGTAATGTTACAAATGATGTGGTGAAAGTCCTCATTTGGTAGTAGTGCATTGATGGATGATTGTTGGCATGATCGTGATCATTGATGAATACACGAATATCATTGGCCCGTAGTGCATGGATAATTTGTGGTCGTGATACTAATGAATATCCTTGGCAGAAAAGTGCGGGGATGATGTGGTTTATTTATTAAAAGTCGAGTCTCGTGATAAAAGTGATGAAAACTTTTTAAATCAAAGACGATAGTAGGTATCATGTTCTACTTGACTCTTCTAATGGATTGTTTGTTCCGTGCAGTTAAACTTGATGTCTATTATATTCTATCCGTTTAACCTTGTTGAAGGCTAATGATAATTTATTCCTGCATTATCTTAGTCACAATATTTCTTACTGAGCTAGTTGAGCTCACCCTTTCTTTCACTGTTCTCTTCAGGAAATGAGAACGTAGTCGGGACTAGTTGGGGAACGGAGTGACGGTCCAGATGATAGCATTAGTAGTCCTCACTATTCTGTTTAATAGTGTGACAATAAATGTAATAAGGACTCCATTGAGTGTGGATATTGTCTAGATGACAATATTCTTATTAAAACTCTTAGATTATGTTTTGTCGTATTTTACACGACTGTTGTATAATTTAGTTGTATTTGAATTTTATACCATGTATTTGGCGACTCAAGATGGGTGATGTATACCTATTTTGGGGGTGTCACACTCACCTCCTGAGAAGAAAAATGGAACAAAAAGGAAAAAGGTGAGCTCAACTAGCTCAGTAAAGAATATTATGACTAAGATAATATACAACAATTTATCATTAGTCTTCAACAGGGAAAAATATGATAAAATATAATAGACAACAAGTTTTAGATCAACAACTACGCGGTGAAGCTTGACAATCCATTAGAAAAGTCAAGTAGAGAAGAATTCTATTATCTTCTAATATTTAAAAGTCCATCATCAATATTTTATCCACAGTAACATCAATCAATATACATCTTGAATCAAATATTCATCTTTGCGAGACAGGCCAAAGATATTCATTTTGTATGACCAAATTGGTCATGTTCATCTCAACACCTGTTCATCTTTGCACTATGGGCCAAAGATATTCATAAGGTAATCATTCATCTTTGTACTACAGGCCAAAGATATTCAGTAATATCATCATTTAGGACTGAGAATGATGAAAAATATCTTAAAGAAAACGAATCCAGTGAGATAAAAGATCAAAGATTAGGGATTCTTACTTTAGTTTATCCAAGTTCAAATATATCTTTGCACTACTTTAGTGCATGGATAATTTGTGGTCGTGATACTAAAGAATATCTTTGGCCGTAGTGCAAGGGTGATTCGATGATGTGGATTATTTATTAAGCTGAGTCTCAGCGATAAAGTTGATGAAAAACCTTTTAAATCATAGAAGATATTAAATTTCATGTTCTACTTGACTCTTCTAATGGATTGCTTGTTCTGCTGCAGTTAAACTTGATGTTTATTATATTTTATCAGTTTAACACTGTTGAAGGCTAACGATAATTTATTCTGCATTATCTTAGTTATAATATTTCTTACTGGGCTAGTTGATCTCACCCTTTGCTTTCATTGTTCTCTTCAGGAAATGAGAATATAGCTGGGACTAGTCGGGGAATGGAGTGACGGTCCAGATGGTAGCATTAGCAGTCCTCACTATTTTGTGAAATAGTGTAACAATAAATGTAATGAGGACTTATTTTGAGTTTGAATCGCCTATGAAGACAATATCAGTATTAAAATTCATGACTTATGTGGTATAATTAAGTTTGTATTTGTATTCAGTACCATGTATTTGGCGACTCAGAATGGATGATGTATACCTATTTTGGGGGCGTCACAGTTGGTATCAAAGCTTAGGGATATGATCCCTGGCTGAGATGTGAGACAAGAACTAGGAGGGGAGAGACGGAGAATTCCTTCACTAGTATGACCTACCTAAGTTTATTTGTTATTTAATTGTTCGGTCAGAATATAGGGATAATATGATGCATGTCAATTAACCCTTATTTTGTGGCAGTATTTGAAAATGACATCTGAGAATGTTGAGAATAGCAATGGAGCACAGGAGACCGTTGAGTCACCACAGATCAATAATCAGGATAATGTGCATCAGGAAGGCAACAATCCTCATGCAAACAACAACATTGACCAAACGATGAACGACATAATGTTTAGTGGCTTTATGCAATTCATGCAACATCAGGCGAGAGAGACTCATATCCAAAATGCAAGTAGAAACACTGGCAACTCTCGGATGGTCACCGCTAAGTAGTTCAAGAAGCTGGGGCCACCGGAGTTTATTGGAGAACCAAAATCACTTAAGGCGGAGATGTGGATAAAGCAGATCACAAAGATATTTGATGTCTTGGGATGCTCCGAGGAGATAAAGGTTCCCTTTGCCACCTTTATGTTGCGAGGAGAGGCATATTATTGGTGAAAATCGGTAAAACGTACTCAACCTGCCGCACTGAAGATGACTTGGGAGAAGTTCCAAGAAGCATTCAACGACAAGTACTTTCCCGCAAGTATTCGTCACATGAAAGAGGTAGAGTTCATCAAACTGGAGCAAAATAACATGACCGTGTCGCAGTACGAAGCCAAGTTTGCCGAGTTGTCCCGGTTTGCGTCCCACTTAGTTAATAACGAGGAGAGAATGACACGGATGTTTCTAAGAGGTTTGAAACCCGAGATACGTCAATACCTTATCTCTCACAAACTGTGTTTGTATTCATATGTTGTAAATAGGGCTCAGTTATTGGAGCGCGATAATGAGACATCCCAACCAAGGAAGAGCAGCCGACAAAATGATAATACCAGTGGTAACAGTCATCGAAGCGGCGACAACAAACGTGGAGGGAATCAACATGCCAGAAATGGTAACCACTTCAGTGGTAATCATGGCCAAGACAATAAAAGTGGACATTTCAAGAAGAGAAGATTCAACAATAATAGAAAAATGTCATCACCAGCACCCATTGTTAAGGAAGGAGAACGACCACCTATCATATGCTTCAAATACAGAGGGGAGGGACACATCAGTCTAAACTGTGCGCAGCAGTCCAAAACGTGTTACAATTTTGGAAGAGAAGGTCACCTAGCTAGATTTTGTCATATTGGGAAGCCGAGTCTAGTTGGAACGGTGACACCAAATGTCGTCCCAGACAAGTCAAAAGAAGTAGTTCAAGGGAAAGTGTTTGTTGTAACCTCCCAGAAAGCAGCTGACAAAATGATAGTACCAGTGGTAGCAGTCATCGAAGCGGTGACAACAAACATGGAGGGAATCAACATGCGAAATGGTAACCACTTGGTGGTAATCATGGCCAAGACAATAAGAATGGACATTCAAAAGAGGAGATTCAACAATGATGGAAAGGCGTTAGCACCAACACCCGTTGTTAAGGAAGGAGAACGACCACCTATCATATGCTTCAAATGCGGAGGGGAGGGACATATCATTCTAAACTGTGCGATGCCATCAAAAGCGTGTTATAATTGTGGAAAAAAAGGTCACCTAGACCGATTTTGTCGTGCACCGAAAATAAGTCCAGTTGGAACGGTGACACAAAATACCGTCCCAGACAAGTCAAAACCAATAGTTCAAGGGAGAGTTTTTGTTGTGACCTCCCAGAAAGCAAGGAACCCGAACGAGGTCATCATGAGTAAGCTTATCATAAACTCTAGCGAAGTATATACCTTATTTGATACCGGTTCTACCCACTCTTTTATTTCTCCTACTCTTGCGCTCAACGTTTAAATTTGACTCAGGAGAAATTAGACTTTGACTTATCTGTTGAAACTCCGTTGGGAGAAACCTTCATTACATCTACTATTTATAAGTCTTATTTGGTTCAAATCGGCACCCTCACATTACCGTCGATCTTATTTCCTTAAAAATACTTGCGTTTGGCGTACTTACTAGGGATTGATTGGTTAACTACTCATCATGCAAAAATTGATTATTTTCGTAAGGTTGTTAGCTTTCATATTCCTAACCAACCTATTATGCGAATTCAAGCAACCAAACCATTAAAATCAATCACCATCATCTCAAGCCATAAAGTTATTTGTTTATTGAAAAATGGATGTAAATCTTTCTTAGCTTATGTCACAAATTTAAACAAAATACGTCAGATTTGAATGATATTTCTATTGTTAATAAATTTCCTGACGTATTCACGAAGAACTTCCTACTTTACCCCAGAGCATGAAATTGAATTTTGTATCGACCTTGAACCCGGTACAAAATCCATTTCCAAAGCCCCATATCGAATGACTCCTATTGAACTTCAGGAGCTAAAGACCCAATTGCAGGAATTGTTAAATATCAGTTTCATTCGTCCTAGTACTTCTTCTTGGGGTGCTCCTGTTCTATTCGTGAAAAAGAAAGATGAGAGTATGCGACTTTGTATTAATTATCGGGAGTTGAACCATGTCACTGTCAAAAATATATATCCGTTGCCACACATTGATGACTTGTTTGACCAGTTGCAAGGTGCCAAATTCTTATCAAAGATCGATCTTCGTTCCAGATATCATCAGTTAAATATTAAAACCGATGAAATTCCAAATACTGCTTTCAGAACTCGGTACGGGCATTACAAATTCCTAGTCATGTCCTTTGGATTGACTAATGCTCCTGCTGCCTTTATGGATATGATGTACCGAGTATTCAAGGAATATTTAGATCATTTTTTGGTTATTTTTATTGATGACATTCTCATATATTCCAAAAGTCATGAAGATCATGAGCAACACTTGAGGTTGATACTCCAAAAGTTTCGTGAAAATAAGCTTTATGCCAAGTTGAAGAAATGCGAGTTCTGGCTTGAGGAAGTAGCATTCCTTGGGCGCGTTGTAAGACCCCGAATTTTATGAAATAAAAGTATTCAATTTTTTTAATTACTATTCATGAGTTACTATTCACGAGTTCTTATTATTATGAGTTCTTATTCACGAGTTACTTATTCACGAGTTCTTATTCACGAGTACTTATTACAAGTTATTCATGAAGCATGATAATTTTTTTTTCCGTGAAGGCATTACTCGATAATTATTACGGTAATTCTTTGTTCGATATTATATTTTATTGATTGATAATTGCTACGTTGATATTTTATATTATTGTTGTTTGATAATTGTCGTACTGATATTTTCCATTATCGGAGAAATAATTCATATTATCTGAATAATATTATTGGATAACATTATTGGCAATGTCTAGAAAGTTTACATCTAAGGAGAGGTTTGGTCACCTAATTGCGGCGCTTGATAAGGAGAAATTCTTATTGGAAAGCCCCCCTGCTCACAGGAGGCACTGGTTGTCGATATTGTGATTATGTAATATTATTTGTGAATAATTAATTATTGATTTTTATGATGAGGAAAATATTGATTTTATGTGGATATAGATGGAGAAAATTTTAAAATGACAATTGTTGAAAATTAATATTTTATCTTTTTACGATAAAATAATTCATTTAAATATATTATTTTAATAATATATTAATGGTGATATTTTTACATGAATGTGGGATATATATGAGTATATGAGGAGGAAGAGTATTTTTGTTGCAATAAATGATTAACACATGTTTTGTGTGTCGGTGGACCCCATTTATTGGTTGAAATTTGATTATAGCTTGTAAAATAAATACATTTGTGGATTTGGTCAATTTACATTTGGAATTTGGAAAAACTTTCTTACGCAAAGTTGTAGAGAATTGAATTTCCTATAAAAACTCGTGAGATTGAATTTTCTGATAAAAGAGATATTTATTATGAATTATTGAAGTTCCAAAGTTAGAAATAATTGATTTTGAAAGTTTTAATTAATTTTAATAACAAAAAGCGTTTTTTTTTGTTTTGTCATTATTAGTGGCTGAATTCAGATGGTCAGATGGTCAGAGTGGGCTTAGGAATTTAATATATATTATATTAATATCTTATTAAATTTTACGCTTTGGTGTTCTAGCATTTTCTATAAATAGGGTCTTGGGTTAGAATTGAAAATCACACCGAGAAGCTGAAGTTTCTCTCTCTATATTATCGGCGTATTCTTGTGAGTATTTTGAGTATACTTTGAGTATTTCTATACGGTGCAAGTTAGATTCGGCGTTATTCGGTCAATCTTGCTCTTTTGAGGTAAGGGATAGTAAAGAGATTTTAAGGGTGATTATGTTTTTCAGTTTTGTATTTTCGGACCTTCAAAAATTCTGGAAAAATTTGAAATGATATTTTGATGAGTTTGTAGATTGTGTCCAAAATGGTGATTTTTGGATGTATAGATTAGGAGTTATGGATTTTATGAGAAAATACTATTTTAAAAGTAACCGCTTATAACTCCTTGTGATTAACTCCAAAATTGATGAAATTTTTATTGGGAGTACATCTATATAATATCAGTATACCGTATTAATTTCAGAATTTTTGGACAAAAGTACAATTTATGATAAATGTTTAAATATTCGGTGGTTTTTGGTAGTATGAAAAATAGTAAATGAATTTTTAAAATTTCGAGAAAAATATATATTCAATATGGGACTATTTTATGCTAAATCACAGAAAAGAAATATTTTTGGAACTGATTTGGTATTTTTCATGAAAATGTTCTAGTTATGAGTAAATGAATTAAATATGTTATGTGAAGTAAGAAAATTAGAAAATATGATTTTATGGTTTGAGAATCATATATGAGGTATATCAGATTTTTGATGAGGGTTTTGGTTATTGGTGATGAAATTTTATGAGTTTGGCATTTTATGATGATTAAATGCATTAATTAGTAAAGTGTAAACAATTTAAATAAATTGTTTATAAGTTTAAGAAATGATTAAAATATTATTATAATATTAATAATATTAGATTATGAGATTTCTAAGTGATTTATAACATTTGGATTAAGGTGTTATAAATATGGATATGAATTTTATTATGAACCTTTATCTTTTAGGTATCGAGAGTTCTTATGCGTATCACGGTCTTATGTATGAATCTGAGGGTCTTATTCACGAAAAATTGGTTTCTTTTTCTAACCAAATTATAGTTGATTTATGAATATTACTCTTGAGATTAAATCTAGATGTTTTGATTATATTGATTTTATTATCATATATAACATTTTTATAAACCTAATGATGATATTCTCTTTCACTTGAGTGTAAAGATGGGTAGATTATTGGTATGATCATGACTAGGGTTCTCTTTGGCGATGGGGAAAAAGTTGAATTGTATTTGGTATGATCATGACCATTGAAATTACAATTGAATATTTTTAACTTAAGTGCAAAGGTGGTGAATTGATCAACATGGTTATAATTATTGTTATATAACCACGAAATGATTATGTGTTTCTTTAATATATGAATATCTTTGCTTTGTAGTGCAAGATGAATTATTGATGAATATCTTTGGCCGTAGTGCAGAAGATGACTTTTGTTATTGAATATCTTTGGCTCGTAGTGCAAAGATGACTTGTTGTTGAATATCTTTGGCATGTAGTGCAAAGATGAGCTGATTGATGAATATCTTTGGCTCGTAGTCTGAAGATGACTTGTTGATGAATATCTTAGCACGTAGTGCAAAGATGAATTATTGATGAATATCTTTTGCTCGTAATCTGAAGATGACTTTTTGTTGTTGAATATCTTTGCTTTGTAGTGCAAAGATGAATTATTGATGAATATCTTTGGCTCGTAATGCAAAGATGACTGTTGTTGAATATCTTTGCTTTGTAGTGCAAAGATGAATTATTGATGAATATCTTTGGCTCGTGTCTGAAGATGACTTTGTTGTTGAATATCTTTGCTTTGTAGTGTAAAGATGAGCTGTTGATGAATATCTTTGGCGCGTGGTGAAAAGATGAATTTATTAGTATGATTATGAGCGAGGCTGTGATTTGGTATAACCATGATATTTGATGTTTTCGGTAAAGGCGGTGATGAAAATTATCTTCGTCTGGATGAGAAGAGGATTTTAGAATCACAATTATGATCGTGAGTTATTCATATGATTGTGGAAAAAAGGCTGTTGATTGATGTTACGGGGATAAAATATTGTTGGTGGACTTTTAACGTGGAGAAGATAATAGACTTTATAGTCTATTTGACTCTTTTAATGGATTGCTCGTTCATTTGCAACTATGGTTGAAAAGTTTTATCAACTACCGTATGTTCTAAATCTACGATTTATTCTTGATGAAGACTATTGATAATTTATTTATCTTTAGTCATAATATTCTTTCTTGAGCTAGTTGTGCTCACCCTTTTGTTTCACAATTCCTTTCGGGGTAATAAAAAGTGTGCATTTGGGTTGGCCCGGGGATAACAAGGGAATAGAATGGTGGTCTATAGTTGTTGAGGTTCTCCTAAAGAGTATGGAAATAATTTTATTGAGGACTTTAGTGTGTTGTATTTTATACATCATTTAATAGTTATTTTGGTGAATTAAATAGGGTGAAGGCGAACTCGACTTTGGAAGGGTGTTTTGTCACTATCATACAAGATGTCTAATGACATCTGAGCTTCGTGTTATCATAAGACATGGTTGTGCTCATCCACTTCTTTGAGTATATTCTGAGCACTACTATATGATCTTGGTGTTTGTTTGAAGTATAATTCTCAATTTGAGGCAGTGGAGATAATGATAAATCGAGAGAAGACTCGCCATTGGGAAGAATATGATAGTAATCTTCTCGTTTTTCTTTTGGGGTCTATTAGATTGACGAGGATAATTACGTGGCCGTATGATATCTACCGTAACCTAAAAGCATGGCCTCCCGTATACGAAGGTTTCCTTGAGCACTTCCCAAAGATTCTAATTTCTAAAAGCAGTTTTTATTTGTACCTTTATGATAGGTGTCATGGTGACGTGTTATCAAGTTGGTGTCGAGTTACATTTGGTATATATTGGTATCAAAACTCACAAAATATGTGTTGTTGTATTTTGCCACGACAATTGTTGTAATAAAGTTGTAGTTGTTTTAAGTACCATATATTTGGCGACTCGAGAATGGGTTGGATGGAATGGACCTATTTTGGGGTCGTTACATTTGGTATCGAGCTTAGGGATATGATCTCTGGCGGAGATCGGGATTAGAACTAGGAGGAGAGATGAGTAAATCCTTATTTAGTGTGTCCTACCTAAGCTTATTTGTTGGTTAGTCATAATATCGGGATATTATGTGATATATTAATTTGTTAAATTAACCCTTGTTTTTTGGTATATTCTAGAATGATATCACGAAATACGAGGAGATGAGCAATGGAGAAATCGTGATGTGGGGAGATAGAATCGAAATGAAAACAAGGTATTCTCGACTCTTTGAAATACCGAGTGCGTAAATTTCGAGGACGAAATTTCATAAGGAGGGAGATTGTAAGACCGAATTTTATGAAATAAAAGTATTCAATTTTTTAATTACTATTCATGAGTTCTTATTCACGAGTTCTTATTCACGAGTTCTTATTCACGAGATTACTATTACGAGTTTCTTATTCACGAGTTCTTATTCACGAGTTACTATTCACGAGTCTTATTCATGAGCGTGATAATTTTTTTTTTCGTGAAGGCATTACTCGATAATTATTACGGTAATTCTTTATTCGATATTATATTTTATTGATTTGATAATTGCTACGTTGATATTTTATATTATTGTTGTTTTGATAATTATCACGGTACGATATTTTCCATTATCGGAGAAATAATTCATATTATCGAATAATATTATTGGATAACATTATTGGCAATGTCTAGAAAGTTACATACAGGAGAGGTTTGGTCACCTAATTGCTTGGCGCCTTGATAAGGAGAAATTCTTATTGGAAAGCCCCTCTCTGAGGAGCTGCACTGGTTGTCAATATTGTGATTATGTAATATTATTTGTGAATAATTAATTATTGATTTTTATGATGAGGAAAATATTGATTTTATGTGGATATAGATGGAGAAAAATTTTAAAATGACAATTGTTGAAAATTAATATTTTATCTTTTTACGATAAAATAATTCATTTAAATATATTATTTTAATAATATATTAATGGTGATATTTTTACAATGAATGTGGGATATATGAGTATATGAGGAGGAAGAGTATTTTTGTTGCAATAAATGTTTAAAACATGTTTTTGTGTGTCGGTGGACCCCATTTATTGGTGAAATTTGATTATAGCTTTGTAAAATAAATGCATTTGTGGATTTGGTCAATTTTTGTTTGGAATTTGGAAAAACTTTCTTACGCAAAGTTGTAGAAATTGAATTTCCTATAAAAACTCGTGAGATTGAATTTTCTGATAAAAGAGATATTTATTATGAATTATTGAAGTTAGAAGTTCGAAATAATTGATTTTTGAAAGTTTTAATTAATTTTAATAACAAAAACGTTTTTTTTTTTTTTTGTCATTATTAGTGGCTGAATTCAGATGGTCAGGATGGTCAGAGTGGGCTTAGGAATTTAATATATATATATATTAATATCTTATTAAATTTTACGCTTTGGTGTTCTAGCATTTTTCTATAAATAGGGTCTTAGGTTAGAATTGAAAATCACACCGTAAAGCTGAAGTTTTCTCTCTCTATATTATCGGCGTATTCTTGTGAGTATTTTGAGTATACTTTGAGTATTTCTATACGGTGCAAGTTAGATTCGGCGTTATTCGGTCGGAAATCTTCTTTCTTTTGAGGTAAGGATAGTAAGAGATTTTAAGGGTGATTATGTTTTTCAGTTTTGTATTTTCCGGACCTTCAAAATTCTGGAAAAATTTGAAATGATATTTTGATGAGTTTTGTAGATTGTGTCCAAAAATGGTGATTTTTGGATGTATAGATTAGGAGTTATGGATTTTATGAGAAAATACTATTTTAAAAGTAACCGCTTATAACTCCTTGTGATTAACTCCAAAATTGATGAAATTTTTATTGGGAGTACATCTATATAATATCAGTATACTGTATTAATTTCAGAATTTTTGGACAAAAGTACAATTTATGATAAATGTTTAAATATTAAATTGGTTTTGGTAGTATGAAAAATAGTAAATGAATTTTTTAAAATTTCGAGAAAAATATATGTTCAATATGGGACTATTTTATGCTAAATCCCAGAAAAGAAATATTTTTGGAACTGATTTGGTATTTTTCATGAAAATGTTCTAGTTATGAGTAAATGAATTAAATATGTTATGTGAAGTAAGAAAATTAGAAAATATGATTTTATGGTTTGAGAATCATATATGAGGTATATCTGATTTTTGATGAGGGTTTTGGTTATTGGTGATGAAATTTTATGAGTTTGGCATTTTATGATGATTAAATGCATTAATTAGTAAAGTGTAAACAATTTAAATAAATTGTTTATAAGTTTAAGAAATGATTAAAATATTATTATAATATTAATAATATTAGATTATGAGATTTCTAAGTGATTTATAACATTTGGATTAAGGTGTTATAAATATGGATATGAATTTTATTATGAACCTTTATCTTTTAGGTATCGAGGAGATTCTTATGCTGCGTATACGGTCTTATGTATGAATACGAAGTCTTATTCACGAAAAATTGGTTTCTTTTCTAACCAAATTATAGTTGATTTATGAATATTACTCTTGAGATTAAATCTAGATGTTTTGATTATATTGATTTTATTATCATATATAACATTTTATAAACCTAATGATGATATTCTCTTTCACTTGAGTGTAAAGATGGGTAGATTATTGGTATGATCATGACTAGGGTTCTCTTTGGCGATAGGGAAAAAGTTGAATTGTATTTGGTATGATCATGACCATTAATTACAATTGAATATTTTTAACTTAAGTGCAAAGGTGAATTGATCGACATGGTTATAATTATTGTTATATAACCACGAAATGATTATGTGTTTCTTTAATATATGAATATCTTTTGCTTTGTAGTGCAAAGATGAATTATTGATGAATATCTTTGGCCGTAGTGCAAAGATGACTGTTGTTGAATATCTTTGGCTCGTGGTGCAAAGATGACTTGTTATTGAATATCTTTGGCATGTAGTCTGAAGATGAGCTATTGATGAATATCTTTGGCTCGTAGTAGTGCGAAGATGACTTGTTGATGAATATCTTAGCTTTGTAGTGCAAAGATGAATTATTGATGAATATCTTTTGCTCGTAATGCAAAGATGACTTTGTTGTTGAATATCTTTGCTTTGTAGTGCAAAGATGAATTATTGATGAATATCTTTGGCTCGTAATCTGAAGATGACTGTTGTTGTTGAATATCTTTGCTTTGTAGTGCAAAGATGAATTATTGATGAATATCTTTGGCTCGTAATCTGAAGATGACTGTTGTTGAATATCTTTGCTTTGTAGTGTAAAGATGAGCTGTTGATGAATATCTTTGGCCGTGGTGAAAAGATGAATTTATTAGTATGATTATGAGCGAGGCGTGATTTGGTATAACCATGATATTTGATGTTTCGGGTAAAGGCGGTGATGAAAATTATCTTCGTCTGGATGAGAAGAGGATTTTAGAATCACAATTATGATCATGAGTTATTCATATGATTGTGGAAAAGGCTGTTGATTGATGTTACTGGGGATAAAATATTGTTGGTGGACTTTTAGCGTGGAAGATAATAGACTTTATAGTCTATTTGACTCTTTTAATGGATTGCTCGTTCATTTGCAACTATGGTTGAAAAGTTTTATCAACTACCATATGTTCTAAATCTACGATTTATTCTTGATGAAGACTATTGATAATTTATTTATCTTTAGTCATAATATTCTTCTTGAGCTAGTTGTGCTCACCCTTTTGTTTCACAATTCCTTTCGGGTAATAAAAGTGTAAATTTGGGTTGGCCGGGGATAACAAGAGGAATAGAATGGTGGTCTATAGTTGTTGAGGTTCTCCACAAAGAGTATGGAAATAATTTTATTGAGGACTTTAGTGTGTTGTATTTTATACATCATTTAATAGTTATTTTTGGTGAATTAAATAGGGTGTGGCGAACTCGACTTTGGAAGGTGTTTTTGTCACTATCATACAAGATGTCTAATGACATCTGAACTTCGTGTTATCATAAGACATGGTTGTGCTCATCCACTTCTTTGAGTATATTTACTGAGCACTACTATATGATCTTGGTGTTTGTTTGAAGTATAATTCTCGATTTGAGGCGGTGGAGATAATGATAAATCGAGAAGACTTCGCCATTGGGAAGAATATGATAGTAATCTTTCGTTTTTCTTTGGGGTCTATTAGATTGACCGAGGATAATTACGTGGCCATATGATATCTACCGTAACCTAAAAGCATGGCCTCCCATATACGAAGGTTTCTTGAGCACTTCCCAAAGATTCTAATTTCTAAAAGCAGGTTTTTATTTGTACCTTTATATAAGGTGTCATGGTGACGTGTTATCAAGTTGGTGTCGAGTTACATTTGGTATATATTGGTATCAAAACTCACAAAATATGTGTTGTTGTATTTTGCACGACAATTGTTGTAATAAAGTTGTAGTTGTTTTTCGTACCATATATTTGGCGACTCGAGAATGGGTTGGATGGAATGGACCTATTTTGGGGAAGGAGGAGATTGTAAGACCGAATTTTTATGAAATAAAAGTATTCAATTTTTTAATTACTATTCATGAGTTCTTATTCACGAGTTACTATTCATTGAGTTACTATTCACGAAAGTTACTATTCACGAGTACTATTCATGAAGCATGATAATTTTTTTTAAGAAAGGCATTACTCAATAATTGTTACGGTAATTACTGCTCAATATTATATTTTATTGATTCAATAATTGCTCGTTGATATTTTATATTATTGTTGTTTGATAATTGTTACGCACATTGTGATATTTTCCATTATCGGAGAAATAATTCATATTATCTGAATAATATTATTGGATAACATTATTGGCAATGTCTAGAAAGTTACATGTCAAGGAGAGGTTTGGTCACCTAATCAATTGCCAAGAAGGAGAAATTCTTATTGGAAAGCCCCTCTTTCTCGAGGAACTTTTGGTTGTCAATATTGTGATTATGTAATATTATTTGTGAATAATTAATTATTGATTTTTATGATGAGGAAAATATTGATTTTATGTGGATATAGATGGAGAAAATTTTAAAATGACAATTGTTGAAAATTAATATTTTATCTTTTTACGATAAAATAATTCATTTAAATATATTATTTTAATAATATATTAACTTGGTGATATTTTTACAACGAATGTGGGATATATGAGTATCTGAGGAGGAAGAGTATTTTTGTTGCAATAAATGATTAACACATGTTTTGTGTGTCGGTGGACCCCATTTATTGATCGAAATTTGATTATAGCACAGTAAAATAAATGCATTTGTGGATTTCGGTCAATTTACATTTGGAATTTGGAAAAACTTTCTTACGCAAAGTTGTAGAGAATTGAATTTCCTATAAAAACTCGTGAGATTGAATTTTCTGATAAAAGAGATATTTATTATGAATTATTGAAGTTCCAAAGTTCCAAATAATTGATTTTTGAAAGTTTTAATTAATTTTAATAACAAAAGCGTTTTTTTTGTTTTGTCATTATTAGTGGCTGAATTCAGATGGTCAGGATGGTCGAGTGGGCTTAGGAATTTAATATATATTATATTAATATCTTATTAAATTTTACTTTTGGTGTTCTAAGCATTTTCCTATAAATAGGGTCTTGGGTTAGAATTGAAAATCACTTTTAAACCCAAGTTTTTTCTCTCTATATTATCGAGTTTATTCTTGTGAGTATTTTGAGTATACTTTGAGTATTTCTATACGGTGCAAGTTCGATTCGGCGTTATTCCAAATCAATCTTCTTGCTCTTTTGAGGTAAGGGATAGTAAGAGATTTTAAGGGTGATTATGTTTTTCAGTTTTGTATTTTTCCGGACCTTCAAAAATTCTGGAAAAATTTGAAATGATATTTTGATGAGTTTTGTAGATTGTGTCCAAAAATGGTGATTTTTGGATGTATAGATTAGGAGTTATGGATTTTATGAGAAAATACTATTTTAAAAGTAACCGCTTATAACTCCTTGTGATTAACTCCAAAATTGATGAAATTTTTATTGGGAGTACATCTATATAATATCAGTATACCGTATTAATTTCAGAATTTTTGGACAAAAGTACAATTTATGATAAATGTTTAAATATTCGGTGGTTTTGGCCGTATGAAAAATAGTAAATGAATTTTTAAAATTTCGAGAAAAATATATGTTCAATATGGGACTATTTTATGCTAAATCACAGAAAAGAAATATTTTTGGAACTGATTTGGTATTTTCATGAAAATGTTCTAGTTATGAGTAAATGAATTAAATATGTTATGTGAAGTAAGAAAATTAGAAAATATGATTTTATGGTTTGAGAATCATATATGAGGTATATGCAGATTTTGATGAGGGTTTTGGTTATTGGTGATGAAATTTTATGAGTTTGGCATTTTATGATGATTAAATGCATTAATTAGTAAAGTGTAAACAATTTAAATAAATTGTTTATAAGTTTAAGAAATGATTAAAATATTATTATAATATTAATAATATTAGATTATGAGATTTCTAAGTGATTTATAACATTTGGATTAAGGTGTTATAAATATGGATATGAATTTTATTATGAACCTTTATCTTTTTCGTTAATAGGAGTTCTTACGCATGCGATATACGGTCTTATGTATGAATACGAGGTACTATTCACGAAAAAATTGGTTTCTTTTTTCTAACCAAATTATAGTTGATTTATGAATATTACTCTTGAGATTAAATCTAGATGT